>VZTF01000414.1:1336210-1465664 GCA_013397755.1 Cnemophilus loriae
AAAGAAACCATGCACTAAAACACTGTGGTTAAACATATGCAAAATAATAAATCTTAGAAAAATTCCCAGCCGTAACAGGGAAATTCTTCATGATTGGTGGGCTTTGCCTGTGTCCAAGCTGATAAAAAGTCAACGGTCATGCAGTTGTGCCTTACTGCATATCATTTAAAAAGCAATTTTCCTTTCATTTGCAGGAAAGTTTCATATTTGATTGATTGCATTGCTTTTTGCTTGCATTTTACCTGTACAGATTGATGACTACCATATTATGCATGTAGAACCTGAGCAAATAAACTAATTTTGCTATCATTTTATTTATGGGGCACCTTCAAGGGATATTTACATTCTTCATATAATATTTACATTCTGATACATTTGCTTATGACAAATGGTGTTCTTTCAGGTTGTTTACTCTGTTGTGTGGTTTGGCAAAGGTGATTTCACTAAACAAGGAGTAATTTTGTCTGTTTGCCCCAGGCTGGCCCATTTGCCAATCAAAAGTATGCCTCACATGAAAGGACAGGTGCTGTCTCATGGAGCATGCCCAATAATTTATCAGTTAGAGGTGGAAAACTATACCAGAATTGACGTAATGGCTTCTTTTTTTTCTTTTCCACTCAGTTTGAGTTAATTGTCTTAGAGTAAGTTGTAATGTGTCTGCACTGCTGCAAGGAAACACCCTGACCTGTAGGCACCTCTTTTCCTGACGTGCTGTGTGATCTTGTTTGTTGGGATGGAGCAGCACAGGAGAATACAGATGCCTCCATAGGTAGGAGGTAAGTCAGGAAAGGACATATTTCTGAACACTAGAAATTATCTGTTCCATCCATCACCTAGGAGCTTCCAGGACTCTAAAGCATCATACTTAAATGTCCCAGAGATGAATGAAAGGCATAATTACTCAACTAAGGTTGAAAGCTAAAGTCAAGCAAATAAATCAGATGGCTGCAAGTCAGGTAATGCAATAGTTTCAAGTCAAGTAGTGGCTTTAGACTGAGGAAGGGTAGGTTTAGCTGAGATATAAGGAAAAAATCTCTGTTGTGAGGGTCATGAAGCAGTGGAACAGGTTGTCCAGAAAAGTTGTAGATGCCCCATCCCTAAAAGTGTTTAAGGCCAGGCTGGATGTGGCTATGAGCAACCTGCTCTAGTGAAAAATGTCTCTGCCCATGGCAGGGGGTTGGAACTAATTAATCTTTAAGATCTCTTCCAACCCAAACCATTCTATGACTGTGAAATTTCAGGATGTCTCAGGTTTCGATGGTGTCTGTTGGACATGGTCTGAGGATGCAAGCTGGAGCAAATAGCTGAGCTTGGGCAGAGGGTAACAAACCAATCTGGGCACTGCGCTTGGAGATAAGACGCCAGGGAATCTGATTGCCTCTCACTAACAGCTGACTCAAATCCTAATGATCTGTATGGAGGAGTTTTCTGGGGATGAAAAGAAGCAGCTGTGCTACACACATGGCTGGGAGAACCATGATAGTTTTTAAAAGGCAGGACTAAGTGTATAACTTGGGATTTTATGTGTTTGTCTGTGGCTCACTTCTTGTTTTCTGTTTTTCTTCTGATTTACTCTTGCCTTTTATTTTTATTTTGTTGTTTGTTTGTGGGAGGTTATTGTTGTTTTTATTTACATTTTTGTTTTTTTTTTTTCAAGGTGAGAAGCTCACTCAGAGCATATAAAAGCAGCTACTGAGACGGGGATTTTACCCTACTGATGATGAGCATTCATCATCAATACCTTTTTTTTGTTTGTAGATAGTGCACTGTCTTCAAGGTGGAAGAAAAAAGGCAGAGGTCCTTAGCAAGCCATAATGCTTCCCTGAGGATCCACAGCTACTGCAGGGTCAGACCCCTGAGTCGGACTTACTGTTCCTTCCTCTGAGAAATGCCTGTATTTTCTCAACAAGTTTGTTCTGAGAGTCAGGATGGTGGAGTAGGAATTACAGTCTCCTTCCCCTGTTTTTGTGACAACCCCACCAGCTGCAAAAGGCTGCGCTCTTCCTTGGCAAACCTTCCTCGGAGTCCTCTCAAATATTCCTATAACAAGGGTTTCAGCAGTTGATGTTTCAGAGTAAATAAAGCTTTTATTTTATTTTAGAGAAAACGTTTGAAATAAAATTCCTTTTGAATTGAGATTAGTATAAATAAGAACCAGAAGCTGAACAACCTGCCTAGTGTATCCCAATTAGCACTGGATTATTAGTCTGCCAGGGTGCCAGCCTAAAAGTAGCTGGCTGCTTTGTAACACAGCTGGGCAACTCACTAATTGTTTTTATTAATGAAGAAAGCTTCCCTTCCTCAGCTGTTTCTTAATGAAATTGTGGGCTCTTCTTTGGTTAGCAAATCAAATCAGACTGCATTTGCACACATTAGTGTGACAAACAGATTGCAATTTGGATAAGAACAACATCTAAGTTTCCAATACAGCTCATGGATAATTAATGCCCATTCAATGATAATAATTAAATTTACTGACACATGAAATACTATATCTGACTGAGAGAGATTTGTTAGGTTAGAAATACTGCATCCAATACAGAAAGAAAAATATTAGGAAATAAACATTTGCACCAACTTAGAATGTATTTATCTTGAAAATATTACATAATTTTATAGTTCAAATAAGTATTTCAACAGCTCTTTACGGAATGATGTGATATAGTTTGTAATAAGTGTGTGACACCAAAGTGCTACTAAGAGACTGTTATTTCTTGCCCCAGTCACTTGATGCAGGTGATAGTTTTGTGAGATTAATGCTCCTGTCACATAACACTTGCTTCTGTCTAGTGTTATGTCTTCCGCTTTATTGTGCCTGTGAATCAAATGCAAATAAAATTATGGTGCCAACTAAATTTGACAGGAATAAAATAGCATCCTTAGTCAATTTTGTGATGCCTCTTAAAGGCCAACAGGGATTATTTTTTTCCCAATTTTACTCAGCCTATTTAGTGATGGAATAAACAGCCATTCCCTCACAAGGCCCTGGGCTGGATAGGCTGGTGCAGACAGCAATCTCCTGTTCTGCTCTTTTGGCTGCTATTTCAGTTCTGTGCTGATGCAAGTGTACAGCAGCAAACTTGCAGCAGCTGAACAGAGAGTGTGTGTCCATTTGTGGTTTCTAAAATTTTCTCATGGTAGTGAACTCTGCACTAACCTGAGAGTGTTGGTCCCCAAAGTGCACACTTTAAAAGCCATGCTAATTGGGACACTAGGTCAGTCATGAGAGTGCTGAAAATCAAAATCATTCCAAATGTAAGGAAGAGTTTGAAATATAGTATGTAGGTGCTTATCCTGTGCGATTGCAGTGCTAGTCCTGGAGTAGGAGGAATTGTGGAAATCTTTATCCATCACCGGTCCCACGACCTACTGCCATCACACTTATGTGTGCCCATAGGATGTGCTCCATAAGCTGATGCAGAGCTCAGATTACAGCATGAACCACCTTGCTACAGCATTCTGTCAGCCTTGAGTCTTCACACAGCCCTGTCACTGACCCTCTTGCCCTTTCACCTTTTCTGTCAAAATTGTTAGTATAATGTCTTCTCTGGGGTGCTGGAGAAGCAGCTCTCTATGAGGCGATATTTATAAAGTAGAACAAATACTGGAAAGGCATTGAGAAGACAGGGAAAAGAGCGAATTCCTGGAGGTTGCTCTAAGGTCGGAGTGTGAGGTTCTTGATTTTCTGACAAGAAGGTGTCTTGTTATATCAGTCCAGGATGACTCTAACAAGAGTAATTGTTGGATATTTTTTCCAAGGGATATATTCCTTGAGAAGTGCAGTTATCTTGCGACAACTTACATGAGATTTTAAGCAAGAAAGAAGGTGATGAGCAGGAAAAACACCCAGGAGGAAGCATTGTTACCTTCCCTCTCTTCTATTTCTTATCTGCAAGGATAAGAACACTCCGTGAGGTGAGAGGAGACCCAAGCTCAATGCTGCACTTGCATCCTCTTTGGTGACATAATGCTGGACTTCAATTAAAATGACTGGGAGGCTCACATGGACAGAGCAATTTTAGCAGGCAGAAGTGATAATCCAGGAGTATCTTGCAGAGTGAGGGCCTGAGGAAGGTAAGATGCTGATAGAGCTGTTTTCTTTCTGCTGAAAGGGTAATCTAGTTGTGACTATTCAGTGCATGTCTGCCTACATCCACATCAAACAACTATTCCCCAACTGTTCCTGCCAGTAAAAGACCATTTAGCTGTTTGTATGTCTGCCTCATCACTTCTCTGTTGGTTTCTTTTCAACTTCCATTCTGGAAGAAAGCTTCATAGCTCAGCAAAGAATATGTTAGCAGGCTGTGACTTGTTCCTGGTGATAACTTGGGAAATGAAGTCACCAAATCACCCAAGAAACTGCTTTTCTATGGGTTGAACTCTAATTAATGAGGTAGGAGAGAAATAAAAAGGCCACTCATGTCCAGATGTAAATCTCGGGAACCAGTATGTCCTGGGTCCTCATGAGGAAGTTCTGGAAGATGCTAGAGGGCAAGATAGTTAGGACTTCTCTGTACAGATTTCAATTCTTTTAGCCACAGGTTTGCATGTCTCTTGCAATCTAGCTACAGTTTACATGGGTTTGGACCTTGTAGACACATCAGTGGATAGTTTTCCTATACTCTCATGTGTTTTTGCAGATGTCAGTTCTAATAGAGTGGGCCTTTTTAACAAAAAAATGTTGGCGGTGTTTGCTGCAGCAAAAGCGAGAAAGGCATTCAGCACTGATCCCACTGTAGCCAGGGGTGGCATCCTTTTGGAGAGGTGCTATCCTCTTGGAGAGACCCAGACATCATCTAAACCCAGGCAGTGCAACCACTCTGACCCAAGCCTCGTGTGCCCAGGGGGTACAAGAGCAGGTAGCATTTCTGAAGCAGAGTTCAGAGTGGATGGTAGGTGTAGTACTAAGTGAGACTACACATAAATATTATGCAAGGTTTTAACATTTACAAAACAAAGCATATTTCTCAAGCAGAATCTCTCCCCTCAACTGATGCATGAAGTGAGGAATTTTCAATGCACCACTTTTTCCAAACGTACAATAAATAAAATGTCAGCGGCTACTAGAAAAGAGTGAAAAAAAATCTCTTAAAATAGTTACCTAACCTGCACCTTTTCCTTTCAGCTGCTATAATTTCTCTGCCACTCAGCAGCCCAAAGAGCAATGCTCAGCATGTTTTACAAGCGCTTCATGTAACTTGCAGAAAAGAATAAAAAGGTCATCTTTCTAATGCTGTGTAATCCTGCACACTATTAAGTACTAAAGGTACTTCCCTTTTGAACCAATAGTACTGAAAAAGCAAGAGTGGGAGTCATGAGGATTTAAAAAGTGTTCTGTTAGGCATATGTGTGATCAAAGCCAAGAACAGTCCTTTGCTGAGAGAGACACACTATACATTTTCAAGTTGTAGGACTTGTGTAGTCTTGCCCATGTTATAGCATACATCCTCAGCTGTGTCCAGCGGAGCTATGCAATGGATTTGCCTTCATTTCTGTATGTCTGCTGTGTGTATTGATTATCTGAGCAAATGATGCTAAAGCAGCTAAGTCATGTTTACCCAAATTGAAAAGATAATTGGCCAGATCCATCCGTGATGTAACCGTTCCAATCAGTGCAGTTCTGTCAAGGACGAATTTGTCTCGAGAGAAGGAGAATTCCCCATGACATGCCTGTCAAACCAAAGCAGTTGCCAGAAAGGGATTAGGAAAAATAAGGCAGCTCTCCAAAAAAAACCCACATTCAAGTTCGTGCTTCCCTGAAAGGATCCAGAAAGATGCTGTTGGAGGACGAGTTCCCGTGGCAGGGTGCTGCTGCGGGACCCTTGTGCCCAGTCCTTGCCCAAGTGGTTGTGCTGCAGAGACTGCTCTGATCAGGAACCTGAAAGGCTTGGCCTGGGTCTCCTCTCTGACATGTCCCCTTTGTGGGGTGGGCACAGGCAGGTGCAGAGGGGAAGCTGGTGGAGATGCCCTTGTCTCTTCCACAGCTGTACTTCTAAGTAAAGCAGGAGCACACATCCGGGCTGATAGACCCAACAGGCTTCTGCTCACCATGCCTATGTCTAGTGCCACTGAGAGCGGATGTGAATGAGAGACAGCTTGTTAGTGAGGTCGAAACAGAGCCCGTTTATTTATCAGCATAAACATCCCCTGGGGGCTGGATTAAATGTTTGCATACTGGGGAAAACAGATTGTGCCAGCAGAAAGGATGAGTCAGTCCTAAAGAGAGATGCATCTTGCATTCAGCTTCTGTGCCTGCCAAACTGCCCTGCACCCTATTACTGGGGAAGCTCAAGCCTGGAGTGTGATTTTCTAGTACTAGTGGTTATTTTTAGTCAGGTTCTCTCTGACATCCTCTCTTAAATGCTAGCCGTTAATGCAGTGCACAATCTGTTTGTGTCATTTTGTCCTTAGAGTTTTCTTGATGGATGGATTGTTCTGTAATGCAGGTAACCCTAATGAATAAATAAATGTCAACTCGATATTTCATAAAGTAAAATACTATAGCTATTCTCAGTAACACGCTGAAGTAATTTCACCTTTACAGGAATTCTGATCTCAATTTCAGTGTTTTCAAAGCTACCCACTATAAATCTGAATGAACAATTCATTATGAATAATTTATGCAGCAGATTTGACCCACTTTTCCATTTGCAAATTACTATAATTCCTCTGTAATTGTTGTGTTTTCCCCTCCAGTTTTTTCCCTGCAATCCTAGATTGAGGCCAAGCAAGGCTATCTAAAATAAATGGTAATTTAACTCTACCTACTGCTTGCTTCCAGGCTATGGATGCAACACTCTTATGAGAAAATATGATATGAAAAATACTCTTTCATTATTTAAATTTTGTATTATTCCTCTTCAAGGAAAAAGCATAGAGGTAATTGATTGTTTGCTGAGAGTTTTATTCAACTGTCACTTGCACATTTATAGAATTTTTATCTTGTGATTGGTCACCTCTGTATTACTATGGTTGCAAATTAGTTAATAAAGTTAACTTTGTAAAGAAGCTCTAAAAAATATTAGTAACATGCATAGAAAGTTCAGTTGAAACTGCAGAATAACGTATTTGCCTCCTCTTCCCAAGGCTTTGTCTCTGAGCCTCAGTTCTAGAAAAATTCTGGCTTCGTTCCTGATTGATGCAATACAGACATGGCAAGCACATTTATCTGTGGCTCTTCAGAAGGCTTTACATTCTTCATTTTCCTGACATAATTCAAACAATGAAATTGTATTTGCACACTGTTTCTCATGAACTGTGTAGGGATAATTTTCCCTCTTTCTGTTTTGGATTAATTATTGTCACACCTGAGCGCTGTCTCAAGAAGATTAGGATCTCTTGAGTGTTCTACCCTGTACACAGTTCAGGAAAGAAGTTTCTAACTGTGCATGGAGGAATGAAATCACATGCACCTTTAACAGTCCCAGTGGTTCTGACACAGAGAGTTGTTTTATCTGTCAAACAGCTAGTCTGAAATCTCCTGGCTCTTCAATTTGTTCTTTTGTTTGCTTTTTAGAATACAGTGTAGCAGCCTGTATTTCAGCCTCAATAAAGTGCAGAATTAGGCACTCATCCTTTAAAAGGATTCTTATCCCTTTATAGAGATGGATAGCTCGGTCATGGAAAGCAGAATATAGCTTCTGAAAGGAATGGGAGCTATGTACAAATGAGGCAGTAAAAATAAATGACACAGTACATTTACTAGCCAAGCAAGATGTTACAATCCACATAAAGGCTAAGATGCTGACTTCACAGGACCTTGTGAGCAGAGATTCTGTAGGCAGAAGCAATTTACAATTATTGGTACATTAATGACAGTATGTGATAAGTGAATTACTGGGACGTTGGTAAATGCTGTTCTCATTAAAAGTCAATCTATTGTTGGCACTGAACCCATAGTTTTCAGAGATGCCTACATATTGAGCCATTAAAAAAATGTCAGTCTGAGCTATCATCTGGCACAAGGAGTCCCAACTGAGGAGTGAAACCTTATTTTAGTAGGTGCTGTAGAGTAAATCTTCTTTAAGCCACTGGAAAATCATACATATGTAAGATACTGGATGACACCTTTCTATCAATTTCCCGTAGAAAGGCAGAAGAAGTAGGTTAATGATCTTTGACTTACAGGTTCAAGCAGTTGAAGTGCAGCTAATTTTGAAAAATAAAGTGCCCTGGCAAGAGGGCTTGGGCCATTTTGTATTTCAGGTGCTGGAAAGATATTACTAGAATCTCTCCAAGATCTAACTTGCTCCATCATGGAGTGGATTTGCATTTTAGGTATTATCTCAATGGTTTTGATTACTTGTATATCTGAGAAGAATATATGCTTCCATTTGGTTTAGGTGACCTGGTCATTGTTGCTGCAGGAAGTATTTCTAAATACAGAACCTATGGAAGGGGTCTCCTTTAGAAAATACTGAGCTAGCAAAAATGTGGGGGAAATGGCTAACGTTCACTCCTCACATAAAGCTGAAGAACTAGGCATGTACTCCTAAATTTTTTGTAGTTTTAGACAATTGTAAGTGTGGAATGTTGCTGTACTTCTTCTTAAGGCGTCTGGTCAAGGAAGTCTGATAGGCAAGTAAACCACTTAGTTTCTGAAGATTGTAGTTGAACAAGGATTCTAACACAGGCTGACCCTTGGAAAGCATTTTCCCATCAATGATGGATCAAAGTATATTCTCTTTGACTTCTTGCTTGTGCAAGCACCTGCCAGCAAAGATTTGTCTCAGCAATTTGACTGGAGTGCTAAGACTCTCTGAAATAGGAAGGGTCCCCGGGAGATGTGAATAGGGACACTAAGATTCTCACATCCCAGAAAAGGTATTTCTGACTGGGGAAAAGACCGGTGGGACATGCAGAACAGGAAAGAAGACATTGCTGAGTCAGCCAAGAGGTTCTATTTATTTTATTCTGTCTATTTTGTTCTTAGTCATCAAGGTCTGTAAATAAACATAATTAGCCTCTTTTAGCCTCAATTGTGTTTACTCTGGCTTTTAAATAGCTATAGACTGCGACAATAACCCTGTTTTCTTACTAATTACGTCATATTTGCATGTTTTCATATTAGGTAGCTCTTGGGATACATGACATTTTTGGGTTAAGACCCTTTCTTATTCCCAAATTGTTCTGAACTAAGATCGGACCTGACTGGAGGGAAGTTGTCAAAGCAGTAGTGTGGTACAATAAGGCACTGCTGCCTCAGAAGCCTACTGGGAACATAAATGTTTCTGAGAACTCATAGGCCCAAATAAAAGGACAGCAGAACTTGTATAACTGTAATCCTGAGGTAATGTGCAAATGCACTGCATTCCTTAGGAATTCCTTTAGCCATGCCTGTGCTGACAGACTGTAAAAAGAGGCTCTGGTACTGCTCCAGTCTCAGGGTCTCATAATGAAGCTGATTAGACCTAAAGGCTTCCTCCTTCACTGCATTTGGAAAATGTACCCTCAGTGAAGAGCCATGCTCATTCAGGGCTTGAGCAAGCTCCTCAGGGGGCCCTTTTTTCCTGGAATAATTTCTATCTTCTTGGATTGTTCTTCAATCACACTTTGTGCAATAGCCTCATGTTTCTCACTGACATGTTGACATAATTGTAGTAAGCTATCATGCAAAGAGGTACTGCACACAGATTGAAAGCACTGGATGTCTTATGAATCTTCAAGAATCTCTTAGGAATGTTAATGAATTCTATTGTTATTCATTCCATCAATGGCCTTTGGGTTTTTTTTTGGTAATAAAAGACAAAGTGCAAAATGTTTTAAAATGTTTATTGTAAAGTGCTGAAAGCAGAGCCTTAAAATAAGATCAATACTCTTCTCTGTACCACACAATTTTAAAAGAGAAAACATAGTTTGAATTTAAGTTTTCTTAACCTGGGATTCCTATTTGAAGCTTATGTTAGAATAAACTGATTTTTCCTCCACTATGTTTAAAGGAACTACTGTATTTTTACTGACATCTCAATTAACATTTTTAGTGTTCACATTGCAGAGGAACCAGATTGCCCACCACACACTTGTAACACAAAAATGTTGGAAGGTGGAAGATGTCATTTGTCCCTAAAGCTGTATGTCTTAGCACAAGTAATAAAGTAGTTTAAATTAAAATTTGATTTAGGGTTTTTGAATGGCACTTCATCCAAATCAAGAAAAAAATGTGGTGTTCTGTATTTGAGAGGTGGTCTTATATGTTTTTAAGCAACAATCTGATAACCTTGAACTTAATGGGAAATTCAATACGAAGATAAAAAATTCTTCATTCATATAATATATATGAACATATAAAAAATTTATAAATATTTTATTTTTACATCTATATATATACATACACACACAAAGGTGCAATATGCTTTATACACCTTTAGACTTCAAAGCGATATTTCAGTTTGAAAACTGATTAAATAATAGTCTGCATATTGATGAATAGTCATTCATATTTAACCATCTTCGATGACTTTATACGTTCATATGGCCCAAGAAGACTTTTCTCACCCCTCTTCATTGGGCAGGAAGTTAAATTCTGCCCATCTGGCTTTTAAATAGGAAAGTACCTAAAGCTATTTCTACTTTTTAAGACTTCAGATTTAAAGTACAAATCTCTGAAGGTACATACACGTTGTCCCATTTGAGCACGGCTGGATTTCATACCCAATCCCCATCTGCTTGCAAGATGTTGCATGTTTGGGAGTTGTCTTTTGGAACACACTTGCTGCTCATTAGTGTGAGCTGATCTGAACTGTGTGCATGGTTCCAACCCAGTACTCCCTGCCCACACATAAGTCTCCAAAGGTACCCTTGTGCTCTCTCCAGCCCGTACAACCTCATCCTCTCCTGCCTTCACATACACATTGGGCCCTTAGCTGTCTAATGTGTTAAAGGCTGTTTTTGATGGAAAGCCACCAACAGCCTCTGCTTGCAGACTTCCCCGAGTTCTGGACCTTAAAGAAGTAAGTGGCCAGGTGAAAGTCTAGGGAGGACTGGAGAATGTGATGTACGTGTTGGCTTTAGGAGCTGTAACCTCAACTTCTGGCCTAGGTCCAGGAAGACACTCTTAGCTACTGGTTCAGATCTAGCATAAAACTAGGTAGGAATTGTGTGAGGAGAGAAATTAGTAGCTGCTGTTTTAGACAGGACTGGATTGAAACCTCAAATGTAACATTTTGCTGCTTGTTGTTTTCTCTCTCCTTTTTTTTTTTTTCAAGGCCTTTTTTATTATAAACAAAAAGCTTCATTGAAATAAAATGCATTCTAACAAACTGTGGAAACTGCTCAACTCCTATACATGCTCTTAATCACTCTTTTCAATTTTTTATGAGGGCCAGAACAGGTCGATTGTACTTATGGCCCACAGCAGTAGCCTGGCATGGTCATCCTGCTGGGCCAGGTTGGTAGAGGTCACTAGCCCAGCCATGAGCCGTGTGGGGCTAAGACAGAGCCAGTACCATAATCAAGGATGCAAGGACTGGCCACTTGCCTTTCCTCTCTTTCTGTGCCGAAAACAGTATCCAGAAGCTGTGGATAGTGCAGCTATTCTGAGAACACTTGGGATGCCCTCACTGCCAGCACTCAGGGTACCTATATCAATGACACAAGTATGTATGTTTCTTCATTAAATAATTGGTGCTGGAGCCATTATTTAACCTTTTATGGCCAATATTGTGTGACCTCAGCCAGCAGGAGGCAGGTACTACTGTCTACAGTGTGGTTGGAAAAAAATGGTTGGTGTTTCTTTCCAGCGATAAGGAGAGAGTGCCAACCTACACACTCCCAGGTGGTGTAAGCACACTTTCTAGGTTTGATCACAGTGCCATGCGATGGTATTTGGACAGCAGTAATCTGCCTAACGACAAGGTGGTGAGGTGTTCCTTATGCTTTCTGCCCACAGTAAGTCCTCTACGCAGAGGAAGATTACTTTTTGCCATGGAAACCGTATCATAAAACCTTGTAATGATGGCCATACAGAGAAGCAGAATGTTCTAGATGACTTCACAAACTTGTTTGAATGAAGCGTATCCAGCTGATTTCAAAGACAGCTAAAACTTCTCTTCGGTAGCCACCAGCAGATATGTTCCTGATGTACATACATGTAGAGGGTTTCATGAAGGGCTGTAATTTTAACTCCAGATAATTGTGGTGGCTTCTTTAGTGTTTCACCAACACCATACTGATAATGATAATAGTGGTTAAACTAGCAGCTTTCTATGATCTCTTTGCGTATTTTCCTCACGTACTATATTTTTTCTTCAGATAGTTTTTTCAAGGTTAACTCATCAAATTACAGAAAATGAAGAAGAGCTTTTGTAAACAATGTGTGATATAAGAAATCATTTGACTTCTTCTAGTGAAAAGAGAAGGTGTAGGAGAGAAAAGGCAGAGTGGATGTCTTGGTACCAGAACGGAAGTTGAAAGGCCTATGTAACACACCCCATGCCTACCTCCAGTGGTGTCTGGGACTCAAAACCTCACACTGGGCAGGGCAGTGTCTAGAGCTAGCCTGCAAGAAACTAGGAAAGACAGAGTCAAAGCACTTGCCCATCTCCAGATGCCAGAAACTGAAGCAAATGCTGCAGGGAAGTGCCTTTATTCTCTCCATCTGCAAAACATATTCCTGAACGTGTGATACTGTAAGTATTCTTCTGAAGAACCAAAACGCATTCAAGTGGATAACAGATGTGCAACCCAATACCTTTTATATGCCACTTTAGATGCTGACACCCACCCATGGAGCCAGAGACCTGGACCCAAGTCATTCTTTGCCTTGAGGAACTCTGTTACATCCCATCTCACACTGGAGCATCCTCACCCTGCCTGAGGCTGCAGAAGGCTGGATGAACAAATGTCTTGTTCCCTCTTGTTATTTAACTTGTTTCAAAAGTAAATGTAGAAAGTGGTGCTCTTCCAGGGTTTGGGTTCTGTCCTGGAATGGTGAGTTTGAACATTCCCAGGATGCAGAGGACTTAGGCTGTTCTCTTGGTGAGCAGAGTCTTTACTTCATTCTGTACAAGAAGTGAACAATGCTGCCTTGTCTTATATGTCAAGACAGTCTTATTGCTCATATGACTCAGCAACCATAATTTTAAAGAAAACACAGTTTTCACAATGATTTTAGGCTGTAAAAACAGTTCTCAACTAAGTGAGTAAGTTAAAAATGCAAGTACATACCTCAAAGTCAAAAAAAGGACAAGATTTTTGGCACTCTGTTTCTTTACTTTCTTCCAGTTGAACTAGATGTGCTTCATATAATGTGCTGACTTCTGTGACTCCTTTTTTCAACTGATTATCTTTCCTAGATATCATACAGGAACCTGTATTTTTAACTCATATTTGTGATCCGAATTTTCACACTTGGGTGCCTGAGTAGCCATAGGATGGAGCAAAAACAGGACTGAAGAAAAGGCACATTTCCCATGGGGTAGGTCATCAGTGACGACAAATGTAGCCTCACTATCCTTTTCTTACCACATTTCCCATGGAGGAAACCTAGAGTGAGATTTGCCATAGGGTACTTCAGTATGTCTCTTATTTATTCACACTGGGACAGCAAGAAAAAACCAGAACAGAACAAAATTCCTCACTTTCTCTCTTGGTATCACTGCTCTGATGTTGTCTTTTTTCTACAACTTTCAAGTGGTTTCCACTGGGACTGACCACAGCAAGAAAGAGAAGAGAGAAATGTTTTTTTTTTAATGAAAATGAAAATGAAAAACATCTGCTTAATGTTGTCAACTGGTCTGCCATGTGAAAGCTTCACTTTTTTTTTCCCTTCAGTTGCTGCCTCTACAGCCTCTGCCTCTCTCACAAAAATGTCCCAGTTCTGGGAATCAAGTGGCGAGCATTGTGTGGTAGCCATAGGCTCCCTGAGAAGTTAGATCAGAGAAAATATTCAGTGATTCTAGCTTAATACAGTGAAGTAGCTGATATTTGGGATAGACTAAAGCAAAGCTGCCAGTATGATCAGGCATCATGGTTTTGCCTTGTCTTGGAAAGCAGAATGGCCTCTTGTTGAGCAGGAAAGCAAGCTCTGGTAGGCTCTGGAACAGTTTTAGGAAATTGCTGCCAACTCTAGAAATTTGAAAGAACCATAGCCAGATTAACTCTTAGAGAAATAAGATCCTTGGAATTCACTGTGAGATCCTCTGACCTGCAAATATCTTAAATCATTGAGATAAATGTGTTTATTGAACAGCTGCAGTAACTCAGTTTGGCGGGTTGACCCTGACTGGATGTCATGTGCCCACCAAAAGCACTCAGTCACTCCCTTCCTAGCTGGGCAGGGGAGAGAACATAAAATAAAAGGCGTGTGGGCCAAGACAAGGGCAGGGAGAGGCCACTCAGCAATAACTGTCATGAGCAAAACAGGCACAGCTTGGGGAAATTACTTATTTCCAATCAAATCCAAGTTAGTTAATGAAAAATAAACCGAGTTCTGCCAGTAAACCTACTCCAGCTTGGACTCCTCTATCCACAGATTCACGGGTCCTGCCAGGAGCCTGCTCCAGCACAGACTTACCAAAGGGTTACAGCTTCATTTAGGCAACCACTTGCTTCTGGGTGGGGTCCTCCAAGGGCTCTTGGTGGATCTCAGCTCCCCTGCAGGCCTCCAGGGGCTGCAGGGGAATCTCATCTCCTATGCCTGGAGCACTTCTTCCCCCTCCTCCGCTGACTTTTGTGTCTGTAGGGCTGTCCCTCTCACATGCTCTCACTCCTTTTTCTGGCTGCAGCTGATGTTGTACAGGTGGGTTTTTCCACTTCTAAAATCTTTTACGCCACAGCAGCTACTACCACGGCTGTTGGGCTTGGACTTGAGCAGCAATGGGTCAGTCTTGGAGCCAGCTGGCATTGCCTCTGTCGGACATGGGGGAAGCTTCTGGCATCTTCTCACAGAATCCGCCCTTGTAGCAAAACCTTGCCACACAAACCCAACACATGCAGTTTCAGTGGGTACAAATATTTTACGATTAAATCCAGCAGGACAGACTGCCAGGAGATGAATTATATCCAGCTTAACACATTCAGAAAATTTTATCTATTGAACACACTTTCGGCCCAGCTCAACCAGTAACAGTTAAACTATAAAAGCATTGGCCTGAATGTGGAATCTAAACAGGTGCAACATTATTTTATGGGATTATTAAAATCCTAAATCTAAGTCCATGGAGCCAAGTCTCCCAGCTTTTCCTCCCTTAGTGGTTTGCTGCTACAGGAAAGGAAGAGTTCCAGGGCACTGACCAAAGGTAAAGCTTCAAGTACACTGATCACACCAACTACCAAAAATGGTAATCTAGAGCTGTCATGATAGCAGCGTACTTCCTCCATTGCTTGTTTTAATTCAAACTGGTAGAGTCATAGAACTTGCTGGAATTTACATAAATCACTAATAGTAATACTCTTTCAAAGGTAATCCCAACATTAATATCCCAGGCAGGGCAAGAAATAATTAAAATATTGTAAATTCCATATAGAGGTTTCCAATCTTAATGTAAAACACCTTAGTCAATAAAAAAGAACAGTAGTTTTAGTTCATAGAAATGAATATTTAAAAACAATGCTACAATGTATTTTCTTTCAGTTGCATTTTTCTCCTTTGCAATATCAGTTCTTCTTGACAATAATGACATTGTCTTCTCCAACTAATGCCTTTCATTTTTCCTTTATAAGAGCTGAAATGATGACACATCTGACACATCCCTCCCCCATCACTGGGGCAGCAATATATAGCTCCACAGATACATCTCAAAAGCCTAGATAGCTCTTTCCACAAAAAGAATCCAACTTCAAACCCCTTTATTATGGGCCCAACTCATCTGCTGCTCTTCATGCTGAAGAGTTTGTATAAGAAAACTGAGACTCCCCACAGGAGGTGGCAATCGCTGGTACATGTCTGCAGCTGTCAAATAGAGCAGCACTTCAGAGAAATGCTTTCACATCCTCCAGGATTTTGTTTTCTAATTAGCTTTGATATATAGCCATCTCTGAACCTGACCCTATTCATGCACAAGTTACTGTGACATCTCGTTACTGTTTACCGGCATCCACAGTACAAACACAAAAGCAGCCCAGGGTGAGCTCTCCAAATTCCTCACAGACTGAGGTATTTGGATTCAATAACAAGATTAGTGATTTTACATTACTAAGGAAGAAGCCAATTAACTAGATAATGCTTGATTTGTCTGCTAGTACAAAAAAAAGCGCAATGGAGTTTTTTGGCCACGTCTTGGAATTTTATGTGGCTAAAAAATGGCTATTTTGTAAATAATTGAATTGAATGCAGAGAGCTAATGACGCAAACTCAATCGCTTTACTCTTTTAAAAATAAGTAATGGACTGCCCATGCATAAGGCAATGGCACAGCCAAATGCCTGTGTTGGAGAGTTACAGTCAAAGCCAGGCTTTGACATCTGTCCCCTGAGCTTGCCAAGCTTATTCAGTGAGGGATTGCAATGGATGACTATGTTAAAAAAGAGAGAGCGAGCTGAGTAGGGATGCAAAACAACCACCTTTCACTCCCATCTCTTCTCCTCCTCCACCCCCATATGTCACAGTGCTAGCGAAAAGAACGATATCCTGCCAAATTAACTGTTCAATCCCATGTCTGTGACAACATTTTTGGAACACGAAAGCTGTTCTAAAACCTAAGCTTGTATCAAACTCTAATCTGTGACCTACGACACAGGATGTGTTTGGAGTGGAGCGCAGAAAACCGGCCTTTTCAAGCACTACAGAACCAGGTCATCCAAATTCACGGTGATCATGCTGCTTTAAAAATGATGTTTTCCAGCACTGTGTTATTGCTTGACAGTGCATTGTGTCATCAGGTTGCTGGTGAAGCTCAGGGTGCCTGATGATACCGGAGATCCTTACTGGCTGATTGAGAACTGCTAGACTTCTTGTGGTTCTCTGGTAACTGAAGTTGGCTCTTTTTTATTTCTTTAAGAATATTCTTAATCCTTTCTAAAGGGCTTATGAACTTTAACAAATAGCTGCCATTTAGAGCCTCTCTACATTTTGGTGCTGAGGGAAAACGATCTGAATTAAGCATAGTGATTTTGAAATTGATTATTGAAGTTACATTAATCCCCTAAACCAGTGGAAACTATTATGTGAAATGAAACTTACTTTCAGTCACTATAATTTGCTTTCCTTTGAACTTTAGAAGTGGTTTAAATTAAATTGAATTTAGCTTTGTTTCTTTCTGAATAAGAGTGTCCATATAAAAGGTTTAATCTGGTTCTATGGTTATTTAGATTAGCTTTACTAAGGAAGATGAGAGAAATTACATGGGAAAAGATAAATAGAGACTACAGAAAACCCCTTTAGAGCAGGTAAACCATATCTTGTTACCCAACCCTTATTTTAACCTTTCTACAGAAACCGCAGATTCAGAGGTCATTTTCTGTAATTAAACTGTCATGGCAATATTGAAATAATTTCAGTGTAGGCCTTAATCATGGTAAAATGTGTACATATACGTATTTATCTTTGAAATCAGTGGATTACACAGAAATATGAGAATCAGCCACCTGTGCTAACGTTCACAATGTACAGGCCTTGAAGTACAAAGCAGGATATGGAAGAAGGAGAGGCCTAGTAACTCTGTCGTTTATCCATTTCTAGGCTCATAAGAATGTAAAGAGTAATTTATTTATTTTTCCAGCTTTCCCCAGGGATTCAGGCCTCAATTTCCCTACTGTGGACATCAGTGACTAGCTGTGGACATCTGCAGTGTGGATATATCTGTCTCTCTTCCACAGTTTTTTACATCTTTTTACAACTTGTCTTTTTTGCAGAAGACGGCTGTAATAGTCTTGTTCCTTACTTGTGGAGGACTATGGAAATCACCACGTTTAAGTGGCCTCTGCTGCCCAGTTATTACTGATGGCCCAGAAATTATGGTTATGGTACTGCAGAACATGTTGTGATTCTCACCATGCTTCAAACTGACCATGATTTTAAGGGAAGACAAAGGATAGTGCTATGGTCTGAAGCACCCTCTTTTTTACTCTTCTCTTTTAAAAAGACTGGAAAAAAATGCAAGATGTATTTTTTCTCATAAAACAGGAAGGAAATTGATTAGCTACAAGAAGTGCCTGGAGCTGAAGTCAGGTGTGTGCTACCAGTTCAGGCCTTGACCCTTCCAATTATGAAGTTTTCCAAGCTGGTCAATCAGTAACAGACTACTGCAGA
The DNA here is from genome assembly GCA_013397755.1 of Cnemophilus loriae. Taxonomy (NCBI): domain Eukaryota; kingdom Metazoa; phylum Chordata; class Aves; order Passeriformes; family Corvidae; genus Cnemophilus; species Cnemophilus loriae. Next base: position 1,354,397 of record VZTF01000414.1, read on the forward strand.
AACCCTAAGTTTAGCCATTCCAGGTGATACCTCTGCCAGATTCAAGTATAGCTCTGAGATCAGTGGGGTGAAAAATTTGGGTACCGGTTCCTGTGTTCACTATCTGCATTTTACAAAGATTCAAGATGTCACACACACTTTTGTATGTGCTGGGTACCACTGAACTCCTTTCCCCTGAGCAATTTATTAAGCTCATCATTGGGTTGCTCTGTGGTTTGTTATTAAGTGTAACTATTCATAAGCCATGTGGAGATTCCCCCCTCTGAAAATTCAGTACTACAGCATTTTGAAGAGCGTCCATTCTCTCTAACAGAGAGAGGGCGAGATAAAGCTCTCCAAGGAGCACTACTGCCAAAGTCTGGCAGTCTAGCCTGACCTCCTGAGAGTAGTTCAACTGTGGCAGTGAAAGACAGAAGAGGAACTGGACTCAGAGCCAAAAGTAGAGCCATTTGGAGAAAACAGAAGTGTAGTAAATGTAGGGCAGAAAGCAAAGAATCACCTATATGACACTACACACGGCTTCAGATTTAAAGCATTTTATTACATTGCCAACATCACACTTTTATTCTGTCCAAGTAACCATTCAGCCAGATTTCATGCAGCAGCTGTTGTCCCCATATCCAGATGTGCTTATGTGTCACTAGATTGGAAACACCAGGACCCTGTTTGAGCTTGACCCTGTATTTCCCAAAAGACCATGGCTGATGATCAAAGCCTGGGATCAATTTTTTCTGGCATTCCTGCTGGGGATTTGACCCATCAGAATTTAGGCTGGGTCTTGAAAAGGACATGATTGTGTAAAATAAGATCAAGGCACAGTAGAGAAGTTCCTGGATGGTGTTTGTAAAAGTCTCATGATGCTTATTCCCTGCCCAGATTCATTTTCAAAGACTTTGGGAACAAAAGAGTATTTAAGAACTTTGAATGCAGGCTACACATAATTTGGTACAAGAGAGTACTTCTCCTTTGCCTCCCCATGGTGCCTAGCTTGCTGAAGCAGCTGAAAGGCCTGAGTTTTAGTGATAAAATGTTCTCAAGTGCCCAAAGTTACGCTCCAGTGAAAGGCTAAATGTTACTACTTAGTCGGAACTGAGCATCCAGCTGTTTATTTTTCCCAGAAACTTTAACAATTTACTTTCAAACATACAGCTGACTAAGGAGGTCCTCCTCTGCATAATGACAGCTGACACAGTCTCTGAGTAGAACAGAGACATCAGTGCTCCCATTCAGCAAGTTTGGTTCTACCTGAACTCTGGCAGAGCACTCTGTAGGTCTGCAAGTTGTGGGCAAGGACGTTATGCCAGGACCTGTAGGGGCAAAAATGCAAGCTTCATGAGCCAGGACAGGGAACAGGGATCAGTCTTCCTGCATGATGATGGTACCTTCTGAAAGGCAGGGCAGACTTGTTACCAGCTATCCAGCTGTTTATTCACCTGGATAAAACCCCAGAAAGGATTCTGGATATTAATATCAGAGTCTGAGTTTTCTGTTTTCCAGGTCAGTGCCCTGACTACCACATTTTGTGAAGTGCACATGCTCTCAGATTTTTCCCAGATTCTTAAGAGTTTTCCTACAAAGTGCGATCACGTCAAGGAAAGGCATGGACCCTGACCCCATCCCGATTAACTTTCTTCCTTACAGACATGGAAGAAGGTACCAGAAGGTGTTGTCTGTAACCCACAAGCTGAAGAAGGAAGTTGGCTTGGTTTCCTACTTTCTTCATCGCCATGTTGGCACTTCCAACCCTGCTTCTGCAAAGAAGAGACTGTCTGTATCTTTGCAAAACCGACTGTAGGTTTCCATCTAGTGAGCAGGACGCCTTGCTGTGGGTCCAACAGGAGCTAAAGAGCACAAGAGGTCAAAGGAAAGAGATGTTAAATGTTTTGCACAGTGTTGTTGTGTGCACCTGCATTTTGGGAAGGGGAAGAGAGGATTAAAGGTTTCTCACAGTTGGCCCACATTCCTTCCATGATTATTTAAGTATTACATGAAGCAGATTCTAGCTCGCACAAATATCCGATTAGTGAATATAAGACTGGCAAGGAGAAGGCGTTCAGTGTGTGAGGGCAATTATGTTTTGCTGGAATGAAATGTGCTTATGAAAAGTGTTCTGGTTCACCAGGGAAAGGTTTAGGCATCTTGATTCCTTCCGAGATTTTTTTTTTCTTGGTTCACAATGGTGTAGACTTCACAGCGTCTATGAAATGTCTAATGTAAAGTTCTTGCTAAAGAAGCTATACTAGCTTGGCGTGTAGAAATGCAAACTTATATGCAGTTTATTCTGGTAAAAGGGGCAAATATAAAGAGTGGTGTTTAGGAATATGATGTAGTGCTGCCTAGAAAGTAGTTCCTTTTTGGGGTATGAACTGCCTGTTTGATAGGAAGCTTTGACAATCTAATTTCAGTTGTATAGACTAAGCCACAGAGAGTCAGCTCTTCAGTCATGTAGTTTTTGTTCGCCAGCAAATTCATGAAAACAATGCCTGGTGAATCTAGATCAGTACTTTAGTGCTGAGCAATTGTCCCTGTTACCTTGCTCTGGGCCGTGGAGCAGTCTCTGAAAAAGGTGAACTGCTCTTGGCTGAAGTAAACAAAATGATGTGCTTTAGGAGAGCCTTTAGTGTGTTCCAGCCAGTTTTCCCATTCAGTCTGTGGGATGAGACTAGACCTACCTGAGGCTCCCTGAAACAGGCATTATGTGTCCTGCAGATCCTTAACACCAGCTGTCCCACTCTGTTGATTCTCTTCTATTACACGCCACTTCTTACTAATGCAGGTAGGAACCAGACTTTGCAAGCAAGACTTTGGAACAGAAGGGAAAATGAGACATATTAAAGCATTTCTGTTCCTCATCCCCACGTGGCTTCAGTTTTGGATTTTGTCACTGAGCAGCATAGGCATTTTTGCCACTTAAGATCGAGATTTGCGGAGTGATTAGACTGGCATTAGGTCTTTCATAGTGCATTTATTATTTCATAAGATATTTTAGTTTCCTCTGCATGAGTAGGCAGAACAGCATGACTCCTTGTCTTCTTTCAGGACTATGGCATGAAAGAGAAAGGTTGTTGCAAATAAATCAACAGTATTTTGACTCTACTGAAGAGACCCTTTTGTGTGGGAACAGAGATCTGTGACTTATGTCGTTTTTAGTTTCAGTATTGGTCTTCTCTTCTGGCTAGTACAGTCTATCCCCTAAAAATAAATGCAGATCAAACTCTGTAGGTTTGCCCAAAGGAGACTACAGAGCAGATTGGTCTAAACTGCTAGATAATAGATCTAATTATGTTGGTTATGTTCAAGAACATTTGTTTCTTCTGTGAAATTGTAAGTTGTATCTTGATTAGTAAAATAGATTTGATTTAGAATGGAACACCACGGCCAGTTGTGACACGGTTACTGCTTCATGTTTTGGAAATAAACTGCCTGGAGAACTGACCTAGGTTACACAAGGAGACAACCCAATGGGTAGGTACTCCCACGATCACCTTGGAAGCAGCAGTACGAAAGGGAAGACTTCAGGCTTCAGCTGTCAAAATGTTGTTTGTTCAGGCTGGCTCAGCTCCTGACAGGACCAGTGGGGAGAGACATTTTTGGCGGGCAGCGTGCCCCAGCCGTCTATCTTAGTGTGTGATGTATTGTGCTTGGGAGACCTCTCTCTTGCTCTCTCAGAGCTTATTTTATACTGGATATTTAATATTTGAAGTGCTGAGTTGACTTCCACCCTAAATTTCTGTTCCTTCTTCTTCCCTCTTCTCCTCAGTGTGTCACAGTAAGAATTACGTCTATTTGTCTGTAAGACAAACTCATGTTTATAAAACTGAAATAAAACACATTCTCTACCTCCCAGGACCATTTTGCAGTTAACTTCAATATGTTTTGTGATCAGGTTCCTAAGTATTGGAGGCAGAAGATCCTAGAAGATCCTAAAAATTGCCATTATGAATTACAAAATAGAAAGTGTTTTCACATCTCATATGACCTTATACTAAAAACATGATTTTGATCATTCAGTGACAATAATTTCTCAAGCATGTTCTTGCAAATGTCTTTAAGAGAGTGACAGAAATTGCATCTAATAGTTTTTCTGTGAGGTGCTGAAAAATCTTAATCTTTGGGCTGATTTTCCAGGGCATTAAATGACTTTGTTAGATGGAGGCCAGACTACAATGTAACACAGGGCACTGTGATTACTAAAGCCATTACTGGTTATATAGCTTGTTCCAAGCAGTGTGGTGAGAGAATGTGTCAGTGCAAAGAGCAGTGTGGCATCCTCAGACTGTCCCTTTCTCTGCATCTTCTCCTTCTCTTGCAGAAAAAGGGTTCGCAGTGAATTGCTTTTGAAAAATTGAAGACCTACAGAATAAACTGAGGGCAACAATTCATGCTGCAAATGGAAAGGGAGCTGATAAATGTGGTGCATTTTCTATTTGAAAAACACAGCAAGCTGAAAAACAGGGTTCTTGGGTGCTTTATATCTGTGCTTGATGGGACTGTCTCAGATCTTAAAGGTGTTTCTTATGCCATCCAAAATAAGTTTTCTCATGCTAATCACTCTTTTTGCTCTATAGCAAAACTAGAGCTAACTACTCACAGCAAGAAAATCCAGTGGACATATGAAATGTTTCTGTTCTGAGCTTCTAGGGGCTTGAGATCTCTTCCTTCTTTCCAAGGGGTTGTTTCTATACAAAAGCTAACTCAAATATTTACAGCTGTTCATTTGTACATGTACTGCTGTAACATCAATCAGGACAGCATCCGAGGACTTTCACCTTATCTTAGGTGCATTCACTTTTGGTACAAACTGTGTGTTTACCACTCTAGATATGTGTTTCAGCAACGCCCAAATGAAACAGAGCCTTGCATAGTGAAATAAAGCTTTTTGATGGATTTCAGTGTTTGTTCTGAAAAAAAGTAAAGCGCAGAGGATTATTGTCATCAAAGACATGCTAGGCAAGTGGCGCAGCCAACATGCAGCACTGCATAACTATGGCAAAGGCAAAATTCAGAAAGATGATGGCCACTGACAACTCATTTCCCAGCCTGTCTTTAGCTGGTGTATTTATCTGGGAGTCCGATAGATACCTAGGGCAAATAGTCCTAACTTATTCCAATCTGAGTTACCAAATGAGGGCTTAAGAAGGTAAATATGCTCAAATAAGATGTACTCAGCTAAAAGAATCTGCCTGCAATTCCTTATTCTCTGGGGAACGCAAGGAGATGGCATCAAAGAATTGGATTTCCCCAGGGATCTCAAAGCATGTATAATGTTGAGTCATGCTTGGAAAAAGAAGGCAGTAGACCTGGTTCTGGGTGGGAATGACAGATAAATAGGAATTGCATTTCTAGATAATGCTTTCACTGTTGTCCTTATTATCCTTTGGTTGATATTATTATCTTTGCAGTTTTGTTTTGGACAATGCCAATAAAACTAGAAGTGATGTCTGGAGAAAGGACAAAGACAAATCCTGAGCCTGACACTGATCTACCTCTTCAGCTGGGGCCTTCTGGAGGGGAACAGCCTTGTCATCAAGATGCCACTGTCAGAGGTACAGTTCCTGGATGCCATTTGAAGCTTCCCCTGGTGGCTGCTTATTTCAAGAGCCTTGGCTTCTCCTTGCTCTGGAGCTGGCATTCAGACATGAATAATGACAGCCAGGCATTTGCTTTTCAGGTGAACATCCATATATCTCAGTCAGGGGACAAAAGAGCAGCTGAGGGAAATGGAGTATGTGAATATTTATAGTCACACAGAATGCATGATTTCCTCTTTAATGCTACACAGGCTTGAAAAAAACCCAGAAAGAGTTGGCAAAGGAAAAGCATTAGTCCAGGTTTGTTACTTCGCTGACAAATAAATAGGTGGTGTATTTCCATTCTAATGTTTTAGCTGACATTTTTAGTATCATCTATTTGGTGTTACCCTATTTTGAACCATAAATACTTGCTGACATATATTTGAGCTGTAAAATACACTCTCTGTGTATTTTTAGAGCAAAGTGACCCCTACCCTATTTTTTACACAGGAGAACAGCAAAATGTGGAACAGTAATTGAGCTTTGAGTTTTGTATTTGCAAGGAGCTTTGCATATATTAATGTGTTTAAAATTAATGATCCTTTAATTAACATGATAAACCAGAAAACTAAAGCAAATATAGGATGACCAACTCTTCCTTTAAAATTGTCAGGATCTGTGAACCCCACTGATACAAGAACTATCAGTGTTTAAAATGCATATTTATTAAGATTACAAAAGCCTGCATATGACAAGAGAAAAAAGCCTACTCATTAAAATATAAGTAACATTTTGAAAGTTTTTAAGAACTGTTTGCATATCAGAGAATGGAATCCAGTTTGGAAATACTCTTCTAGCACAGTTCACTAGCTGGTTTTCCTGAGATTAGACTAATCGGCTAGCACGGAAAGAGCTGGCATTTGGTCTTACTGATGCATTGCAAAATCACACTGTAGGCTTTGATTAAGGTTTTACGCTGCTGTTACAAAAATGCCTTGTTGCAGCAGCAAGGAAATTTACATTCTCCAGGTCCATATGGTTGGATATTATGAATGAGAAAGGGTTGTGTAAGGAGTGTGATCTGGATTAAACAGGAGAGACTTCTGCTTGTCAGCTCAAACAGCAGAACAGGCTGCATTTTACCTTGTGTTTAGCAAGTAGATAAGATAAACACAAATAGGATCTAGCAAGAGGGAGTTTGTGAGAAGAGAGCAGAAACTGCCTAAAGAAACTGTGGAAGTTTTGCAGCTGACACCCACGAGTGTGGGTGCAGTCAACATGCTCAAGGGTAAGGCTGCATTCAGAGGGACCCGGGCAGCCCGGAGGAACAGCCAACAGCAACCTCTTGAAATTTGATAAGGAAAAATGAAGTTCTGCCCTTAGGCAGGGAGAACTATGGGGATGGATTGGCTTTGCTGTGGGGCAGCTCTGCTGTGGGTGCTCTTTGGGTTTGGTAGATGGTGAGCTGGGTATGAGCCAGCAGTGGATCTGGCAGCAGCAATATCCTGGGCTTTATGAATAGAAACAGCCAGCAGAGCAAAGGAAGTGATTAGTCTCTCAGCTCAGCATTTGTTACACTACATTTAGGCTACTGGATCCATTTTTGGCTCCCCAGTTCAAGACAAACATTGATAAACTGGAGGGAGTTCAGTTGAGGCCACTAGAGTGGGAGGAGGAAGAGGAGTTATGCTGTGAGGAAAAGCTGAGGAGGGACCTGGACTTATTCAGCCTGGTGAGGACACAGCTTTGGGGGCACCCAACAGCAGCCCCCAGGCACCTACGGTGAGGATAGAGCCAGACCCTTCAAAGTGGTCTGTGATGGGAGGATGCTGATCTGAATGCTGACCCTGCATGGGGCAGGAAGTTGCATTAGAAATAAGAAGTCCCTTGCAAACTGAGCTGTCCTGTAGTCCTATAAGTAGTACGAAAGGGGAGTAAATCAGGCAAATAAAAATACCGGAGCAATTTATCTTCCAGAGTTTCACATGCAGAAAAGTGTACCCCAACCCGGGTCACAAGAGCTTTTTATGCACTGGTGTAGCAGCACAAAGAGGCAGTGTAGTAGAGAAGCAGATAGATTTCCTGGTGGACAAGCATTCAAAAAAGACATCCATTCCTCTCAGTGAGCAAAGCAAGGCTTCTGAAATCTCAAAAGGGAAGCAAACCCGGAGAGAAAAAGAGAGACTTTAAGACAGATGGTGTGACTATTGGAAGTGCTCAGGTAGGCACAAGTACTCACTCTGCGGCTGGACTCGAGTCTCTGAGTCCTCATGAATAATAAGAAATTAAAACAACTAAAAAATCCTTAGAAGCATGCTGGTTGGTTTTATTTAGGACTGACTGAGATCTTTGGGGGTAAAAACTAAAATAAGAAGACAAGATCAAATGTATAATTCAAACTTGTAAGAGAACATGAGTCACATGCTGAATGCCACAAAATCAAGTCTCAGGCTCAGAGATACTATTAAAATACAGTAGTTAAAAATCAACATACTGTTTGTGAAGGAAGTTGCAGCCAATTTGCTGATTAATCCTCCTTCAATCCTGTAGAACAAGTACTCTTTGGCCTACATAAAAAGCATCACAGGCTAAAACTCCAGGGCCCTTGAATACATATTTTAATGAAGCTATTTTAATCAATGTTGAAGAATTACATAGATTCAGGGAGACTGCACGTTTTGAGTGATTTCTAATGGGTGGCTGAGCTTTTTGTTATGTGTCACTGACTTGAATACTGCCCAGCACTGGAGTGGTTGGATATCATGAATGCTATCTGCTGGCTTCAGTCCAATTTCTAGTGGGCAGGTGTCTATACTATGAAAAAAACATCACCACCATTGACAGTAATTTGTATCTTTATTGAGAATCACTGTAGAGAGGCCAATATTCAAATGTGTATGACTCCTTTCAGCTTTTTCAAGGACAGAAATTGAGTACTAGAATAAGATTGAGGCATCACTGGAAAATACTCATGGCTTGTATTTTTATATATATTTATATTTATATTTATATTCTTAAAAAACCCAAGAAAAAGAAAGTTTCCAGTGCCTGAAATTTTACTGTTTCTAAAAATTCACATTGAAAAAAGACCACATTGAAAAAAGACCACATACAATTTACCTTGCAATCAAACTGTCTTTCTGATGTTTACTTCATCACAACGTGTGTTTTATTTAATGTATTCTCAAACTATTTTCCTGCACAAGAGCTCTCCAAATAAAAAACAGAGTGGAGAACTGCATCCCCAACCCTTAATTCACCTCCTGGCAGCCACAGAAGACAACACTTCCAGAGCCCCACTAGTGCTCACAGCTTCTCCCATCAGTTGGCTGCTGCTTTGCATAAGGAGGGTGTTTCAGAAGAAGGTGATTGAGTAGGGGCCTGGTTATTGGATTAATTTCAGGCTTTGGTAGCCTTTCTGCATCTGAAACTACAAGGATATACCTGCCTCCTGGATTAGCAATAGAAGGGGAAGACATCTTTGCACAGCCCTGATGAAGTCCCAGCTGCCTTCTCAGCCTCAGGTGGAGCAGCTGGAGGAGGGGCTTATGAGCAGGCCAAGAAAACCTCATGGCAAAAAGAATTGTAAGGATAGGTTTCTTCTTTTGCTTCTAAATAAAGAACTAGAGCCATTGTTGGGGCATGAGAATGAAAGATGCAGACAAACATTTCATGATGCTAAAAACAGAAATATTTCCTTCAGTCTTTTCACCTCCCTGAAAATGATTCACTCACCTACACCATCCAGTTGTCATCCTACAGCCTTTGGTTGTGATCTTAAAAATTATTTATATGGTCTGGTGCTGATAAAGAGATAGCTGGCAAAGGAAGTAGTATAAACATACTTAGCCAAAATGTGGAAACATGTAGCCAAAGAGAAACATGGAACATTATGTAACTTTTTTGAAAGTGTAAAGATTCCATTAGAATTGCTAGAACTTCATGATTTTGCATTATTTACTCTAATAAAGGTGTATCCAATTAAGCCAGTAAATACAAACCTCTCCAGTCGAAGGGAATTACTTGCCTTACCCTTCTTTTTCTGGCAGAGTTTTTTCTTGTGATTACTTGCTTAGTGTGGCACTTGAGGGTGCCTAAAACTTATGGACCCCAAAGAAATCTATTGTAGAATTCAATTTCTGACTGCTTCGGGACGTTGATAAATGAAAAGAATTGGTATTTAGCCTTGCAGGACCAGCCAAGTCTGTGGGAAATGGAGCTTATACTTGTTCTGCTTTGTCACCTGATATAAACACCCAACTCTCAACAATTCATGGAACACTGTTGCCTGGTTTTATCATTTGCAGTTTAAAACACGGCTTGGAAAACAAATGCACTGCTACATTTCCTCCATCATTATATCAGTTTATTCCCAGAAGAAAGAAAAATATATTCAAGATTGTTTTGAGATGGGTTAACAGCTGTCAAGAAATTTAATTGGACTTTTGTTGAGTAGTTTTGAAGACTGGCTCCCTTGTGTCTCTATAAACACTCTAACAGTCCTTATACCAGTGTCAAAAATCCTGTATGAAATTACTGTACTGCCAAGGGGACATGGCTTGGAAAGAGTGAGGGAGTTGGAACATTTCTTTTATGCTGATGTTATCGTCCCTTTTGACTCTTCTGAACTGGTGTATTGCGAAGTCATTGACTTGGGAGAATTCTAGAAAAGTACCCAGGACAGCTCATACAGCTCATAGCCTACACGAATTGTTAAAGTAAGGCACCTCACAGAAACCCACAATTTCCAGGACAGCATAGAGTGGGGCACCTGCTCATTTCACTGGTAGAGCTGAGCCATTTTCAGTCACAAGTTGCAAGATTAGTTTAAAATTTATTACTACATTTTAGCTCAGAGAATTAATAAACACCGATGTCACACAATTAGCAAAAAACCTATAAAGAGTTTAATTTGTATATCCTGGAATGTCTTCCCAGTCAACTATAATACATCAAGAGTTCAGTCTAGAAATCTAGAAGAAACTTGCTTTATGTGGACAAGGAGGGAGATATGAGACATTTTTTCAAGGTTTGCTCATTTCTATTTTGTACTATCTGTAAACAGAGCAGCATTATTTTCTTTTCTCATGTAGTTCAAGTAATGGATGTACAAACAGCAGGTTGTAAAAATTCTGTCACCCCTAATAAATGATACCCTGTGCTGGATAAGAATATAGTCCATCACCATCAGATTTAAATGGATATATACCCATGGTCTACTGGGCTCTGCTTCAACCTGCTGGAAGACTAAGGAGGTGTCTAACCCCAACCAGTCTCTCACATTCTCTTCCCCTTTCTTTAATTCCCTGATTTCTTATCCATACTGAACAGCACTTCCAAATGCTTTCATCAAAGTGAAAGGGATTATGAATCACTCACTTTTATATTCTACAAGTACAGAAGATTGTTTTAATTGGGACATTGGAGTTAAACCTTTGGTGTTGCTCAAAGCTCCAAAATCTCAGAGCAAATTCCCATTTCTAAGCAGGGGAAAAGACAATTAAGACTTTTCCATATGTAGCTTTCTTATAGAGAATAACTTTTTTACTGTTAAAATGACAAACAGAAAGAAAACAGAATAAAAAAGGACTTGGAAATCACTTGATTACAACATCACTTGGTTGACACTTTAATAAAAGTGACATTTAAATAATATTGGATAGTAAAATGCAAGATTAAAATAAAGGGGACTTTTGGAACCTAGGATTTTTTTTTTAATAACATTGAGTTACTTTGCCATTTTCATATCTTTATCGGCAGATACGATTCAAAGGAAAATCACAGCTTAACACCAGGAAAAATGTTGAATGGAGAAAGGAAAGCCATAATGCATGTAAGAAGAAGAATTGCTCCCCAGTGCAAATACAGTTTTAACCTAGACTTCTGTTTTACAGCAAAATACAAACTTGCCAGCACTAGGAGAGCATTAGTGGGCCCAGAGTTGTCAATTAGACCATTTGTTTGCTACTCACAAACTCTGTCTTTCCCAAAGAGGTTTTTCTTTTTTTCTTTATGGAAAGGACAGAAGTTTCTCAACACTGTGGCACGTACAATGCTGTTTCAATTTTTTGGAAAACAAAATCACTAGAAGTATGAAGTGCTATCATAGTGCTCCATCCTATCCCTTAGTGCCTTCCCCATGTTCTACTGATAAAAAATCATGACATTTATTAGCCTTGTAGATCCAATTTAATTCTGGAAAGCTAGGCTCCATTTTATCACTTTATCATAACTTACATTGTTCAAATTATAACTTCACTGAGAACATCATTGTCTGTAAATAAATCTTACCCCGAAATTCGTTCATCTGCTTCCTTTGGTGACTTTGTGGATCTGAGATTGTAATTAGAAATTCCAAATTAGAATTGGCAATTGGGTCCATGACTGAATGTTGATAAATTGTTTTTGCACAGCTGTGAAGAAATAAAATCTTCTCCAATGCTTCAGCTGTATTGGCTCCTTGGAGTTATCACCGGCAAAATGTAGTTTAAGCTTACTTTTGTCATTAAAGTGAACAGATCTGCTTCTGAACACATTAAATTGACAAATCTGATGAGTTAGTAGGTGACATCTTTAGATAGTTAACTCTTCAGAACAGAGCTGCACTTCAAAACATGTTGTGCTGATCAGGAACACATTCTACCAGAGGAGGAGATGGAGCCACAATCACAATCAGTGCGAAGGGAATGAGAGGGGCCAACCAGTTTCACTGAGATGTGGCCTTCAAGAGTGTAAATCCTTTCATCTCAACAGCTTTTTACTGCTCACTGTACTTTGTCCTGGCAGAACAGCAAACCAAACCACAGACTTGAACAAGGTAGGATTCAGCTCTGCCTAGTGTGGAAGACGTGAGCCTGGGACACCCCAGCCTCTGCTAAAGCTGCAAATTGAGCTGGAAGTCACTGCTTACAACTCATCTGGTCTCTCTTACAGAACTTCATGGCGCTGGTTGTCTGATAGGCACGCTTCTGTGACAATTTTTTGGTTTGGTTTCCCCAGCTCAGTCTTCATTGCACTTGTTTTACTCAGTTCGCTGAATAATAAAATTTCTTCCATGTTTTGGTGTGAGATCATCAGCAGATCTTGCTAAGAAATCCCAGGCACTGATATAGTCTCCTCTTTTATCAGGGCAGAACCTGTAATACCCAGAAGTATCGAGGAACAACGATTTGCATTTGATTGTGGATGGTATTTTTTCCCCAAATCAACAGGGTGCAAGCTTAGTGCTGTGAATTTACAGTGAATGTGTCTAATTCAGTAAAACATGCACATGTGTGAATGTTTGGGGTTGTATTATACCTCTCTCCCCACCCATCATCTTGCTTTATCCTGAGACTAAGATATTTTCAAGGAAATGTTGAAGAGAGATCCCCATTCCTATGCCACCACTTGTGACTGCATACAGTCCTCTGGACTCCTAATTTTCAAAGAATCACAGAGTCATAGCCTAATTAGGGTTGGAGTGGATCTCTGGAGATCATCTAATCCAACCCCCCACTAAAGCAGGTTCGCCTAGAGAACAAGATGGCATCTGGGCAGGTTTTGAATATCTCCAGAGAAGGATACTCCAACAACCCCTCTGGGCAATCTGTTCCAGGGCTCTGTCACCCTTGAGACTTCCTATCTCTTAACTTTTTTTCCCCACAGGAGAATTTTCAAGTTGAGTAGAGTTAAGAATAAAATATAGTTTAGCATCTCTCAAGCAAACTGTGCAGAAAATCAGGAAGAGAAAAGCTGAGCACAGTTTATGTTTGGCAGTCATAAAGGTAGCTAAGCATCTTCAAGACAGAATTACCAGTAGATACCCATCGGGAAAAATCCAGTTTGCCATCTTCATGACAATAATCCTATTGCTCGGGACTGTAAATCAACATATGGCAAGCAATGTGTTTTTCTTAGAAAATGCTTATTACATACCTGATATATCTACAGGAGAAAGAGGCCTAATGTTTTGTGCACTTGGGTACTGTGGATGCTCATTATCAGATCACAAATATATTTCACAGGCCAAACTTCATCTGAAACAAATCACTTCACCTTCTTAGTCTCTCTGGGGGCAAGATCAGTTTACACCAGCCAAGGATATCGCGGGCTGCCTGCAATCTTCAGAACTGTTGCCTGTTGCTGGAGTGCCAGATTCTCATTCTCCAAAATGCCAAATTCATATTTTGAAATAGAAACAATACCAACAAATTGCAGAAACTGTATGAGAACTAGCAGGCCTGATTTCCCATTATGCTGTTTCAGTCTGCACTAACATGGAGGTGAATGAGACCCTCAAATCATGCTACAGTGCAGTGCAGGAGTGTTTATAAGTAGATTTACCAGGCAGGCTTGGTTTTTTCGAACAAACTGAAAAATCTAAGTAGGGAAAGCCAGTAGATTATGTGGATCTGAGTCATGCACGCTTCTTACTGCATTTCATTAAACTTTATTCTTTAAAATGTATTCACACTCTCAAGACTCACAATCCATGTGATTGTGCTATCATGTAGGAAAAAAGCTAACTAAATACCATTTAAAAAAGGAACGTTAAGTAGCACAGTATCTTGTGGGCTAATTATATGATGAAGTAAGAGCTGGAAGGGAAAGCAAACAGGACTAATGAAATTACCAGATAATACTTTATAAGGACTTCAGCACATTTGTGTGAATGGAAAAATAATTTCTTGAAGAGTTCAGTACAAAAGAACAATATAGTAACATAGGATCCACTCCAGAAAAATGAGGGAAAATACCCGAGACAGAGATTTCAATCTGAGAGAAAACTGAAAAATAATAGTGGCAAAATAAAGTGAAGCCTGACTTATTGATTTCTTATCTGGCCTCTGATAAAGTGTTTGCCATTGTATTAAACCAGTGTATTCATTCAGTCACTGATGGTCTTGAAGAAATGTACACTCACATGGCAGCATATTTGTGGACACAGATATGGAAGTTTCTTATCTGTCTTAAACCACGTTGTAGCTATTTACTCTAATTTTTGTCTTTTTTTTTTTTCTGTCACTCTATTTTCCTTCCCTGGTCTGAGTGTAGAGACTGACTGCCTCAGGGAAAGTTTCCTCCCATCCTTAAATGGTTGTCTAAGTGTGAGGATCAATGGCAGAGAGTCTCTTTTAAGGCCGGTAACAAGCAATGTATCCCAGGGGTCAATACTCTGCCCGGTTCTGTTTAAAATCTTCTTTAATGACCTGGGTGATGAGGCAGAGGGCAGCCTCAGAAAATATGCAGATGACAGAAAACCAGGAGGAGTGGCTGATACTTCAGATAGTCAGGCTCACATCCAGAGGGATCTTTGACAGGATGGAGAAATAGGTGGACAGAAATGACATGAAGTTTGACAAGGTGAAGCACAAAGTACTGCACCTGAGGACAAAAAATCCAAAAATCCATACACTGAGGGTCACCTGGCTGGGAAGCAGCTTTTCAGAAAAGGGTCTGAATGGTTCTGGACCAGATGACCTCCAGAGGTGCTTTCCAAACTCAGCCATTCTGTGGTTCAATGGTTCTGGAATTCTGAATCTCCCAGTGATTTCCATGTTCCTCCATAGAGGCACTGGTAGCCAGCTGAGAAGAAGAATGGGACCTAGTTGCTTAGGGGTATTTGAGATGTGTTGAAGAATCCCTTCTGGTTTCCAGATGCTGCAGAGAAGAAACTTGTACGGGTGTTAGATCGCATCTTCAACTGCTAGTGATGTATCTCAGGTTCGCTACAACATATCAAACAACACTGGTCACCTCAATTTTTTCTGTTAGAGGTGAATCAAACCCTAAACTGAAGCAAGGTTAAGTGAATGCCACTCTTCCTCAGGACCTTTGAAAAGACAAAACTAATGAAACGTTCAAAAGGACGGTTGCCATGGATATGTAGCTGCTGCCATGCAACATGACCCAGCACATCCAAGATACTCCCTTGACAGCCGGTCCTATGATGCTGGCAGACATGATCAGACAGATCCAGACACATGATGCTGGACAGGCAAGTTACGCTGCAATACCAAAAAAAATTTCATATCTGTGTTCAGGTGACTGAATCCTATCCAGCTGAGACCTTCCCCACCCTTTTTTCACATAGCAAATGAGATATTGTCTTGCTGTGCAACATGGCAGCAATTGACTGTGCAGTTTTGGCTTATGCGTTCAGAGAGACACTGTATAAAGAATGGTGTTTAGCTCTAGATTCAATGAAATGTAGGTGTCTACTTGCAAGCCATGTATCTAAACTCCCATTATAGTGAATAGAAATCTAGCCACTACATTCACTAGTCTTGGCACTATTGACTAAGAGCCTGCATTTGGGCAGCTGAGTAACTCTTGAAGCTCTACTGACTCATGAAGGAAATGATTTGTACAAATATTGCCCTGAGCTTTGGGAACCACAGGCGTGCTCAAAGTGGTGCAATGAAGGCTGCATAAACAGTCAAGGAAGTACTGGAGGGTAATGAAACTCAGAGATGAGGAAAGATCCTGACTCTATTCAGTGTCTGAGATGAAGCATTTGTTCCAAAAGGGTACTTGAATGGTACAGTCAGGACTCCAAAGGTCTTTATCCTGAAGGAGTCACAGAAAGAACCAAGTCATAAGCCACTCCAGAAGAAACTACCTGTCAGCAACAGAGGTAGTAGCTGAAAGAGAAAGCAGAGAACAGTAATTAACTCTGTCTTTCCACTCTGAGAAAAATGCAATATTTTGCATATCTTCAAGCAGGGATGAAAAATGATTAAACTCTCATGAATATTCATGCTAATTTTTAGTTCTTCAGAAGCATTTTGTGGGGATGAAGGACAGTGTGATGGGAGACTTCAGGCTTGTTGGCTTGAAAACAAATGGGAAAGTAAAATTAAAGTAATGAATTATATCTACGTGTCTACTTTAAAAAATGGCAATCTGGAAGAATGTCCCCCTGCTACAATCACAGAGTCATAGAATGGGCTAGGTTGCAAGGGACCTTAAAGAGCACACAGTCTCAAATCCCTGCCAAAGGCAGGGACACTTTCTACTTGACCAAGGTGCTCAAAGCCCCAGGCACCCTGGCCTTTAATACTTCTAGGGATGGGGGATCCCTGACTTCTCTGGGCAACCTGTTCCAGTGCCTCATTACCCCCACTGTACAGAATTTCTTCTGAATATCTAATCTAAATCCCCGCTCCATACTTGGAGGAAGTCAGGAGGCTAGAAGAAAGAGCAGACATTCTAAAGCTTGCACTGTACTCCCGGAGACAGCTTGCTCTTTTGCCTCCCGGTTATTCTGAGAACAAAGCAGCACATTGTTGAAAAAGTGACAAAGTCACTACCTACATCATAATCATAAAGTACAGTAATATTCCCCAAAGTCTTCCCCCTAATGTTAAAATCAATATATGCAAAGCAAGAAGAAAATATGTGGCAACATTTTGTCTGATCATTATAATATATTGAGTGTGGATGGTGCAGGGAGATAGTTTCTAACACGAAAATTATTTCACTGCAACCTGCTTTAGATTGAGGGCTGCACTATTCAAATCCACTGTTTTATCCTTTGTACTTATTTAGCCCATTCACAAGAATTTTCAAACACTCGCTTGCAAAAAACTTTGTGGATGTGTCTCCTACCACACGCATTGTCCCACTGCAGGGTAGTAGATTATCAGAAACAAGAAACTTTTAGAACTTGGGAGATTTTTAGCAATTTTTTTCAAACCTTCATAGAATATGCTCATAGGTAACGACCAAGTACTTTTTGCCTATATACGTGTTTGCTACCTAAGGATATTCTCCAAACACTTTTTGCTCATAACATTCTTGTATTGTCTGTTGTACTTTACACGATTACCATGTTCCATATATTGTTACTGTTTACTTTCAGGGCAAGATACTGGGATAGAAATTTATCATCCTGAACTCTTGTATGGTCATATTTCAATAACAGGTAACATTTCCCAGAGTGGGTCTGGCTTTCCACCTATCTTTTATTTTTTGTTGTTGTTGTTGTTTTCTCCCCAGAGCTCCATGTTGCAATGCAATAGGTCATTTTACCACTAGCAGGAAAAAAAAGCAGAAAAGAGTGTTTCTAGCTTGTTTTCTCATCCATTTAATTATCCATTTTCCCATTTCATATGGGGTCTTAATGACACAGTCATGAGTTATGAAATACTGGTAGATAGATTTCTATCACCCCAAGGGGGAAATGTCAATGCCCTTATTAGAAGTTTATTGATGCATTCCCTCATATTCAGAATTATCCCACATAAACTTTCAGAATGTTTTTCTTTGCAAAACCATGTAAATAAATAATATTTCCTGAGGTCATTTATTAGTCAAGAGATAGAATGTCTAAGGATACACTGCTGGTAGTTAGGATAATGAAATATGAGATACCATGTAGTTTTTAATTTTTCTGCAATGCGTCTAGGTTAATTTGAATGCCCCAGGGTTATGGACCTTGAATACTCGATCTTACACTATTTTACACCTTGAGTAGTATTTAAGCAGTGGACAAAATGGGCTGATATGGCGTACTGACTGTTTGTCATAATGACACTTCTCCAAACATCAAAGGTACATACTGAAGTTTTTTTGGACATGTGTTGTGAGATGAATAGCCTTCAGGACTACTAGACTTCAAATTTGGCATTCATATTTAAATCTGTACGAAACAAGTGTTACACATGACACCAAGGTTAAGTACGCTATGAATTCTAACTTGGAGATATTTTGTGTCCAATTAAACTCCTCTTTTTTTTGTGCTGGTGTATCCAGCCGCACCTTGAGCCGCACTATGATCTCAGAAATGCTCATTAGGCCTTGGCCTTGGCAAACAGCACCTGGGTTAAGCTCATCTTGAGCTTTTTAGAAACACTGTCTTCTACCAGGATCTTAAGCTGTCTAAGGAACTCCCATTTTTGCTTTTTTTACAAACAGCCTTGGAAATTTGTTTCTTGACTGAACAACTCCAGTAGAACAACAATTTGGTTTTAAAATTTCACAGTAAGTTACTGATCCGAGTTATGGCCATGATGGAAAATTACTATGACTAAAGCCGACACTCCTGCAGCCCTATAAACAGCGGCCCTAAATGAGGCCCTTTGAGCTTCTCTAGACCATAGCAGGCTGTGACCAGGAATGTGGGGCCTCAGAGCCAGGGAACATTCAAGTTTCCTATACCTTGAAGAACTGCCAAATGACAATGACAGATCCTAGGCTGATACCCTCACTCCTTGAGGCTCAGCTCTTTGCCTGTTCAGAAGATGTGAAGGTATCCAGCTTCACTGAATTCAAGGGGAATTTTTCACGGATATATACCTTGTACATACTCCTTAAGGTCTGTGTGTGTGTGAATGTGCTATAGCAAATGTACTATGAATTTTGCTCTCTCAGATTCTCAAGTACATTAGTTTCCTAAATAAGTTGGGCCTATAAGTGAGCTTGTAAAATCACTGTCATGCTTATAGTAAATTCTGTAGAATATTTTGTTAATTTTTTAAAATTAGGTTGTGAAGTAAGTGCTGTTAAGTTAAAGTGAAGTTGAAACTTCTAGGCCTAAACCTTTGACAAAGTCTGGGGCTAAATTTGGCAAGGGAGTCCATGCTGAACTTTCTATCCTTACCTTTCCTATCCTTGTCCTTTTTCCATCCCTAGCCTCCATGTAGAAAATTTTAGGTTAATTTTAGTTCTAGCTTGATTGATTTTAGATTTTAGTCCAATTTCTCCCTGTGTGCTTTAAGCAACTAGTAAGTAGTAGAATGAACCTTGCCAACAAACTTTGTTATACTTTAATATTAAAAATGCTTTTGCCAATACCTTGGCTGGTCATTTCATGAGCAACCTAAACCACTTATTCATGACAAATTATAGGAAAAATATGCCTTCAGGATAAGCAGATAGAGGCCAGCTGAGATCCCTGAAGACATCTCAAATAGGTTCTCAGCTTCCATATCTAGAATGAAGTCATGTCTTTTTTCCTCTACTACACAAGAGGCAGGATTTGGCTGCCTTAATGCCACTGCTTTAACCATTTTGTCTGGTGAAAAGCAACCTTTAGTTAGTTTAGTCTTAGAAAAGCATAGCCTTTAGTTCCCGTGGAGGAACATGGATGTCGCACAGAGCCTTTGTCAAGACCGCAGGTGCCAGGAAGATGTCTCAGTTTCCACAAGATATCAGAAACTTCCGTTTAGGCATTCTAGTGGTGCCCCAGGGGGTTGAGACCAAACTCTTACAATAGGCATCTATGCTGGGACTGTAAAACTGGGTGGTACAAGTCCCATGAACTCAGTTCTGTTGTCTAGAGGTAACTTTTTATCAATGTCATGCATAGGGTTCTTTTGACATGCCTCTAAGCATCCCCACTAGCCTCTAGCAACTGTTCCAGGTGATTACCAGTGTCTCGTGGGTCCTGTGTTGTGGTGGATGTCTTCCAGAAACCCTAGGGCATCTAAAATACTCCAGCGTAAGCAACTGAATCAAATATCTTTATCCAATAAGACTTTGAGAAGCCACAATGTGCCCAGTATCTCAAAGGATGTCTTAAGCATGTCAAACTAGTGCCATAAGCCATGCTTAAAATGGCAGAATGGTCTTAGTTAAGGCCACTAATTAAGGACCTGAATCATGGAGGGCAAAAATGAGTGACAGCTGAAACATATATGGTTGTGAAATACTGGTGGCTCAACATCTTTTCTTGTTCTAAATTAGAACTTCACAGTCTTTACTGCATAAAATAATATAGAATTTAAAAATACATTAATAAAAGTGGCCTGAAGGTTCCTTGAAACACTTTGAGTCTACTGAACTGTATACAGCTGGGGTTTTCTTGGGTGTTTTTCTTGGGGTTTCTGGTGTAGTTCAGAGTTCAGCTGCTTTCACTGTCACTGTTCCTCCTGGGAGATGTAGCTGTAATGCTTTTTATTCCCATCATGTTAACTTTTCTAGACTACCTGACAAGTATTGTGGTTTATTTTTCATAGCATCTGCTGAACCTAGTGTGCAAAGTTCTGCTTGAAAATGGTTACTTGCTCATGCATATTTTGTCTTCATTAAATCTTTAAGTTAATATGTAGAGTAATACTTCGAAAAAAACTCCATTTCATAAAAATCCTGACAGGTATGCCACAATGAAGTGAATGGGAAAGGAAAAGAACCTGGTTGCATTTTAAAGTGACCTTCAGCAGCACACAATTAAATCTACATTTATTTACCATAAATAAACAAAAAAGAAATGTGACTAATTAGATACTCCACTAAAGAGTGTTCAACTAATTCAGTCATGGATAATATTCATTCCTACATTGTCTTTATAGAGAGGACAACAAAGTCTTTGACTACATCCTCACTTTTCTTGAATTCATGCAATGAACGACATTTGCCTTTCACACCAGCATAATCAGTTGGTAATCACAAGATTTAGCAATCTTCTGGACCACTAGTTAACTGCCATGCCATGTGCAGTGTTCCAACTCAGGAGAAACTCTGTTTTCCATGGCCAATATCAATAATGCAGATCTTGGAAGAAGTGGCTGGGTAACAAGGAAAAAGAGAAATGTGTGTTTAAAGTACTGCATCTAAAAACTGCTAATATCAAGCCTCTGTTTCCTTTCCCAAAAAGCAGTTACAAATGCCTATTCCATTTTTTCCATTTCTCAGAAGACTTCTTAGTTAGAGTGAGGAGGCCATTCCTCTTGCCCAGATAAGAACAGCTGGTTTAGGATTTTCTAAGGCTAGCGTGCTACTGTGACGTTTTAAAGAAGAATAGAAACCATGTGTTCAGAAAACAGAAAAACTTCTAGTCAACAGTTCCATAAAAATCAGAATAGAGTAGCTGGCATGTCATCTTGAAGACTTCAAAACCAAATTTCCACTGTAACCCACCCTTTTGACTTTGGTATGACCCAGTAGGTAAAGTCCAACTGCAGATAATATATATTTTTCCAGGCAAAGATTTCTGGCCATTTGAACTTCAAGTCATGCTCTTTCACTAGTGAAAATCATAATACAAGGTCTGCATTACTATGACAAGTGAAGAAAAAAAAAACAGATAAAGATTTGTAATAACCTACAAGAAATTTCATACATCACTGAAGACACGGAAAACTGAAAATAAAGGAGATTGGGGTTATATTTCTCTTTAATAATGTCAGTCAAAAATGTTCCAGTCAGTGGTCTGAACACCACGGATGAGGACAGATTTACCACTTCACTTCACTGAATAACAATTTCAAAGCCTAGCAAAATCTTGGTAAGAGGAGATGGTGAAGCCTAAACTTACTGTCAGCAAATCACACTAGACAAATAATGCATTTTGATAAAATAGCTGCATGATCCTTGAACTGGAATATCTAAATGAGACAAAAGGTTTTAGAGGAAGGATGAAAGGAATTTGTAAAGAATCAGTGACACCAAATAGGCTCATCTGCAGTTTTGCTGTCACGAAACAGAAGGGGCAAACCTGGGTGATACAGCCTTGTAAACTCTGTGTAATGGGCATAGTAGTAAACTCTGTTAGAATAGATGTGGGTAGACTTTTGACTTGAAAAAGAAAAGGAGAAGAGTGTAATCAACACTGCAACCTCACTGGATGCCCAAATGTTTGATCAGAGATTAATCAGAGTACTGCTCAGGTTGTAATGTGGGCCTGACTTTTTTTTTATTCAGGGTGAGGTTTTGCAAGTAGCTTATGCAAAAGTACTGAAGCTTATGCTACTACCGAAACAGGACCCTGGTTTCTATCACCCCTATACTTAATCATATCTGCCCCACACAGTGCAGACAGGTGTCAATCAGTTCTGCTCAGTTCCTTGATCGCTTGATCGTGCTCACAACTAGTCCTACAAAAAAATGACCCTCTGTGTCGTGGGTCTACCACTGGATCTCATACACTGAACAGCTTTGTGATTGCTGGTGGGAATATAAGGGAGAATGTGGGAATGCAGAACCCTTACAGTGGTCTCAAACAGTGAAACTACACTTTATTTCAGAATTAACTTATCATCAACAATTCTACGCAGCAGCAACACAGAGATATTCCATATTTGGATTCTTAACATTATGCTGGATTTGATTGCTTTTCTTTCACTGAGTACTCTTTCTGTTTACAGACTGAACAAAGAAAACTTACAAAGAGGGAGATAACAAATATACAAATTGACAAAAGCATTTTATATTAGATTTCTGAACTTCTGAGAATTTATAAACATTTCCATAAAAAAGGGGAATGCCTAAGTATTTGTGAATTAACAACACTATGGCAGAGCAGAATGAATGCCATTTTATTCCTTTGTGTTCATTTATTTCTCCATTCTTCCTATTTTTCACATTGTCTTTACTGTTTATATTACACAAACATGCTCTGCTGAAATGTGAAATGACTAACAAAAGTAGTTATTGGCAATAGGGATGAAGTTTGACATCAGCTGCAGGCTACAAGAACAAATAAAAAGAAGCATGGGAACACAATTCTAAAAAAAGAGAATTTAAGAAAGAATACGCTATGGACATTGTTGTATCCTCAATTAACATACCGTACAGATCTGATAAGGTAGAATGTCAAAGACGTGCTTAGTGCTGAGTATCACTGGAATTTACATGGAAATGCTACAACAAGAAATGGATACCTATGACATTAAAAATACAGTATATAAAAATAAATTACTTTATTATTGACATTTGGAGTCGTTATCTCAAAACTATTGCAGAGCTTGCACGGTATTTGTTGGGTGATTCTAACTTTAAATGGCATTCAGAGAGCCATTTGTGTGGAAAAAAATTGTGATGTACCTGGTTTGGAGTGCTACAGCCTTCTTCAACGTAAATAGAGTGTCAGCACAATAAAGTCTTCCACTTTAACAATGAGAACCAGAGCTTCCCTCTGTGAACAACAAAGGAATTTTTAAAATATCTTCCAACGGCACAACATAGAATAAATTTTGTTTAATATTTTAATTCTGTTTTTCATCTGTTTTGAATTCATAGAAATATAAATTTGAGAGTGTCTGAAGCAAGTAGAACTACTCCATTGTGAGACCAGCTTGAGTTTTGTCATTAACCCATTTTAACATTTATTTCCTTATTTTATTTATTATTTGCCTTCAGTAATTTTCCTTGGCTTGACAGGACTTAAGTCAGCTGTGTTGGCTTTGATACAATAAAGTAATTGACTTGCCGATGTTCAAGGACATCTTGCCCCAGCAACGCCTTCCCATCTATGGAGATGCATGCACAGACATGCATATATATGCAAGAGAGATGTAGCTGAGAAATGAAGCTGAGAGATGAATGTGGTTCACTTTAAAATTTCATAGACCTGATTATTCCCAACAGTCATTTAAGTACCTGGTGAGATTAAGTGTGAAGGTTCATCTCAAAGGTTAGCATCCTAAAAATAACCTTTGAAAGGCCGAACAGTTGTAGCATCAAAGAAAACCATCCCTGGTGGTGCCAGAGCAGCAACAGTGGTCTTTTAGAAAGCTAAAGATAGCTCCACTGACCATGGCAGCCAGCTGCCTCAGGTCCTGGGCTTGGTGAGAGGGCAGCCCCAGAGGTGGCCACAGGCAGCAGCAATACAATGGGTACTAAAAAAATAAATTAAAACATTCTTTGTTAACGTTTTTGCTTAAAAGTCAGTCTCTTAAAAGGGTCAGTTTAACATGAAAACAACAAAAAGAGGTTGTGGTACACCTGGAAAAAGATAACAGACGGCAGGGTTTATTTTTTGAAATGAGATGGAAATGCAGAGAACTGCATTAGACACTCTGTCAGAGAACTAGTCCTCAGGGTAGCCTCAGGCCCTGGCAGTACAGCAAACAGCAATGGGAGAGGAGTGTGGGGGTGTGTGCTTTGAGGGAGCCATGCCTGGTAATGGTGACCCCCAGAGAGGCTAATAGGACCAGGTGAAGAGAGGAAAAGGGGGGAAGAAATTAAACCCAGACATCCTTTCTATTTTTGTGAGAGAGCAAAGGAGTACAGCGCTGCTGGAGGCACATCATGCATTATGCAAGTGACCGCAGCTGCCCAGCTCCTCCAGAGCCTCGGTGTGGTTAGCACCAGTGCAACTAATGATGCCAAATGTATAATGAGTGGGTGAGGGACCAGGAGCAGGCTTAGTCACTGAGAGATCTAAATTATTGCTGAGCTTTTCTACAGAAACAAATGGGTAACCAGAGAAGGACCTCCATGCACACCGAAAGATACAAACCTGCTCCTGGAACTCTCATCCAGGAGCTCCAGGGCACTGTTCCCTGATGGATCTGAGTCCTGATGAGAGCTGAGCAATGCTGGGGGAGCCACAGAGGGCCAGAGGTGGGAGTGATGTCAGGGCCGAGGGGCAGTTGGTGCCAAATGCATGGTGGCATAAAGGAGTGATATTTCTGAAGTGCAGCCATGGGGTGTTGCGGAGGGCACAGCCTGGTACTGAAAACGTGTTTGAGGAGCTGCATTGATCTACATGGCCCAGGGGACTACTCCAGTTCTTCTTCATTTCTCTTCCTTCCCAGGCTCATGAATCCTCACCTACAGTGGGAGGAAAGGCCCCAACCTTAGCATGCTGGTACTCATCCTAATCTCCAAAAATGTGATGGATTGTTCTGTGTTCCTGTGCTCCTCAAATCGCCCTGCCAGGACAACAAGGCATCACTGCTAAATTCCACGAGCCCTTTAGAGGCCTAACTGGTACTACAAAAAATGATGCTTTTGACAGACAGAAGTCTGCTTTGATATCAGTAAAACCAGAATTTCACTAAGGTAAACAGGAATCTGCTAGCAGCCATTCACCTTATCTGCAGCCGGTGATACAGCTCAAGAATGATGCCTTCTATGTTATCTTCTTTTTCCATATAAATGCTGAAAATGCATTATGACAAACGCTCTGTTTGCAAATAAAAATGCTTTAGATTAAGAACTTGCTTTTCCACAGCTCTAAGGGCATGACAGATTACCAACCAGTATGTAAGTGGGACAATTTGAGGAGAAAAGGTCACAGCAGCAGCAGCTCTGGCATGGTCCGATTTCTCCACTACTCACAGCTTCCTGCTCTAGGATACTTTGCTCCATTGTCTGTCTTAGCAGCCCTTCAAGCTTCCAAGATGTAAAACAATCTGCAGATGACAACTAGCCATTCCAGAGACAGAAGGAAAGAAAATTTTTTCAACCCTTCAAACCAATTGCCTTGATAGATCTGATTTCTGCGGTGATCGAAGTGGACTTGGTGCCTCAGAGCAAAGCAAACACATATGTTTGGGAAGGCTTTTAAACTACTTGGCACCAAACCACCTTGTGCAGCACAGAGAATATTTTTTCAGCCTTACAGACTTCTGATGTGCGTGAAGCACTGGCTTTCATGTGTCTCTTTGAGATGCAGTTGGTGGTGTGGTGATACGTGTGACCTCAGACATCTGGGCTAGCTGTCAGCCAGAACCATTAGAGTTTGCAGCACCATACTGAGGCACTTTCACATCAGATGGAGAGGAAAATATTCTCAGATATTGGCTCTCTCCCAAAACCAGTACTTCCCTTGGATCACACCTCATGCAAAGCTCTGTATGAACTGAAGAGAAAGATGGGTTATTGGCATATTTTGCACAGGCAGTCTGTTGGCTTTATTGTAAGTGACGACAGCTCCAGCCTGGAGGAGGCATGACTGCATGTTGCTTTGTGCATATATATACTACTTTGCCTGCTGTTTCAATTTGATTTTATATTATCTCATTGAAAAAGATAAGACAGATAAAAACCATCTGACTTCTACAGCAAAAAGCATATGCCAGTTGCAGGTATTCCTGCAAAAAAAAATAGAAGTATACACATACAGCGAAAAAGAAATACGGTTTTCATATATAGTAGCAAATCAAATTACATTTGAAGGTAAAGCCTATTTAATCCCTCTTCAATCCACAGCTGCTGCAAAAATAAGCCATAAATTGGTGCTAACACTGAACAATATCACTAAGACATTCTACAAAGTGTCTTCATCAGAAATTTGCATCCAGATCCTGTAGGCTTTTGAAAGAATTGCTGCAGAATGGAGACAGAGCTATCATTTGTCAAGTAATTCTCTAGGAAAAAATTCTCGGATACCTGCTGACTTTAATCAAGCAGAGAGCAATATCCCAAGTTAGGAGGCTTGCTAGTAAGGCCTCCACAGTGGTGCTGCTGAGCAGCAGTGAGGGATCCCAAAGAGAAGGAATGCGAAAGCTAAGTAAGGTGTCAGGCAGGACCCTCATAGGTGGATGAAGCAGCCCATGGAACCCGTGGTGTCTGGCTCATCACTGTGCCCCAGCAGGGACAGAGCGGGCTTTTCCCACAGTGGAGCTCGGCTGAGGCAGGCTGAGGGCAGCGCCCACCTCGCTCCAGTGGAGGCCTGATGGGAACCTGCCACACTGCAGCTGCCGAGGCGCTAATCACAGGTCGCTCCTGGCCTTAAACACTGCTGGATGTTTTAAATCGGTTGTATGCACTCTGGTGAAATTTGTAGGAGTTCTCACTCTTTAAGATGACCGAAAGTCGGTGTCCTGAGCAGCTAAGAGCAGTCCTGGAGCTCAACAGATACAAATTGTCATTGCCAGCAACACACCGGGAGCTTCACTCTAACTCCATGAGGCCCCCAGACTTGTCACGCTTTGGCTGGCTTCGTCCTGTGCTGCCTACAGCTTTACTGTAACTTACTCCAGCTGCTACCAGCAGCTTCCTAATGGACACATGGCTACTGTTTAATTTGTTTTACTTTTGCTTAGCTTTACATAATCATCTGGTATAACTGTAATTTTCATACAGGTAGTATTTAGCAAGCTGTTCTTTTGTGCAGAACTAAATATTTCTGATGCCAGCAAAACAATGTGGTGTAAAAGAATGGTACTGTAGCAGAAGGCTTTGCCAAGAGGGACAGAGTGGAGGTGTACAGGAATGGAAGTACCCTGCTGTAAACAAATCATCAGAAGTTAACCACTGGCAGTTAAAGAAATGCAGTCCTGAGGGTTTTAGGGTTAACAAGGAAAACAAGGAAGAAGTATCCAGCATATATGTAATCTCATGTATATGAAATCTCACATTTCCAATGGAAAAAACAGAAGTAGCACATTGCTATAGAAGATACATAAAAATAACCCCACGGGATGAGCAAGAAGAAACCCCCACTCCCACCACCAGCATAATACTCTGCTTGGCATATGGCCTGGGGTGCTGATGACCTGTGACATTAAAGCACTGAACATTTGTGGGCAGGGAGAGAGTGGAAGAGAGAACACAGAAGTGTGAAAAGGGGTAGCCATTAGGAAGGGCATAGAGCCTTTGTCCTACACCAAGACTTTCAGGAGATAGTTCTGAAGAACTATCTTGTGTCCAATAAGGCTGACAGTGACTTTACTTAGCGCAGAATGATTTTCTAGTGGAAGGCAATGAAAATTAAATTAAGAAAAAGAGGAACATGGAGCATGAAAGCAGCAAAATGCTGTTTACTTCCTTTTTAGGAACTGTACAGTGATCCATGCAGACAAATGCCTCAGGCTCTACAGAAGCAACCAACACAGCCAAGAGCCCCTAATCAATAGCGTAAGTTGCTCTACAATTGCTCTAAGAGATTATACTAGAAAGGGATCTTTCCCACCTCAGGTGAATGCTGTGACTCCAGACAATCTGCTATTCTTGAATAACTCTCTTTTACTTTTCCATAATTCTTTTTTTTTCTCCTGTGCCTTTGTTTATGGCTTTTATTGGCTCAGTTTCATTCAGCATCAGAAAAGATATCAGATTTTAAGGCTTTGAAAAGTTTCGTTTTCCATCCTTGCTGAAATCCAGTGCCAAATTCAATTTTCTGCCACAGGTTGACTAAATCACGGTGAGGCACAGAAGTAGAAATTTGACATTACATTGGGAGGAGTAAGACATGATGGAAGAGTTTTGATTTCTTAGTCCAGGGGATCCATGTCAGAAGTACATTGCCTCCGTGGCCACTATTATCAGCTCTTCTTTCCAACACAGTTTGCTCTGGAGTAGGGAACCCTCCCTCCAGAACCAGAAGCATAGTTTGCTGCCATTTGGGCTGATGACATGGCATAATTAGTTGGCATGTATGAAAAAGCTTTTGCTCAGGTGGTGAGTTGCTCTATCAGCCAGCTATGTATAGAGAGAGATGGTACCAAAGGTTCCTTGCTATTGAAATAAACACACTAGCATAATTTGGCTGTTGTCAGAAGAGATAATGCCAATGACAATGTCAAATCTATTTTGTCACGTATTATAGTATAGGCTTCATGACTGTTTTTTTGCTGGCAACATCACTTAGCAGCGAGAAGAATACATGGGAGAATGACAACAACAGTCATCTCTGGCAAGAATAAGGGGCTTTAAAAATGTTCTTAAGGCAATGTACATTTGGAGGGATTATGCTATAATGCAAACAATTTGCTTGCAAGCACACTGCAATGATGACTCTCATGGTGAAGAATAGCTTTGCTGTGTGCCCTTCTTTGGCAGTGTGAGAAGGATGTATGAGGTCGTGGATAATTACCACTAACCCCACTGGGTGTCCACTACCAGCAATTCTGGTTGCACCCATGTGCACCCACGTGCACAGTCTGTGATGTAACACATAGCAGAAAAAAAATCTCACTGGCTTTTTATAAGTCATTTACTTTGTGTGACAGATGTCCAAGGTTTTAAATAAGTGCACTGTGAAAACAGAAAATGAAAACAGCTTGGATGACTTCATAAGAGGTTACGGGATGAAGTGTCTTTATTTCCTTTGATGCCAATGTATGTAAGTATATTAAGTACATTTCATAAAGGGCTAAATGTTAGCATATTGTTGTCCAGTAAGGAGATCAATTGCCAGTAACAAGTGCCTAGAACCAAAGCATGTAGAGGTAATTATGATTGACTGGACAGCTCTTGCTGTAATGAAGCTAAAATAATTCAAGTTGTCTTGGAGACAAATAGAAGAAATGTACTAAAAAAGGGTGAAAATAAGGGGTAAGTATTGAAATACTGATAAGCCACAGGGTGATACTAAAAAATCCACTAAGAATCCACGGGGTGGATTTTCCATGCACAGAAGCCATTACCTCAGCTCTCCAGTGTTTTGGAATTCCAGATTCAGCACTCATGGGCACATCTGCATGGGGGAGCACACAGCCCCAGCACAGTTTGTACAGGATAATATTGGCCTGGATGTTTGGAAAGCATGTTTGCATGGTCCCAGGTGCAGCCTACAAAACCATAACTTGCCTTTTCAGCGGGGTATGTTAGCTCAGGCTCAGCACAGCACTTCAGGACCAGCTCTGAGCACGGTCAAAGTTAGCTCAAATCTGTCTGCATGTACTCATTTAAACATATCCTCATAGTTCTCAAACACATTTTTGCTGCGTTTCCCAGTGGCAAACAGTTACACTATTCCCAAAGTCCCAGTGGCAACAGTTTTGACAGTCATAGTCAAAATGCAACTGTGTAATAAGTTTCCTTGTGGCAGTTGCTCATAAAGTCCTTGGTGAGTACACACAGATACCAAGAGATGTTGTGAAGTGCTGCTTTAAGAATGGTGCGACTTTGGAAAAAGCTTTCTGAGTGCTAATCAAGAAAATCATATTAACGAGTTCTGGAAGCCTGCTACAGAGACAAGAATTATGTTTTCTGGTGTCCATTTTCTTTCTTGTGGAAGACTGGGAAATTAATTTCCAAGACTGTCCAAGCAGAGACCACATAAACAAATGTAATGATTTTGTCTTAGAATAATTAAGAGACCCGGTCAAGACACGCTGATATTTCCCCACCATGAAATTCTCCGTTGCCAGACAAAAAGGCAAAGCCAATGGAAGATAAGAAAAGCTTTAAGTGTAATCCTCATTCTTTGTACTTTTTTTGTTTGGTTGGTTTTTGTTAAGTGGATGGAAAAAATGGTTGCCACAGTAGAAATAAGATGTTGCTACGTATGCACAGCTGTAGATTGCAGTGAATGCTTTACATGTCGTAACTCTCATCCTAACTTGGACCTGAGAGTCTCCCTTTATAGATACAACAAGCCATGATCTGTGCAATTAGCTGAAAACACTGTGAAACCTGATTTTTCCTTCTGGTTCCTCAGTTGCTGCACATTCCTTCATCTTCATGAGGCAGTACTCATTTATATCATCTACCTTTTGAAGAATAAGATGTCTTAGACTTATTTTTGACTATTTTAATCCCAACAGTTAGCTCCCATTCAAGAGATTTTTGGTCGAAGAAACAGTCACCACACTCTTTTTTATTTATAGTAGTTCCTGCAGAAGATTTCCCAATAAACCTATTGACTATTTCTGCCTTCCACTCTGTCCATGCCACCCTGAGACGGCACAGGTGTGCACTGCCTCTGGAGGGGCAGCCACTTTATACAAAGGAGCCACCTCTCCCAGTGATGGAAACGAACAAATTGTTTCAGATTTTTACATCAAAACGAGAAAGGGACTAGGACAAACCCTGATGCCTCTCACAGCTTTGTTATATAATATTTCTTCTTGAGGGATGTAGATCAGTGTAATGAGGCACTCCAGTAAAGTTCTACAAAGGAGTCATGCTGATACAGCTACTCTGATAAGTAATGATGGGACCAGGCAAATTCTTCACACCTGAAAATTGCTCTTTTGCATCTGGTTTTTGTTCTTGGCCATCCCAAGCCGGTCTGTAGAAATCAGTGCTCAGGTACGGGTAGGCAAGTACTTCAGTGCAAGGACCAATTCCAAAAGCCGGTATTGATAAGCCTGTACGAGATCTGGCTCACTCTATTCTGCACAGTCCTAGGGATCCCAAAAACCTTTTCATTCTCACAGACACCCACATGTTTCTGTCTCAGTGCAGGCAACAAAAGCCTCAGGTTCTTATTGATGAGCTGCAACAAGACATTTACATTATTTTTTAACCTAGAGCCAAGGAAAAAATACATGCAGTAATACTTATATCCCAGACCCCAGAGGAGTTTCTGTGACACTCATGACAAAGTTCCCTTCTGATTACTGTGATATAACTCTTCTCTGAGGTTCTGTTGGTATGCAATATCCACATGGCTGACCTGCTCTAGGTCAGGCCAGCCTGAAATAGTATAAAGGACCTGTCTACTCTCTCCACCCCTTGACCATAGAATGATGAACCATTCACTGGAGTGAATGTGACCCTTGTGGGGTTTGCATGCAGAGACTCAGGGCCATCTTTTGACGTCCTCCTCTATTGCTATTGATTTAATAAAGGAGGTTGAGAGCAACTCTTTACCTAAAGCAAGCAACTCTTACTCTAGTTTGGAGCTATAAATCTGCCTTACTGCTGACATGAATGATATGCCCGTATCACCCCTAAACCCTGCACTCACAATTAATCTTTCCTATATTACAGCTGGCTCATTCTGTGAAGCTCTGTTTTGGTTTTGGGAATGGTAAGATTGTTATTTTGAACATAATGTACTGATATGGAAGGAGGAAAATATGTTGGAAAAAACTACACAAAGTCACAAAGACTGGTAGGGAAAAACATGTACAAAACACTCAAGGATTTAGGACAGTAGATAGATAGCAGCATTTTTGGAGGCTGGTAATGTCTTCTCTTTCATTAAAATTCTGACCCTATTCAGTGGGTTTTTTTTGTGTTTTCTCATCTAGACTGTGTCAGGTTATTTTTAATTGTGTAATTCTCCAGCAGCTTGCAAATGTAAAACTTTCATTTTCTATTAAAAAGTTCTTTTCAGTTGATCTTCTATGATAGAAAATGAAATTTCTATGTGAGCCAGCCACTAGAGAGTCTGAGGGAAGCAATATCTGGGTTAACAGACTGTTTTAAACACATTCTCTCAGGACCTTTCTCTTTCCCTTCAGCATTTTCAGTCTGCCTGCCTCTTCTTGCCTGCTTATTTCTTCAGTGTTCAGGCCGATTGTGATCTGTTTGAAAAGGTAGACTGGATGCATTAAAGAATGACTTTTCATACCAAGTGAAGATTCAAAATAATCTGACAATAACAGAAATGTGTTGGAGAACAGCACATGGGGCAGGACTGGAAGAATGGTGGATCAAGGCACATTGCACAGAACAAATAATGAGCACACTAGCAAACAACTAACTTTTATCTCATTAGTTGCGCTTGAGGTAGCTGTGTTGCTTTGATCTTAATTTGCAACAGCAATAGCAAAAATAAAGTGGAATATTTAATCTTTGAAGTGCAGTAGCCTCATATTTGCTCACGTTTATCGGCCTCAAAGGTACACAGCTAGCTTGCGCATGATTTTGACTGTCTCTATGCAGACTGTGTGTGACACATAAAGGTCTAGGGACAATTTGCACAGCTGAAAACAAAAAACAGGTGTTTTAGAAGCAAAACTTTGTATGCGCGTTACATAAGAAAGTTTTCATGG
Source organism: Cnemophilus loriae (assembly GCA_013397755.1). NCBI lineage: Eukaryota > Metazoa > Chordata > Aves > Passeriformes > Corvidae > Cnemophilus > Cnemophilus loriae. The sequence continues at coordinate 1,387,236 of VZTF01000414.1, forward strand.
ATTTTTCTCTGTGCTGAAACCTCCAGACTTCCATTTGCAAGCTTGCAAGCTTATGTTATAAAACACTCAGGGCCTGACTCAGTGCTGTGAACTGCCTTTGATATCAGTAGCCTCTAATATTCCTCCCAGCAGGAATGCTAAAGTTCACTGCCAAAAGCTTCGAGGTAGGCTGATGGTATCCAAACTAAAGGAGTGCAGAAAGAACATTTTATGCCTGAAAAGCTCTAACATGTCCAGTGAAAAAGAAATCCGCGTTACAACACCCTCAGGGCTTTGAAATAGCACTCGTGACAACATTGCATTGTATTCTGATGTACTGTGGCCTAACTCTTATCTGAAGAACAGGCATTTTGGACTCCACAGAGACAGAATGTGGTGCTTTGTAATAACATAATGATAGGCTGAAGCCATACAAGACTGTGTAAAGATCATCAGTTTCACTTAGAACTTTAGGTTAAACTATCAACCACAGCACAAATAACAGAAAATCTCTTCAGCTCAATTATGTGGCTTAGTCTGGGAGATCAATGCCTCCTATTCATAGTCCATATTTAACTGTCTTGTGGTGGGTGCAACAGTGTCCTTCTCTTTCATATCAAGACTATTTTGGAAAGCACTTGAGGAGTCATGTGGCAGGGTTTTCATATTAAATCCATTTAATCAGTAAACATTAGATATTAGCTTTACTAAGAGTATTTTTAAGCTTAAGGCACTGAAAAAGTGTAAGTTGTAGGAAAAAAAAATACCAGCATTTTTTTCAGGAGGAAAAAAAAGCAAATGTTATGATTTGTGGGTGCAAAATTACAGAATGTGATACTCAAGCAGAATTTTTTTTTTAGTTATGATTTTTTTCCAAATTAATAGGCTGATCACATCAAACTAGTCTTCTGCCCCATATTAATCTAATCAAACTGGGTTTTTTTCATTTCAATATTATTCTGGCATTGAAAAATGTAACTGAGTTGTCGAGATAGTTTACTCAAAAACCGGAAACAGTAACATGAGAAGGCACAATCTCTTTTTAACCTAGTGGAGGTATGATTTGACAAAAATGCCATATTGAGATCCTAGAAGTTGCAAATTCTCTTTCAGATGCTACCTGTGACTTTGAGTAAATCCTTTAGTCGATTACTCGACCCTGAAAAATAATACTAGCCCAATCTTACTTAGCATATCAGCTTTTTATATGTATTCCTGATTGCACCTGCTTGTGCTAGAGAGAAAAACACGTTTCTGGTATTAAGTCCTCTGAGGCAACGCAGTTTAATTGAATGTAAGCTGGAGTCCATTCTTGCTTGAGAAGTGCCAGTTCAGGTCACACACTGCATTCCTGGTGACCCAAAACAAGAGTCCCTGATGCTCTAGTTGAAGACGCTGAATCTGGCCAAATAACTCAGGTCCTAGCACTGTCCTAAAGGATTTGTGCTACTCTTTCTACTGCATGAAATGAAAAAAGTAAAATTCTCTGTGGGACCCTAGGCTGAATTTGCAAGGGTGACATTTGGGCAAACAAAGCTGATACTCTCATCTATCATTGTTTGCAATCACTGAGAAAATATGGGACTACTTTTATGAGGTTAGAGTTCAGAGTAAGCTGGCGTTGCAAGTGTGGGTGAGCTGAGCTCTGTTGAGTCTATTAAATTCTTTGATGTCCACAGAAGAAATGTGTGACAGACACTCAAAGTTACCTCTATTGGAGTGATAAAGTTGCTGAGCTCTAGGTCCTGTTGGGAAGCTGTACTGAGCGTCGCACAAAAGCCACAATGGAGGAGCACAGCCGTGTTTAAGAGCAGAGTTGGGGTATTTGGCAGTGGAAGCATCTTGTCTGGAAGAGAGATGCACTGCAAAATTCCAGCACATTAGTCCGGGTGGGAAGCTGTTGCTGGGCACCTTGGAAGCACGGTGGGCCCTCTTCTCCGTTTTAAATAGGGACATGCTTTGCCCTGAAGGAATGAGTCACAGAAAAGCTGACAAAATAACCATGACTGATTTTACAGTGATAAAGGAAGGCCTGACCAATTTCGTGCCGTGCTCCTTTCATACAGAAAGATAGTTCTTGCGTTAATTCTTGGGACTCATTGGGTAATATAAAGAGGTCAGGTTCCCCAGGTAAAGGCAAAAATATGGCTGAGATTGTGAACTTCAGAGCAACATTCACATAGACAGCCTTCCACTGTCAAGTGTCCTATTATCTGAAAGTCATAGGCTATGGGCAAAAACCGGCATAAGTAAATTAAGGCTCGCTCACTAAGCCATAGCAATGTAGATAATGTCGTTACACCATGACAAAACCAGTTTCGGAGATTAGTCCCAAGCCTTTTGGGTAAAGACACAAGAAGACCCAAATACATTCACTCACTTCCACATATTCATGCTGAAGAGCATGTCAGAAACATGCAGTTTATCTCAGCCCACAGAAATCTATCCATAAGGCATGTGCAGAAACACATCCCAACACAGTGACTAATCCTGCACCAACAGCACTTTCTTAGTCACTTGGCGGCTTGGAAGATACATTTAGAACTGAGTTGACAATTGAAAGCGGATATTTTAATGCCTTAAATCAACCTTTTCCTAGTTCTTTATTGTCTAGCTCATGAAAATTTGCTTCCATACTGCAATTATTCAAAATGATTCGCATTTTTTCCTTGTAAACACGTGTGGGATTATGGATATATCGAGAGGTGTGAAACACAATATTCAATATCTTTAAGTGACAACAGATTATATAAGTAACATGGTTCTGTCTCATTTCCCTCACTCTCTGAGTGTAACAGTTGATATTTGCACTTGAATAAGCTGGTGCAGGGCTGAACATCTCAGGGGAGAGTGGTGATTTAGGGATAGGTTGTAGCAAAAAGAAATGAGGGCTACTTTAAGCACTTATAAATGCATCCTTTTCAAACTACATAAGACACCACTTAGTCAGGATCCTAAAAAATCCACAACCTCCTACACTCTTTATTGGTATAAGAGCGGAGTTTGAACTTAATTTTGGCTCACACTACTCATACAAATGAATCATCTGTGGAAATGCTTGGTGCCCTGACAAAAAAACATCAAAACTTGATACTTTTTCTTTGGGTCCAGAATGTTTGACAGATCTGATACTGGCCCCCATAATGGTGTTTCTAAACTTCCCACTGCCACTCTTGAGACCATCAGTATGTCCTAGGCAACAGCAAGGGAGTGCTTAATCTAGTGTATGACACAGGATAGGCATCTGCTATGCTTTTTTTAGTGCTGCCATTTAAGTGGATTATTAGCATATGTAGGGACATAACTGGAACCCAAAGGATGGGACTGTGGAAGGAACGACACAAAGCTGAACAGAAGCAAGGAGCCGAGGAGCTGCCCCAGTTGGCCTCATTACCTCCTCCAGGCAGTTCCTGACTCTTGCACAGTGCTGCCAAGGGTTAAATAGAAGTTCATATAATTTGACAGAACTTATATAATGTCCTCTCTGCCTCCATTCTCTTTTACAGATAGATTGTTCTAATACACTCCATATATAATGTAAGTTTATCTCTCTTTATTTTGGCAGGATATTGCAACCTTTGAACTGAAATATCCACAGCCTGCTATCATAACAGAGCTTCTGACATATCAGTATAACCCAGCTTGGCAGGCATCCCTGCAAATACTATTAAAAGTTTTATTGCTGAAAAAATGCAGCTATTCCCTACCTTACACTCTTTTAAGGGATCAGGGCTCCTGAATACCATGAGGAAAGAAACTGCCATGAGCAAGTGAAGGCTGTTGATGTTGTACTTTTGAGGCTACATCTCCTTGCTATATCCTAAGGAACAAGAGAAGGGGTGGGGATGTGGAGTGGCTCTGGGTGAAATAAATTGATAGAGTAGAGGACAGGTACCAAACTAATAGCAGAACTGGTCACTGATGATGTTAAAGAAGATAGCATAGGACCTGTGCAGTTCTTCATTGGAAGAGACACAAACTCATAAGAAGCAAAAAACGAATCAGGAAGAGAGCATACTGTCTAAAAAGGTCACACAGGGGGCTGCGAGAGCCACATATGAAATCAGAGGAGGGGTAAGGGATGGTTTCTGTTAGAGTAAGTTGTTGCTATGAGAAAAAGCTGATGGTAGTTTAACCAGGCATACACGAGACAGAAAAATTAAATGTGTCCTGAGACCATGGATTTGATCAGCAACTACAGCAAGGCAGAGTGTAGGGCAAGATTTATAATCTATGCTGAATGCCATGTTACTGCAGTGAAGTCTGCTCAGTATGTACGCTAGCTGGTCTACACACCTTTGACACCCTATAGATCTTTAATATTTAACTTGAGTATTACAAATATGTTTCTATTTATGAGGAGGCAGGGTCTTTGTAGCATACACCACACCACATCATGGACACCCTCTGGCAAAGATGCAGACTGAACCTCACCTCCTGATTTCCACGTTTATGCCTTAGCTGTGGTAGCAAATATCTCAGTAATTTCAAATAGACACAACAGTTGGAAATTGGAGAAGGTGTGCTGCTAAGCAGTAAGACCAAGTGGGTTGCAAAGCATTATGAGTTATAGTGACAGGGAACGAGTTTGGAAGACTCTGAACATGTTGATCAGCCATTCACTGTGACTTGGGAACGCATGGCTAAAACATGTGTCTGTATGTTCTTTACAGTTTTTGAGTGTCTCAAGTACAGATTGACTTGGGTCACACTGGCTCTGTGGGTCCTCACCGAAATCCTGCAGTTCAGTCACTCCTGTACTGACTGTTTCAAAGTCTCTTTTACTGGTGCTGGTTTCTGGTTTCTGTCTAATCTAAGTGGGCTTGGTCTCAGGAGGCAATTATCCTTTCGAAGCTGCCAGCAGCAGCTGCTAACAGTGATCCCAAACAACCTTCTAGAGCACAGTTGAGTACTTTTTTCCTGCCGGTTTAACTAAGTGGGGAACATAATTAAACTACCACTGAGGTTTACTCTCACCCGAGTTTATTTTCTAGGTTTTATTAGGTTTTGTTTGGTTAGGCTTTTGATGATGTTTTGAATGATCTCTTCCAGTTACTGTCTCACAGTCACCCCATGTTGCCTTCCCCTGGTTTCTTTGTCCCCCTACATTGCTTTTCCCTAGGTTTCTTTGCTCTCCACTTCTCCTCTCTAGAAAGATTTTAAAACAGATAAGTATCCTCTGATCTCAAGCCATAGAAGTGGGACAATAAGCTTGTTAACCTAAGTCTGAACCAGGCAGGTAGGCACTTTGAGATTAATAGCTTACCCGTTGTTCTCTGAAGGACTCTTGGTATTTGCCCTGGAGATATCTTATCTCTATCACTGAGCAAGCAGGAAATGAAACATAGATTCATAAAGTTTAAGCCCAGAAGGGACCATTAGAAGCACTATTCTCATCTTATATATATCAGAGGCCCTTTAATTTCACCCATTTATCCTTGTAGTGAGTTCAATAACTCCTATTTGAGCAAAGGAAATGCTTCTCCTAAGAGATGCTTCAGATTTAAATTCATGCACTCAAACAAAAAAAAAAAAAAATATCAAGCACGTAAACTGAGACAGGTAAAACCAATACAGATGTCTGCCTCATTCTCTGTAACAGTGTCTGCCTCTGTTTTGATACAGACCTGACGTGTTTTAGTATGTCTGTACGAGTCACTTTAAAATGCACCCATTCCCATCATAAGAAATCCTGGAAGTTAACACATGTTTAGCCCCCTGATTAGACACCATAACAACCTTTTTAGGGAGGTTGCACATTATAGTATATAAATATATATATATATATATATCTGTATCAATATATTTTGTATATATATATATATATACAAAAATAGCACAGTACCCCATGCAGGACTGTAAACGTCATTGATTTGTAACTCTAGATTGACAAATGAGGGAGGGCTGCCCTGATAACTCAGTTTGTTAGCTCTCTTCCCAGCTCAGTTTTTGCTCACATCTATTCTCTCTGTCTGAGACATATTTACTGCAGGGGAATCTTAGACAGAGCATTGCTGATGCAAGACAGTCCCACGTTATTACAGTGAGAGCCCTATCAGCTCTCAGTCCTCTTTTATTTAGCTGTGGACACTAGGACTAAGTCTAGGTAGCATCTAAGGAAAAGCTGAGGCCAGCAAGGAAGTCATTACAGTAGGTGCAAAAGGGTAATGTACTCTATGATGCTTTGCAGCAGGACAGAGAATACTCCAAGTAATCTTTAACCAAATTAACCAAACTGACTAGGAAAACAGATCCTATTGTCAAACATAAAACAACTAAATACAGTAACATCTTTAGACACTTGTAAAATGTGCTGAGACGATGAAGATTTTTTAATCTCTATGTATTGCAGTTGTACACCCTTCTGAATGCATGATTATACCAGTACTCCTTCGAGGTGTTTGCAAGCAGTCATTGAAAACGGGGAGATTTTGAATGATAACATAATCCCTGGTGGTGTATCTTCTCAAAGAAAGAATGTAAATGTGGTTATAACACTCCTTTTTCTAAAGACATGACAACATTTAAAGTTGACTTTAGTTCAAGAGATTGAGAAAGGTTGTATTTATATATCACTATTCACTTGGTAGATTTTATACAAGTGTTGGCCTCGAAAAGTTATGAACATGGTTCTATCCAGGTCAGATAATTTCAGGACCATGTTACTTAGATTTATTTTTTGGTGGATGCAATCTCCAGTATGTTCAATTACTCAACATTTCAGTCTGGAGTATACTTGACTATAGAAGTCTAAAACACTAGATCTGCTGAATTTGAAAAAGTGCCCATATGAAATAATTTACTGAAGTCGGTTTCTCACCCTCAGCATATTGTATATCTCTGGCTCTGGAAGTCAAGACAAGTGTTCTATTTTTCCTGTGAAACTCTTATTAATACCCAAAACATATTTTTACTACATGAAAGAAACTATAAACCCCGCAATTTCATGAAGGAAAGTGGTTAAGTCAATCTGTGCATGTCCCCACCCAGGGAGAACCATTTGCTGACACAGATCACAGTTTCATGACAATGCCAATCTAACCAAAGTTTTACTTCATCTGTACTAATGCAACTGTTGGAAGAGGATTCTGCAAAGTCTTCGAACTAATTTGTGGGAAAAAACTATGGAAGAACATGCCTAAAAATATAAAGGAAATGAAGAGACTATAAAAATTAATTTTCTGTGGGATTCCTTGAATTTAAAAAAGTTAAGTTCTCTAAGTTCTCATTTAAAAGTTGACCATAATTAAACTAAAAAATTAATTAATTAAACCCACAATGTTTTACTGAAATGCATACGGATTGATTTCAGAACTATAGATTAGCACAAGGAAAGAATCTGAAGGATTCTGAAGAATATGAAGGATAGCACAAGGTTGACCCTGATAAAAAGAGATTTCTGGGATGTCTCTAGTTTCAAGCACCCCATCCAGAATTAAATCAGATGCTAGTTCACAGTTCCTATTTTGTGATTTTTTTAAGAGCAGTTCTTGCTGAAAAGAATGTGTGCTAATCTAGCTCAGCAACCAGTCTATCAGTATTAATAACAATCAACAGACTAATTAATGCATGCCTGCTGTGTGTATTTCAACAGTATAAATGTCTTGCTATGCAAAAGGTGCAAGATAGTAAGGTAATTTTAATAAGTGGGCTCTGTGTCCTGGTTGTCATAGACAGCTGAAATATCTTTTGGTCTTAGTGTTCAGGAAGCATAATTATATTTTCAATATTTTATACTGAATGTAGTAATTAAAAATTTTCAAATAGGTAACTGAATTTCAGATTTATCTTTTTACACTTATTGTTTTCCTTAATTCTAGTATATATTGATAATATGTACTTTTTGCAAGCAAGAAGCCTCACTCTTTTTATTTGTGCTAGTTATGTGTCCAGTACAGCTCCAATAATACTGTTTTACACCAGCGTGGCTGAGAACAGAATGAGGTCCAATGACAAAAGAAAAAAAATATAAGAGACTAAATTTCAGTTGTGCAGCCATCATAAAAGACAGTCCAGTCATTTAGAGAATCTCATCTTGTCCATGACAGCCTCTTTACTGCACAACAGAGAACCACTGGAGCTCATTGCCAGTGTTTGCATATGAGTGCAAATTCATGTTTTCCTACGAATACGAAAGAATCAGAAGGATAATACCAGGTTTCAATTTGCCTTCCTACATATACATTTTATTCTTATTGCTTATTTAATACCATCATATTTAGCAATAAAGGTCATAACATGTTTGGCAACACTGTGTCTACTAGTCAAGTGTGAGAAGCGAGATTAGGTTTTGAAGGAATGCATTTATACAAAAACCAATCAAGTCGTTGAAGTTGCTTCTTATTTGCCTGTAATGTTCCCACTGTAGTATCCAATAAGCATTACGGAGTCAGCCTGACTGACAAGAAGGCAAAGAGTTTCTTACATCTTATTAAGCATATTGGTACTTGGAGCCTTCTCCAGGTTTGGAAAATGTAGCAGCGTCCTTTCCTTCACCAGCTGCATGACATATGTTTACAGAAACCATTTAGAATCCCAGTACTCCTTTGAAAATCTAAACTTTTAATTGGTGTCATTTGCTGGGCAGTAGAGCAGTAAATGCTGTTTGTAATGATCTTCACCGGCAAGGAAACCGCCTAAAGGGGCAATATGTATGCTGTTTGCCACTATCATTGTGCATACACCTCCAGCGACACCCCAACAGCCTTCTGACAGCAAGCAGATAAGCCAGCCCTTGCAGACAAGGTGCTTGTCACAAAACATTTCCTGCAGTGGCAGGCTCTCCAAAGAAAGGGAGCTCTTTCTCCACGTCACCTACAACCCTGCATTTGGACCGTAGCTGTGATTTGCTCAGCACAGTCATTACCACGACGACTTCCATAGCCAGGTCCCAGCTCCTTCCCTGGGCAGCTGGAGCCTGGCTATGGAGCTGGTGGACTGCAAAGCTGTAGGGAGCTGCAGGCAGCCCACAGCAGCCACAGCAGAAAGACCAGGCAGGATGAGGAGGACCCTTGCTGCGTGTAGACCACTGCCCTCAGCAGGTTCCCAAGGACAGACTGCAAATTGTCCCTTTAGTTTCTTTTGGTGCTGAAGGTGCTAAAACAGATGTCCTTAGGCATCTATAACATGTTTGAGGCATGGAGCTGTTGTTGTGAGGGTGCTGCTTGTGAATGAGTGGCAAGGAGCTTCGTGCTGAGGGTACCTGTTGCCGCACTTGGCTGCATCTGAGCTGTGGTGAGCCCACAGTCCTGCCTGCCTGCACCTCTTTGGCACCAGTTGCTCCATTATATTTCACCCCTTGGAGCAAACATGAGATCCTGGGCAACATTACTGTTTCACTGAGGTTACACAGGAGCCAGAGTTAGGGAGAGCTTTTGCAGCAGCAGCTCTGGTGGCTGCTAAAGGTAAGTTGCCCCACTGAGTTGGTACGGTGACCTGGAGTGACTTGTGCAATGAGAACTGTGCTGCCAGCACTGAGCAGCTGCTGTCAAGTTCCCTGCTGTGACACTGAGAAGAGTCAGTTCTATACATGTAATTGATGATTTTGAAAAGTGACAGATATATTGATGCCCTGAGAGCCTACAGCCTCCGAGGATGTTCATAGTTTACCTAATAATATCCTGAGTTGCTAAGACAGATGTAGTTGCTGCTGACAACAGGGAAAGAAATGGAGGCAATGATGAATGTAGTAACACTTCCCCACACTGGAGAAAGGCAGCTTCTGTGCACTGTGGAACAGCATTTTTTTGTCCTAAAAGATCTAATACATACTTTCTGTACATTGCATCATTTGCTGGTGCTTTGTTGGAAAACTAGTCTCCTATTGCCAAGTTTCTAACAAACTGATAGCATTCTTACCATGTATTTTAAGCAGACTTTGTGGCAGATTTGCATTGTGATAACTGGCTTGAGTGAAAGATAGTCTGAACCTGGATCCCACTTAGTCAGCTTTTCCTCATACTGTGATCAGTATATCAGCATGATTGTGGCACCTGTGTGAGACTGATAATATCTGTATCACCTTATCTAATGTATGTGTGCTCTGTGGTGTTTGCCGTGATGTTGTTTCCTTGGAGAACTCTCTAAAAATTTGACTTTTTTTTCCATAAGAGTAATTAATACTGGGAGTGATTAATTAATACAGTGTTCAGTGATGCTGCTTTGACTTCACTGATATGCTCCTTTGTACTTAATTTTCTTCGACATTTGCAAACAGTGTTTGCAGTGTACTCTCTTTCTGCCAGGCAGTAAACTGCACGACTCTCTTTGTTTCTGCTGGTTTACCTGCACTAGATCTAGAAAGATCTCTTTTGAAATTACTAATTTTTTTTTCTATTAAATTAAATGCTGATGTTTGTTAAAAGATTTCTACAACACCAAGTTTTGATGACAAAGAATTAGATGCACACCTTTACAGCCCTGGCTACCACTGCATTTAAATGCGATTTATGCATCTCTGCCTTGACAGCAGTGCAGCACTGCGTAATGCTTGTCAGCTCAAAATCAATAGGCACCTTGCGGCTAACCTGAAAGCTTCCCAGGCACTGGAGTTACATACTGTCCATGCTAACTTGGAACCTCAGAGAAGCTGCTATCACTGCACAAGTTATGCACAACAGGCTTTCATCTGGAGAGATCATCCAGGGGCGAGGGAGCAGAAACACAGGCCCTGTTATTTGAGCAGAAATCTTGCAGTTATGCTCTTTCTTCACTGTTTTTCTTTTAACCATGTGTATCTTGCATGCCAAGCTGAGGCCTGGCCAGGCAAATACTGTTATCTTCTTCCCTTCCCACTGTGCCCCACAGGAAGGGTCTGTAATGTTCTCTATGGGGCAACCTCTGGGAATATGGGTCTGAGCCCTCGTCCTCTGAAGGACATTGGAAACTCAGGTTATCACTTCTTGGAGCACTGCTTTAATGTCATTGGTCTATCATAAAAAAATTTCATAAGCACGACTATCAGGCAGCCTTAAAAAGACAGGAGTGCAGCCCACTCAGGCAGCTGCGTGGAAAGGCAAAATATTTTTAGCCTGGAACAGAAACCAAAGTTACAGGGAAGGTGAGAAGACTTCTGATCTCTCCAGGGTTTTTGACTATCCCTATGTGGTATCCAGTGTCAATTTTCATGGACAGTATCTCCCTACAAACCTCTAGATAATCTAGATGGGTAAAGTGGGTTGTGTGGCCCATCCTTTGGAAAGCAGGGGTAGGTGGATAAACTCTCAAGTTTCATATATCTCTGAAAATCCATACATTCAAAGTCAACCATCTTGCACAATTTTTTTCCTTAATTTAATTTCCCCATCACATCCAGAGTACTCACTGCTAGGTGCAGAGGTACTGAGAAAAGTTAGCACTGAAGTGGATCCCACCATGTTTTTCTGGGACTTCTGCATGGGAACCAATGGACAGTAATTGTCCTGATGGCAACTCTGACCAAATGAATTCTACTTCAGACTAAATTTTAGTTTTCATTTAATATCTCAGAGGATACTAAATTCCTTACCACAGCCAGGCTCTCAACATTCTGAATTCCATGGCTTCAGGCAATTTCGCCATGTATTTTAAAGAATCCAAATACATCAACAGTAACTGAAACTTAATCTTATATTCTATAGTGATAGACTCATTTGCCTAAAGTTAAAAAACTGCAAAGATTTCTTATTAAACAAAGTTTTATACGGCTTTGTACCACAAATACTTTACTCAAGCTAACAAGACATCTACCCACTCCATCTCAATGATGGATAAAAACAATATACATTGCCATAAAAATTTTTGTTTAAACAGTTTTTGAAACATGAGGGCAATATTACCATTTTTAGATGAAGTTAGATATCAGCATGTTTCTAACAGAAATTTTGTCCAACTTTCTCAATCTCCTGGTGGGTTCTTAGAAGATTTTCAGAACTTTTTAAAACTCCGGTGACTGTCTGTGCAATTTGCACTTTCGATTCGTTCATAAGGAAAATATGGCAATCTTCTTGACTCTCTGAGGAGACAGCTTGGCTCTTAAGGAGGTTAAGTTGTGATTACATGATATTGTCCCATAAAATTGCCACCCATTAAGGATAGGATTCAGCTTCAGACTCTTAACCTTGGTCTGGTTCAATGACCATTAGCAGAGTTCTGTGGCTATTTGGGGTGCTCTCAGATGCAGTGGCTGGTCTCCATCTGCAGTTCCAGTGGGCACGTGCCTTGTTCAATTTCTCTGCCATAGCCTCCAGCCCTGTGTGAATCTTGGATGTGCTAGGCTGTTTCACACTGCAGAAGATATGAGCTATGTGTCTGAGCTCCTGGTGTAGCTTAGTTACCAGTAGATTTCACCATAAGGTAGATATCTTCCCTGGGTCATCCAGATACTTTCACTGGCTCTTAATCCAAACAATTCCTTTTAAATGTTACCTTAATCTGGAAGATTATCCTCACCAAAATGATTAGCATCGAGAGAAATAGAATGAAGAAAATTTCTATACTTGAGTACCTAAAAAATTCGAGTCCTGTCTGCCATGAGCTGATGAGCCTTCTCCTTATTAGTGGCTACATATCCTACAGTTTTGTAGCATTCACAGGGAAAAAACACATGGATTTGGGTGCACATCTGGGACCTGAGAAGAGACGCTTCCAATAATAACTTTTCATTCAGTGTGTAACAAGCTGTACATTTCTGCTGTTTATTTTCAATTAAACTACGTTGATAACAATTTTTGAGTCTCTTATAAATGCCTTACCTACTGCCAGTATAATGGATTAACGCAGAAATAAGTGGTGTTCCTCATTAAGAAAGGTCTGGTGGTTTCTGAACAAACTCTTGATGGAACACATGGCTTCCCATTTTTTGCAACCCTTATATTTAAAAATACATTTTTAACTTTCTGATGCTTTGTATAGGGTTACAACTTTGTATCTAACTGAACATATAGATGTCTTATTTATTACATTGTTAATCCAGGGCAGCATAGACAAGGTAAAACCAGCAACAGAATCCTATAGAACATAAGATGAAAACTGGGAGATCCAAATCAGACACTCATATGTATTTTGCTCTGCCTTATGGCAACTGATAGAATCAGAATCATAGAATGGTTTGGGTTGGAAGAGTCTTCAAAGATCATCTAGTTCCAGCCCCGCTGACATGGGCAGGGACACTTTCCACTAGACCAGGTTGCTCAAAGCCCCATCCAGCCTGGCCTTGAACATCTGCAGGAAAGGGCACCCACAACTTCTCCAGGCATCCTGTTCCAGTGCCTTGCCACACATACAGAGAACTTCCTCCTGATATCTCATCTACACTTACCGTCCTTCAGCTTAAACGCCATAAATCATATCACAGTACAATTTCAAGACTTATCAGAAGATTCCAGAAAAATAAGTGTTTCCATTGTCTCAGGTTTGCAAAGGGGTCTGAAAATACTGTGTGCAAATATACGACTGGAAGAAATCAGTCTCCAAGACAAAGAGTAAAGATTTTTCCCTTGATGGCAAAACTTCCACTGATCTCAGTGGGGAAAGGATTTTTCTCCATGGAGTCGCATGTTCCTGGACAAACACTATAGTGCCTGAGTGAAGTTGTTGTTAGCAAGTTCCTATCGAAACAGGCTCCTTGGAAAGATGAGAAATATGTACTTGGTGAACAAATTAGGAGCCATAGCAACTGCCTAAACACACCAACACACCTCAGTGGTATGCTCCCATAAGTCAATCTCTGCTTGATAAATCTCTGCACAGAGCAGCCAAGGGACATTTGCAGATTGTTGGAGGGAGAACGTGGGAGAAGTCAGGGCCAAATGCAGTAAACTTCTTGCTACCTATCCATCAAATTCCTCTAATTCTACTAAAATCAAGAGGCAAACTATTGCTGTCCTTGGCATTTGTCATCCCTGAAAGCAAACCACACAACTCACAGTTGCTCAATTCTAACACTAAATATACAGGTGGGAACTTGCTGTTTAATTCACCTGAACAGTACCTGAACTCCCCTTTAGTGTGTATTGAAGTTTCTCTGTATTTACACAGATATACGTATTTAGTAATTAATTTTCTCTATATTTACAGGTTTCTACCCTTTCTAAAAAATGTCAAATTGATTTTTTTTTTTCAAATGAGTTCAAAAGATGGCATTAGAGATGTAATTAATAACCTTTAGCTCAGGAAGTGAGATTTCCCATTTAGTCAACTGGAAATATTTTATAAAGGAATCTTACAGAATAACTACCCTGACTCAATAAATCAGGAAAGTGAAGCATGAAAAGGGAAAAGGATCTGGCTGTGGCAATTGTGTTTCAGGTCACTGACAGAGCTGGAAACCAAATCTTCCAAGCTTTAGTCTAGCATTAGCTCAGCTGGATCATGCCTCTCTCCAAGCAGGCAAGTGTAAGGACTAACCTGAACAGCTCTACTAACCACCACTCCTATCTATGAGACCAATCTGATATAGAGATAAAAAGCTTTCAGTGACTTTCAATAATCATTTGGTGTTCTCAGAAACCTTTGATGTACTTCTATTAGTCCTCTATGGTTCCTGTTAGCTTCACTTCTTTAATTTACTCCCTTCAGTTTTATTCCCACTCCCCACCAAGAAGATGCCAATTTCCAAAGACTAGATTTCATGATCAGCTGTCAGCAGCTATACCAAAAGTGTGAACTCCTCACAATACATGTCATTTAATCCCTGAGTGTTTCTCAGGGTATTGGTGGCTGGGATCTGCCATCTTCCCACGTTCCCTCCAGATAAGGTGGTGTGGCCATCCCACCTGCCCTTTGAGGCCGGAATTGTGGAGTTGGTTCAGCTCACTAGATAAATCTCTAATGGTAACTCTTGTGTGAAATCATCTCACCTAATTTTAGACATCTAAAAGGGAACTGTTTTTTTGCAGGTTTGGTTATCAAGTCTCCTTGTGCAGTCAATGAATACAGACAGGAATTTCCAGAGGACAGTTAATTCCAAAGGTTGGAGTCCAGAAAATGTGTGATAAATAAGGCCCTTTGGAGGTGTCTGTCTCTTTCTATAGGCTAAAGACAGAACCTATGTAAGTAGAATAGACATGATGCCTTATATTTAGATAGCTGTCATGAGGTAAGGTAAAAATCTACCTTTAATAGCTTCACACCCTGTTTTACCCGTCTGTTAACTGGGTCTAATACAGTCATCAATGGAATGCCAGGTGTCCACATTTATTATCTGCAATTATGGGGAGATCGTTGAATGCATAACTCTGTGGAAGTACGAAGAACTCTTTATTCACAACTGTGACAGGTGGCAGAATTGTTTTGGGCACAGTTTACTGTAAATATTCCGTCTATTATGTCTTGCTAGGAGGTGTAACTAGGCAATGAGGAGTTAGGAGGACTGCTTATATTGTCCTGAGTATAGGACAGAAAGTTCAGTAGCTGGTACCACAAGGAAGAGGTGACAGGTCTAGCCTTTCCCATGGGCAGATGGATAAGCTTGGCTAGGAGCAGCTCCCAGAGTGCTGCGTGGGGCAGTAGAGGAGCTAGAGATACTCTCAGCAAGGGATGGCTGCAGCGTCACAACACGTGGGCTCCCAAGAGGAACAAAGGACTGGTTTGTAGAGCAAAATGCAGGCCAAAAGCAATGCCTCTGGCTTCCCTGGGGAGTTACAGTAGCCCTTTCCTGGGCAGTTACAGTGGCCCAGAAAGTTGCTGAAAATTACACGACTAGAAAGCCAAATTGGAAGATGCCTTTTGGAAGGGCATGGTAGGGAGCAATATCTATCTTACCTTGTTTTGTTTTTTCTTCTTTGCTCTGATAAATCTGTCTTTTGAACCATTTTAGTCTTTAGATATCTTTCATTGTTCATGCTCTGAAGAAAAAAAAAGGTAATTTCATACCTGTCTCATGTAAGGTCAGGCCATAACCACCTACTTTCCTCTCATGCTATTCACACTGGCCAGTGTGTATCCTAGCTACAGCTGGGTACAGCATCTGATTCAATTTTAGTGGAGACCCATATGAAATAAGTATTTAGTCCTTTGAGAGGGGCCTGGAGTCTTTACATGAATTTACAATTTGTTTGAGAAATTTGCTTACAATTCGATTCTACAAATGTAAAGTTACATTTCAAAGTAACCAGAGTGCTGTTGAAATAAGGTGGCTACAGAGCTGAACAAGCTACAGAGGCAGCTACTGCAGACTAAAGCATTTGCTGTAGATCAATACTACCACTAACTCAAAATAGCTTCTTCAGAAATGCACGACTGATAGACGGGCACACAAGTGCCTTGAAGCTGATGGAAGTGGAATGCCTTAGGCCAGTGGGGAATTTAGACCATCACCTGCAATTAATACGAGTTACCTTGAAATAAGAGAGTATTTTCATAAACAAAAAGGTTCTTTGATATTAAAATACAGGCATAAGGCCACTTTTCCTGCTCTGTCATACCTAGCTCAAGCCATTTTGACCTTGGCAAAAATAATAGAAAAATGAGTATTTGTGAGGTTTTAGCAGCAGAAATAGATGTCAGAGCAATTGGAAGTGTACTCCATGAAAAGGTTTACAGATATGCAGAGGGCCAGGACAGCACAAAAATTTAATAAACGTGTATTTTTCAAATTTACTTAGTCTGAAATGATGCATGATGTGCTGAAATGAGACAACTCTTTGACATCAGGGATTTTGGGAGCTATCTCACTCTGCTTTTGCACTGCATATTTAATTCCATGGAATTTTTCAGCCTGGGAATTGTTTGTACACAGTGTAAAGCAGTGGAGAATAGGCCTCACCATTGTACCAACCCTACCCTCTAAACTTCTTATAAACTTGATGAATTAAGTAGATTTGCACCATTCTCTAGTTTAGATTTTTCTAGGCAATAAATCTCATTCCTGCTCTTCTACCTGTATTGAATTCAGTTCACTTTATCTCGCAGGAATGACACACCATTTGCACCATAATATATGGAAACTCACTGCTCACACTTCTGTTGCAAATGTCAGCGTAATGTGCAGCACTTGTTTACAGCTCCCACGAGCAATTGTACCGAGGCACATGCTGGTGCTAGGAATTATTTGGGTGTTCATAACAACTTCTTTTATTGAGCTGATGTCCTGTCACATACATAGAGCAATCCATGGTACTATGAAAATTTAAAGAAAAGAGTTACTGTAGAGAAGCTTCTTTGCTAATTTTTTTAAAAATATTACTTTTTACTGCAAGATCGTCAAACACGGCAATTACTGTAAATTCAAATTATTTATCTAATAAAATTTTTTATAGGCAGATGTTTACCCTTAGGAATTACTTAAGAGAATTTCCATAAAAACACTCTTAGGATCATGAGCACCAGGAACAGAGTACGGCTTTCATTACCGAACATTTGCTTTCTGAAGATAGGTAACACGACATTCATTTTTACTTACCTATAAGCATCTGAAAATTTGGACTCGATTTCTGACAATAATTTTTCCACTTAGAGGATCTTAAAATCCCTAAAAGATTATTCTGAAAATCAAGCTGAATATATGCACTGATTTAAAACATGTTAATTTATACAGATCTGAACCATTCAATTAAGCTCATGCTCAAAATGGTTTCCTCTGATAGGAGCTGCCTACCATCTGTTAAGACAACTATTTCTATTGCCAGTGATCTTAAGTTCATCGTTTATGCTAGAGTGATTGAGGTTCTTAATCATAAATATCATCTGTTCTTTTCCCTCCCTGTCCTCCCCCTCTTCACTTGGGTCATGATATTTTGGGGGCTTTCTTAATCAGCAGTTTCTGAGAGCGAGACCACAGGAAGAAAGCAAGCACAGCCTGGGAAGGAGGAGAGGGGCAGTTGTTATTGTTGCCTGCTGGCTTACAGTGATTTTTCATTGACCACAGCACGATCAGATGGTGTGCATTTTCCTTGCATGTGATACACAGGCACAATTAGAAGGGGTGGTGGCTACAGCTTCGGGTCATCTATTCACTGCCTTTCAGCATGTCAGTGTTTTTCACACAGACAAAAACCTTTTAATTTTCATAAAAGGGTCAGGTCCCTGAGGAAGTGTAAAAGACATCTGAATCAGCAATATTTGCTTCAGTAACTCCCAGAAGTTTCCTTATAAAGTTACTTCTGGCCACTCCTTGTATCTGGAGCTCTCATATCCTGAGAGCAGCATATTTTTCCAGACAGAAATCTATGTTTAAATGAAATTAAGAACCATTTCAAACAAACAAGGAATAATGGATATTCACAGTGTCTTGCTAGGGCTTTCTGGAGATGTACAACAAATTAGAAAGACAAAAATTTGCTGCTATCTTGTTTCATTTAACAAATAATTTGCTGTTTATGCATTTCTGGTACTTACACACACTTATCTATTTCTTTTTCTTGCTGTTGTATTCCGTGGCTGGTTCTCTCTCCCCTGTCTTTGCAAACGTGCAGTTTTGCCAAGGCTCTGCCACCAGGAAGAAAGCACAGAAAGGAGAGGTGAGGACCATCGCCTCCTGATCCCACCTTCTGCATAGATGCTGAACATGTACTTCATGCTCCATAGCAGCATGGGACACCAGAAATTTATCTTTAAATTCTTGCTGCTGATGCTGGAGTTCTCCGGGTCTTATGTGCAGCCTGAAAGTGCAGACGTGTTGGCTGTGTGATGCTCATAAAGTCTAGATGGTGCAGATTGTCCAGGGGCTGCGGTGGAGTCAGTGAGCACCTGTCACCTGAGAGTTATTGTACTTACATGCACAGCATGAATGGTAAAAACTTCTCATGGGTCATTCCACCCTTATCCTGTCTCCCCCTCTAAAGTGTGTTTTGACCGAAGGCATCAACTCACACTTTATATTCCCATAAAAGATATCAGACAACAAGAACTAATTAATTACTGACCTTTAACTGGATGTTCTAGGTCTGTTCTATTCCTCTTTGCCTTTTTCACTGTGGGTAGATATTTGACTATATGAGGGGTGGAGTGAAATTCAGCATAGAAGACAAAATGTTTTTATCAGCTGGGTAGCAGTGAGGGTGCTTTACTTTTGCACCACCAGCTGCTTACTACATGAATGATTTATGAAAGTGTGACTGTCTGACTTCATATTAGGTTCTGCTATTTCAGCACTCCTATTAGCAGGGATATTAGCAAAAATTATCATTCTTCTGTGTTTCACCAAGAATTTAGAAGCTTATCTTTCTTTTGTAAGGCAAACAACAACACAAACCCAAGTAGATTGCATAAAGAACAAGATACAGCGATGAACTGAATTCCTACAACTCCCACTGAGGCAATGGAGTGGAGACACTCTGCATTTCCTGGGATGGGGAAATCTAGTTCACTCAGTGCTCTGATAAATTATAAATACACAGTTGATTTTACAACTAGGTCTTGATGAAGAGTACATAGTGCTGGAACAATCATAAAGGAATCAGATTGGACACTTAATTAATATTCAGTTGAGATGCAAAAATGAATTCACATGGTATGCTTTTCTAAGCCACTTGGAATCTGTTTTGAAGTGTCTCGCCATTTCCATGCCACGTTACATTTCCAGGAAGAAATAGAGCCTTTTGATTGTACTGTACAGTATTCCACAGTAATTTCTTCACTAACACGTAGCTTATATACGTAAAATATGCATTGGAACTCCAAAGATAGATTCAAGTTCACTAGCAATGGGATTCAAACTCTGAAGAACCAAGAGATAAGAAGAGATAAAGCTGCTGTTTTATCATGAAATGTGCACTCCCTTGGCTAAACCGTCAATGCCTTATGACTTTGCTGTTCTGACACTAAGGAATTGAAGTGTAATTAAACCTGCTTTGTTTTCTATTGCAAATTCTGCCATTTAATTTTATATCTACTTTGTTATCAAATTTAACATCATCATAATATTAGAACTTAAATTCCACAGATAGCAGGTCTTTAACCTAATCCTCCACAAAAACCGAAAATAATTTCATGGTATGCCATTATGGCAAGAAAAGTGCATGTTAAGATTTCCATGACACAGATCTCAAAACAAACCGAAGAATTATGTTGTCGTGATCCACCGTACGGTACCATTAAATTAATATTTTCTTTCCTTTAACTTGGAAAACTGGGCTGTGGTTATTAGAAATGCCTCCATGATGTCCCTGGTAATGCACAGCTACCTTGCGAGTGTGTTCAGTGCAGTAACAGCCATTCCGTGTGACCATTGGATGAAGCTGCAGCAGTATTTGTTATTATGAGGAAATAACTGCAATTGAGGATCATTTCCCCATAGCTCTTTAGGCACCTAAGGCTAATACTGACATTTCCAAATCTGCAGCTGAGTTTCTGCTCTTCCTGAAGGTGGCTAGATTTCCCTCCTTGATTGCGTCTAAAGCTGACTAAAGCAGCAAAGCTGTTTGGCTGCTGACTAATATCTAAGAGACCAAGATCAAGCTGAGGTTCAGAAGATTCCCAGAAGTAAAGTCATTAGGAAAATGTAAATTTTCTACACATGAGAAAATAGCTAGGGTTTTGCAGTCTTCCTCTCTTGTCCCTATTTACTCCCATTTCCCATTGCATGTGCTAGGAACGTGGGTTATACCCGTCCAGGCGCAGGGGAGAGTGGCAAAGCCTTCTCCGTGACTGTGGCTGTCAGGGGAGGTGATGTCACCCATGCAGGATGTGGCAGGAGGGACAGAGCTGTGTATGTCTAACTGAATATCAGCAAGGCCAAGTCTGTGCTGACAGCAGTCCCACAGGTGGGGCCAGTGTGCCACCACCGGGCTGGTCACATCCTACTCCCTCCTGGCGACGTCCCTGAGGTTTGAGAAAGAGGGGAAAGATGTTATATTTCTATCCAAATATCTGTTGTAACTTTCTGTCTTATCTATCCAAAGCTTCATGCTCTAGCTATGTCCACCTGTTCTTGTTCGCTTTACCTTCCCTGGATGTTTTCAAGAAATGACTGGACACGGAGCTTAGTGCTAAGGTCTAGTTGATAAGGTGGAGATCAGTCAAAGGACACACTCGATGACCTTGGAGGTCTTTTCTGGCTTAAATGATTCTGTGATTGTGTCCTAATTGGCAGAAAAGGAACAGTGCAATATCATCATAAGGGTCACGGAGAAAGTGTCACATCTGCTTTAGCTGCCAGGGTTTGAGCTGTCAAAGAAAATGATTTTATGTGTGACCGAAGTTACGAGGTTTTGGTTAAGGACTGTGAGAAGAAGACCCCTATCAATAAGCTGGCTCCACCATTTTCCTCACTTAGGCTGCTGCTTTGTCTTCCCCTCTCCTTGGCATTTTGCTCCTGGCCAGGTGGCTCCCTGCAGCACTTAAAAGTGCATGGGCAGCCTGACAGCTTGGCTGGCAGCTCTGAGCACTGAGAGCCTGGGAAGTGCAAGGCATAGCAAAGCAGGAGCTGGGCAGGAGGTAGGAATAAGCAGTATCCCCATGTCAAGATAAAAGTGATCTATCTTGTTAAGCAAAGAAAGCAAAACAGTATCCCTGTGTAGAAACAAAGCAATTTCCCCAACTCAAAATAGAAACAATCTGGCTTGTTAAGTCTGGTAGCCCTATGAAATACTGTGTCCTTAAGTCCCAGAGAACTGTCTCCACACACCTTTTGCCCTGTAAAGTTATTAAGGTATGACTTTATCTTGGTTTTGGTTTTTTTTTTCACATTATTATCACTTATTGTCAGAAAGAAAGCAATCACTACAAGTCAATAAGGATTGTCTTCATTTGCCAGCTAACTTGTTGGAGCCCTCTTAAACTGTTCTCATTAATTGTTAGGAAAATAAAGATTTTTCCTCATGTAGAATTTAGATGGAAAAAATGGTCAGAAGAGGTATATTTGTGTCTGGAGTAGGGAAGCAGTTTTATAATAGAAATAAAGATTGGAGTGTTATCACATTGATTTTTGTAAATATTGCCATCCTCTTCTCTGTATATGTGTGTGCAGGTTAATTAAATAGTTCAGAGCGTTGCCTGTGAAAATGCATCTTTTTGAAAATGTAGATTTGAATTTAGAAGCTTAATGAGATCTACAGAAATCTTACAGTGTTTTCTGTTCAAAGTCAGAAGGCTGAAGGAGTAATACTACAGTCTGTTTTCTGACCTTTTCTTGAGTAATTGATTTTCTTGGATATGCT
Source organism: Cnemophilus loriae (assembly GCA_013397755.1). Classification (NCBI taxonomy): domain Eukaryota; kingdom Metazoa; phylum Chordata; class Aves; order Passeriformes; family Corvidae; genus Cnemophilus; species Cnemophilus loriae. Next base: position 1,409,291 of record VZTF01000414.1, read on the forward strand.
AGGCAATTATTAACTCCGTAGACAGTAATTACATCCATATGATATTTATTGCACACCAAAAAATAAAAAAAAAAAAGAAAATTAAAATTCCAAAGTCGAGTATTCAACACAAAAACAACACCAGCAAGAGTGCTGCTTGTGTTTTTCTTCCAAAGACCAGAATAATGTTGTTTGGAGAACTAGCATCCTGCAGGATAAAGCTTTAGGAATCATGGCAGAGAGCTCCACCACTCCAGCTCAGGGAGCAGCTGATGCCAGTAGCAGCTGATCATGTTTATGGGGATAAGCAGAATATAGGATGGCAGAGTTTCCCACTGAGTGACCAGACAGCACTGGAGGAGTGGTCAATGCCAAGAGCCTTGAGCTCCACTCCCAGCTCTGTAGAGGAGTGTGCAGCAGTGTATCTGCCTTTCTCGTATCTGTGTGATCATTTCTGTTCAGATACACCTCAGTCCTGCCTTCTACATACTCCACCTCAACCTCAATCTCTGTGTTCATATAATCTATTGGTTTGGGCTTCACACCCTAAAAGTAGATTTCCTGCATGGCTATTTTCAGGCCTCTGGTTTCTTTCCTTCAGTGTACTTTATCCATAACCCTATGACCCTTCTCTACCTTTATTTTTCTCAGCCTCTCTTCCCCACTTTGCCTTCTAGTCATCCATTCCCCACAGAATCCTTGTCCTAATCTCTGTGTTGTGACTACTGCATAAATTTCTGACATCACCAGTTCTCCTAAAGCTTGTGACAGGTTTTCAAAGGCTGCCTACTACTCCACAAAGATTAAACTCCCTACCAGCTTCTAAATCATTTTCTTTTAAAATCTGGCAGAAGAAAGAGGCATGCATTTTATGTAATAGGCTGGCTTGTAGACATCTCCTCTAGGAAGTAAGCTCAAATCCGTTTTCAGATTGAAGCAACCAGATATGCATGTTTTATCACTTCAGCAATGTGATTGAAAATATGATTTTACTGGCTAGGAATGTGACACAATACCTGTCATATCTACTGGCTGGACCACTGGGCTGAGGATTGATTCTTATCTTTGCTGTCAAAAATATATCTGCATTTGGCTCTAAAAGTCATGCAAATAAAATACAGAAAGACTTTTTGAGAGTCAGGGATCCTTATTTTCCCTCTTGTGGAAGTGGTTCAAGCCACTACACTATCAAATAAAACTGTTTTCTCTGTACACCTTGCCCAATGTACCTGGTACTTTTTCTCCATGGTCACAGAGCTTGTATCAGACTTTCACATGAAATGGAATTCTCCTATTTTGCAGCAAACCTGTGGATTATACCACCCGAGTGTCAATATTAGTCTTGTCCTATACCACAAGTTTTCCTGTGACTCTAAGGTAGTCTCACAAATCTCTGAATGCCTGTTTGTTGGTGCAAAGCTGAGTTAAACACCTCCAGCCTTCCTAGCAATTCTTTTTGTGTACAACGATGAGCAAGACAAAGAAGTTGTAATCACACTACAAAGTGCCTGATGCAGCACTTAGAGGGTTTAAGTTTCTCAGGATTGTCTTGTGACTTCCCTCAAGAATACTCCTGAGGGATTTGGGAGCCATGAGAGTGCAGCAGTATATACAATAGGAAAACTAGAGTAGCACCCTGGGAACATCTTCCAAGAAACCCTTCTGATGATGCTCATGATCCAATGATGGATGAATGCCTGCATCAGAAGGAATATCTGAACTGTACCTGTGCAGGAGTGCTGCAGGGCTTCCCACTTTTTCAGAGAAACATTACACACACAGGCAGCAGGCAGCACCAGCACTCTGACCCAGCTCTCACATCTCAGTACGAGCAGGCTATGTCTGCACTGGGATTTCTGAGAGCAATTCCAGGGCCTGGAAACTTGCATTTCCAGAAGGAATTCTGTGTTTCTCTGCAGTGGTGGATCCTGGAGACTTTCTCCTGCCCTTCCCATCATTAGGATGTGGTTGGTCCACATGCACAGAGATGTGTGAACGGATTTCCACTGACATGGGCCCATTGGGAATTGGTGACACACTTCAGCATTTCTCCAGTCCTAATGACTAGATCCATCAGCTTGCATCTGTGGTCCATGTCCACTGAAGGCTGTGCTGGTGCATGTATTGTTGCAGCACTTACCCCAGTGATCCAGCTTTCACCCTGCAGAGAGCTCCTCTTCTGGTCCTGCTGCATAAATATTAGCACTGGAGTTTTCAGGCAACATAGATCTGCCTTGAAACCAGTGTATTCATGACTCCTTGGGTTGTTTTGCTGGAAAAACAGTTAATATTTCTGGTGAGGGCTCAGTGACAAAACCACAAGAAGTATTATATTGTCCGCAAGTCCTGTATCCACCTGCCTATCACCAGCTTTTCTCAGCATCTGGCGGTGTCTGAGATGACCATTTCCTATAGAAATTGTGAGGAACTTTCCCATTACTGTCCTGGACTCCTAAAATTTGGAATCAGAAAAGCCCTAGGCCTAAGCTGGTTCTGCAGACATCCATTGGCCAAGGCCTACAAGCTCCAAAAAACCACAATAATGACCGATTCCCTTTAGGGTGCCCGCCTTGGAGAGCAGGGTGCCCATCTGCTCAGTCAGATCTGGCGTGGAGATACATGAACTGAGCTGTGTGTCCTCTCCATCCTCCTTGCAGAGCGATTCAGTCCATGTGAGACTGGATCATGGGAAAGGCTCAGTTGTCTGCTCACATGTACCCTAGTGCTGCTTGGGATGCTTTGGGGTATCCCAGACACCCAGAGAAATGGCACATATGATACACAGCAGAAGGAAATCTGTGCCCATACGGATCCAGATCATTCAGGGTTCAGAGACTTAAGAAGGCTATAAACACCACTAGATACCAGGGTGTTCACGGTGTGGGTTAGTTGGGGATGAGAAAGTGGGGAATTTGCCGAGTGGTTCATCTGACTCGAAAGTTTGAGGTGAAAGAGCCTTGTGGGAATTAAAGAACTGGGGACAGCCGGAAAAGTCTACCTTGGGCTGTTCTCACTGAGATGATTCTCAGAAAAGCTCCAGAAGAGTAATTACCCGTTCCCACCTAAACTTCACCAAACTTTCCAATGAAGTATATCAGAACTATCACAGCTCTGTTTTTTTCATTAGCCAGATTAAGTCCTCATTATGTTTGAGGTTTGATTTTGTTGTTACAAAAAACCCCAAAAAATCTAACATCTCTAAATCGAATGTGAAGAAGTGAAATGTTTTTACATGTGAGTTTTCAGAACATTTACGCAGCTTGAAAAATTTGATATGACAGGAACTATAACTATGACATAAACAAAAGCATAAAGCAAATCATGGCTAAAGTGCATTGGGGAGATAACTCACATTTTGTGGAAACTAATATTAGGGAGTTGTGGTGTAACCTTATCACAGTGTTTAGTTGGGAGTGATAAGTATCTAAATAGGACATTGATATTAAATTCTTCCACTTATTAACCTATTTCAATGATCAATTATTAGGACAGGGTAATAAAGTTGCAAAGATGTAATCCTTCGTTAGCAAGTTATACTGTCCATATGGCATACCTTGTCATGGTATTAACCAAATTCTTGCCAGTAGTTATGAATTCACCAGAGAAAGTCTTTACTGCGAAATTGTATCGGTTTCAAAGGAGAAATCTTCTTCTGGAGAATATTGTAGCTTCTCAGCTGCTCTCACGAAGATGAAAAGAGAACTCCCATTGCCTTTAGCAGGCATTAATCCACCCTTTCTTGCTGTTCCTACAAGACAGACACTAAGGTTTCCAACAGGCAACCTTCTATGTCTGTCTGCCCTTGGAGCAGTTGCAGTCACTCTGAAATTCCCTGCTCTTCATGGCTGCTAGGTCTTGGATTCCCACGAAAATAAGTAAATATTATACCTGCAGTATATACCCACTACTGGTGATCCGAATTCCCTGCTGGGATGCTTCTGTAAAAACAAAAAAAAATTTAATATTTTACTCTTCTAAATAAAATTTTTGAAAGAAGTGGATCTATTTCACAGCAGTAAAAAAAGTAAATTTGTCTGAAAAAATGTCTAGGAAAACAGGTAAATACGGCGATGTATTCTTATGGTCTAACAGATAAAAACCTGCAGATTTTGAAACAAAATTTTGTTAGAATATACCAATTCTTTTATACTCATAATAATCAAACAGCCAGTTTGCCTTCTTAATGCAATTTATATGAAGGTTGTAATTCTTCATAACTATTTTCTTCGTGAAACAAGATTGTTAATAGCAACCATTTAGTTAAGCAGTGACACTGGTTTCCCACTGGTTAAAAAGAGCCTTTGTATACACAAGGTCTCATGCATATTTCAATGGCAGGAATAGCAATTTTCGTGTTTGGCAGCTCCCAAATGTCATTTTGCTGCAGCACCTATGTTAGGAATGGATACACTTTCTGTTAGTGTCTGGGAGGTTGTCCAATTAAATGAATTGAAGCTGACAGGACTTGAATGAGTTATTGCCTGCTTTTACGTCTTTTTAAAATTTGACTGCTTGATTTTTTTTAGCTCTTCTGTTGGGTTGTTAGCATAACTTAGACTTTTTGCTAACTTCCCCAAAGTGACCTGTACTATTCCAGTTTTATATGGAGCCTTCACTTAATCTGATTTCAATAGCAGCTTGATTCCTCAACAGTGTTGTATATCTGTTCCTACATACCTGCTCTAATCCTCATTTGGTCAATCAGATTCTTCTGTTTTAATGAGATAATCATTTTACTTAGGTAAAATACTAAGACTGAATTAGTCTTTTCACTTCAAGAAAAAGAACCCCAGCATTATGTTTGGGTAGAAATAGATATAATCACTAATTAGCATTGATAAATTATTAAATGCATCTTATTAAGTTATTTACAATTGCAAAGGAACAAGTACTTTTTGCCAACTATTAATTACATTTTAAAAGAATCTCTGATTTTCCTAAAAAAGCATCTGCCTTAGTGATGGATTTTACAGTTTCTTAAGTGTTTGTAATGTGTCCATGTGCTCTTCAGAAAGTAACAATTTTATGTGTTTGTAAAGATAATTGCTTGTATGAACTGATATCAAATGTTTCTCATTTTTCTACCCAACAGAGAAAGTGTCTAAGTTGTTACCTTTCTTACGCAGTTTATTTCTATCAATTCTTTATTTCATGCCAGTTTTTCTAACCTAATCAGTTTTCACACATTTTTTCCACAGTCAGGCTTGAAAAGTAGCGAAAATCCAGTTAGCTGAGGTTACGACTCCAGTTAAACAGAATAAGGAAATCTGATATGCTGTGATTTATTTTATCAAATGCCTACTGAATACTGAGGAAAATTCTCTGCATCTGATTTCTGCGCAATTTAAAAGTCAGTCACATTGGGCATTTGATATTATTAATGCTTTTTGAAGCCAGGCCTTTCTTTTTCATCTGTTGTATGCCAGGGAGGAGTTTTGTTTTCAGTTGCTGAAACAAGAATCCAAGTTTTGTGTTCTGTAGTTTAACACAATGAGCAAAGGCGAGCTAACCTGGATTAGGACTATCTGAGGATACCAGCTGAAGGCAGCAGCTCAACAGCCAGGTGCTAGGCAGGACATTAACCTCAATTGTCAAAATGCTATAGCTTTTCATTTGATTGGCTGAAATCCGTGATGAAGACCCGGGGTCCCCTGCCCGGGCAGTGCAGCTCACTTGTTGGATGCCAGACATGTCTGCCCAGTTTCCTCCCAGCAGACACCATGGTTTCCAACCAGGATCCAGAAAACAGCTGGGCTTGTCTCATTCCACATCCAGAAGAACCAGAGTGGCCAGGGTTCTCAGATCACAGCAAGCATGCCTGGACATGACAATGCTCTCTAAAAAACATTCAGTTTCTTTGGGAAAATTTAAAGGAGGACATGATGGTGGGATCCCTTTCACGTAGTGCTGCAGTAACAAAAGCATCCTTGGGAGCTTGGGACACTCTCAGCTGACACACTGCCACCACAACTTTTCCTGGAGCAGTAGTTGCAGGATTTGATTTTAGCCTGCAGGTAATTGTGGTTAGCTATTCTCACCTTCAGAGAAGTCTCTAGTTTCACGTCTTCTCTTCATGTTAAAGCAAGTCAGGAAAGTGAGGTGATAATTTAACAGTTCTTTCGCTCTCAAGAAAACAATCTCCTTTCTCTGTTCCCATTTAGGGTGTTAGTTGTGAAAGATGCTTAGTAAGATCTACGGCTATATATCTATGCAATGCTAACCTCAAATGTCAAGATAAAGTCTGCCAAATCTTGACTCAAATGGTTATTATAGCTGCAGTAGGTATCCTTTCTACTCTTGGTACCTGCAGATGATATCAGATGATATTTCGTTGCACAGACATTGCACAAACAGCAGTGAGCACACAAGGAGATCACAGAATTATAGTAAGGTTTGGGTTGGAAGGGACCTTAAAGATCATCCAATCCCAACACCCTTGCTGTGGGCAGAACACCTTCCACCTGATGTGCAGCCTTTGTTAGGGAGAGCATGTATTTGAGTAATGTCACAGACAGATATCGGTAGGTGAAAAGACAAATAAAGTGTAAACAGCATGACAGTTTGTAGTGCTCGGAATTGCCTCCACAATTTTTTTTTTTTTTTGAATTTTTTCCCAGACCTGTAAAGGGGTTTTGCAGAGGTTTTTTGTTCTGTTTTCATTAAAATGTGGTGTCTTGAAACTCCATATGAAGAGGGTTCAGCAACAAGGCAATAGATTGACAAATAAACAACAGCAAAGGACTCAGTTTTCAGACATATAAGATTTTGAAGCATTTTTATTGAACTGCTGTCACAGTTGGAATCTGGAGGTTATCAATAACTATTATTCCTAATGTAATTTCTTTCCAATCATCATCCAGAAAACACAGCTGGAATACTGAGTATCCTATTAGTGAAATTCAGCAGACACTGATATTTAAACAGATCAAAACTTCCAGTTCACTCTCAACAGTTCTTGTTTCCAATATTGCTTACCTGAGTTTGTACCCTTACCCTGGAGAACCAGTCCTACCATTCATCTAGAAAAACCTGATGTACCCGACTCTTGCTATGTATTTTGGTGTTGTTTTAGGTATTTTTACACCTATTGATTTGGGGAAGTGATTTGGAAGTGTTAATAAAGCAGAGAAATGCTGGAATCTAGCTATCTTACTGGGAAGCTTGGAAAGAAGTTTGAAAGATCTTAGCCATCAGTTAGATATAAAATTTAATAGATGCTGTTTTACATTTTTATTGCAGTGATTATGGTTTTTTATAGTTTTAAAATTTCTATATTGACACTCACTTTTCACAATTAGTTTCATACCCAATCCCATCAAATTTTGAAATTTGGCTAAAATGAAAGGCATTCATCTATACACAAACACCTGTGATGAAAAACAGTCTTCTGCTGGGTATTTATAGCTTTCATATATTGGGTCTGTAGGTAATTTTCAAATGATGTTAAGCCAGTGTTTAAGTATTGCGTTGAATTATGCAATGATTACTTGCTTGCTAAAAACAAGTGATTGTTTTCTGTTCTGATTTAATTCCTTACAGTACAAAGGAGCAGTCTACGTCTGTTAACATGTACTTGCGCGGCAAAATAATTTTGTCAACTTTCTTGCTCAATAAGTCCTTTATACTTTTCGTAGGTTGTATAACCAAGATTTCTGCAACTGTGAATGCATGCAGGTAAATATAAACCACATACCACATTGCACATCATTATAGGTTTGTCCCCTATCCAATAAGACGTATGGCGACTTCGAGCTGGCCCAGCTTCTGTTAGGCAAGCCAGATAAACATAAATCCTCTTTAAAGTAGGAATTCTCAGACTTTTAACAACCAAGTCATTAACTGAAGGGTATAAGACAATACCAATGATGTCCAGCAGAGAAGACACAAAAAGGTGTGGCAGAGCAACATCTCTGCAATATGCAGGTGTATATATCTTATTCCTTCAGTTAAAAATCAAATGAGAGAAGCAGAACTACTTTTTGAGGGAGCTGAATCCTGGGATGAAGTGCAGTGCCCTGCAGGGCACTGGGAATGTTACTTATTGACCAAAGTGAAGTATGGGATAAAAATATTCAGTAACACTGGTTAGGGGATAACTCTCCTGATACATCAGTAAAAGTTCATGTATCTATCCATTGTTCTCAGTGGTTGTCTAAGGGGTTCTGAGATAAGAGTTTAGCGGCACAGTAGATTTCTCTAATAGGATGTATTTTTAAGGAAATATGAAAGAAGATTTCAATAGCCTATGAATCGCAATCTCTGAGAATGATCATTCAAACATATATTAGTACCTTTCATCTATGCTACAGCATATTTGTTAAAATCGCCATAATCAGAAAGACATTTATTCATACCAACAGAGTGTACCCTGATTTTTCTGTTCAAAGTTAGCTCTCTTTAATGCCCCATTCCCAAAGGGCATGTCCTCAGTGCTCACTCTGCATCAGCTTAATGAGGACATCTTTTACAAATGAGAGCAGTAAATCTTCTCCCATTCCTGGTTCACTGACATTTTTTCCCCTTCAGGATTTTTCTTTTATTTTTTTCAAAATGAGAGACTTTGAATAGAGTTTTTATTTCTGCCATAGCTGGTCCACTACTTAAGCAAGTAGCTTCAGGAAATACTCTCATAGTCCTTATTATTCAAAATGCCCAGAAATATGGTTCTGAACTACAGAAAAATTGTCAGGGTTGAATGACAAAGTATTGTTCATTCCTCCATAGTCAGCTACGTACAAGCTTGCCTCAAAATTGAGAGTTCAGAAGTTCAACATGAGTTCGAATGTTATTGAGTTCATGTTTCACTAGAGAAAGAGAGAATGAGTGATAAATGTTTATACTAGGGCACTGGATTAAAATATATGTGTTATGGCTTCTATATCTACTTACAGTTATATCTGAATAAATTGCACTACTGTGACTGGGCAAACCACTCAAGGGAGCGACCAGTGAAACACGAACAGATGGGAGTTGGCTTAAATCAGTGAACCAGTGGTCCTTGAAAGATGCAGGTGACTGTGCATCAGGGACTTGGAATCAGGAGGTGCAGTTGGAAATGCTGCATACTGATCCAAAATAAAACCCAGCCACATTAGTGACATGGATCATAGATGCTGGCAAATGGGTGCTGCACATTTCTCCTGGTGGTGTCTAATCTTTTTTAAATTTTTGGTTGACCGGTGAAATGACAGCTGCATACGTGTGTTAAGATAAGACTAGTGAGAGATGCTTCTGCCTGAATTAAGGTGCAAACAAGATGATTTGCAGAAGTGAATTATTTGGAATTTATTTAACGATGAATGTGAGGTAGTGAGATAGAAGGAAACAGAAAGGAGAGGAGAGAGAGAGAGAGAGAGCAAGAAGAAGATAATCACCACCCATGGATACCACCCATGGATCCAGCATCACTCCTTTTGTCTGTCATTGAAACAAAAGCTAGAAGGATATCTCAGAAGGTCATTGACTGCCTTTCCCAGCTCTGAAATAAGATCTAATACAATTTCTGGGCTACTCCTGACAGATATTTCTTTAACTGGACTTGTTCTTCAAAATCTCCAGTTCTAGGAATTTTATAACCTTCAGAAATAATTAAATTAAAAAATTAAATTAGATAAAGTGTTCAATTATCTTGACATCAAAAAAGCTTTTACAATATCTAATTTAAATATGTGTTGTTATAAATTGGTCTGAATTCCTCTTGCTTTTTGATCACTCCAATTGAGAACAGTTGATTACTGTTCTAACAGTTGCAAATCTCTTAACATGATTATACTGTCTTCAGTCTTCTCTTTTCTGGACTGAACATTTTCTTCAGCTTTTACTGCAAATTTTTTAGATTACTTTTTTTTATTCATCACTTGGGGGTGCTTTCCAGATTATCCACAATTTTTTTAATGATGGTTTTCAAAATGGAACATGAGGTTGTCATCAAGTCTCTAGCATTTGTTCTATCGAGGAGTGTAATAACTATGCAGTATATTAATAATTAATTGTGTGTTAATATTTAGCCATGAGTAAGTCTCGTATGTAATGACATTTCAGAATGAGACTTGTCTCTCTCGTGACAGCATCTCAAACACTGACTCATTTCATGCAACCCTCCCCCCAGCCTTGCTTGCAGTGTTGCCAGCTAAACAGTAAATCATGGGTTTTATCTCATTTTGCATTTGTGATTTTAATTTTTCTTTTCTACCTTGGGAGCTTTTAGCTTGATCTTATTCAATTTCACATATTGATGTAAGGCTAGTGCTCTAATTTATATAATTCATTCTCAGTTCTACTTCTGACCACTGAAGTGCATGTTCTACTTCTCAACATTCTGTCATCTGCAGATTTCATGGGACTACCCATTTCATCACCAAAATATTCAAGTTTTATATTGAATATTAAAGGAGAGGGACTTTTGCAGGGCCTCACAATTTGTCAGGACTTTCCATTTTTTGAAAGCAAATCCTTGATAAAACCACTTCAACAATATTTTCCATATTTGCATATGAAAATGTTGTAGGGACTGTGCCACCAGCTTTACTAAAGTCAAGATGTACATATCTCTATTCCTACCCTATCCACTAGGCGTTGTTACCCTACTGAAAAATGGAACTAGAGAGATGTGACTGCTCTTGACAAATCCACATTGATCTGTTTTATTACTGTATTATCCTTCAAGTGCTTATAATCTGAGGTTTAGGAGTTTGCTCCAGTAGCTTTCCAGTCAAAAGTTTTAGCCTATCTGGCTCATAGCTACCCTTTGCAAAGGCTAAAACCAGTTTGGTCTACTAGAGAGCAAGTTAAGGAAAATTATATCACAGCTCTGAGTACCGCTCCAAAAGAGTAGCAACTCTATCATTTGGATTTCTGAACAAAACTTAGACTTTGGATGGAGGAGCTGTAATACTACTATGGTCATGCTGCTGCTTTCCTGTGCTGTCAGTTCCTGCAAACGGTATCTACTTGTTTTATGTTGACACAGAAAAATAAAAGTCATCTGAATAAGAGAAATGCTAGTACTCCAGAGGATGTGTTTGTATATCCATTAATATTTACAGCTGGTTGGAATAGCAGTATAGACAGTTTCCGCAGGCAGAGACTGAAGGGAAAGCAAACAACTTCTTGACCTCAAGGGAAGTGGAGCAAGAGATATATAACAGGTATGATGAGATCACTCTCTTGGCAGAGAAGTAGGTCATGTTCAGAAAACAGATATTCCCAAATTCTTTGTGAATCACTTTTGATAGTCCCACAAGCTTTCTTTCTGTAGGTATCTGGATATTTCCATTCTTTTATCCACTCTCCATATGTAAAGTGAAAGGAGTAGAACTCCTGTTCTTACATATTTCATCTCTAAATAATTTGGTATAGAGACCTATATGGAATAAAGCCTTGTATGCTTTCTCATTATATTTGTGCCATGTTTTATACAATGGAGCTCTGATACCAAGGATACTATCCACCGATAAAATATAACAATAATGATGTGAATGTCAATACTGAGCAAAGGAGAGGAAATTGTTTGTGCTCTCCTCAGACAATTGTGCTTGAAATACAGACTAGGCTGCTTGAAGCATGTAGAGCTCCAACTAGAACTAAATTGTCTGAGGAGTACCAAGCGTGATTACACTGTTGAAAAGAAGTATATAGAGGGAGATGCATAAGAATAAAATTTAAAGGGATGTATGAAAAAAAATTCAAAGAGATGTATGAGAAAATCCCATGCCATGCCATGCCACGCCATGCCATGCCACACCATACAGAGGGCAGTGGGCAAACAAGTAAGAGACAGAGAACAAACTGAACCTAAGCAGGTAAATCACGCTATTAAGAGAAGTAGTGCTGTGTTCTGGTCTCTGCTTCAGTAATATTGTTTCTTGTCTCCTAGAAAAGGATTATTTACTACTGGATCCATTCTTGAGTGGCAGAGCCAGCAGGTCTGAGGAGCAAATGTGGACACATTGTCTTGAGTGCATCACTACCAAAGGCCCGGACACAGTCTGAGTGGGACCAGGATTTGCTCTCAGCAGATGAAGCAGCCATCATGCTGAAAGGGAGGCTGAAGCCCATGGGGTAGAAAAAAAAAGGGGTGAGTTACATTTCTTATTCTTTTCTGTCTAGGTCTCAGAAAAAGAAATGTGAACTTATAGTAGACATGCCCACAGTTGCAGAACGGCAGCTAGAGGACATTTCAAATGACACTTAGGCAACTGAATAGAGCCCTAAATTTCTCTTGATGATAATGAGAGCAAAATGACGTGTTTTAACCATCCAAATTGGTGTGTCAACAATCTGAGTAGAAACTGAAATGCTGTCTGAGAGGTGCTGAATGATGAAGGTCTGGTCTCCAGAGGTGTCTTCCGAAGGCACTCAGTCTTGTCAGTGCAGGCAGGGGAGATCCATATCCCCTCCACCTGAGTCACCCCTCACACAATAGGGATAGACAACAACACTGCTGTTGGTAGAGCTACAAACAGAAAATAAATGTCCTGAAGAAATCGTGGTACTTCCCAAATTGGAGGGGTTTAAACAAAGGTGTCTGACAGCACTGCCATACTTTGGAGTGCACACCTGCGGGCCAGGAAAACACCCTCGAGGAGAGGAAACAAGCTGCCTCTCTGGGTGAACACACCAGGATGCCCATTCTCCCATTACACATGATAGTCAGAAACAAAACAGTTACTGCTCTCTTTGAACAAAATATCCAACACAAGTGTTCAAACACTGGGACTTAAAAAGAAGACAGACAGGAAAGGTTTGTGATAGAATTCAGTTGCTGTAAATTACCATAAGAAAAAAGCAAAGAAAGAAGAAACCACAAATATCCATATTCAGCAAAGCTTTTTTCCTAGGTTTCAGGCTGAGTGAAATCCAGGAATTATCAGGAGACAGTTAGGTAGTAGGAAGCTTCTTTGGACTTAATTTTTAATCCTTTGATACAGGACAAATATTGGCTTTCATTTGTCTCAGCTCAGGGCCCCAGGTTACTCTAAATTTAGCCAACCTATTGCCAATCTGCAGAGCAAATACTGCACATTATAAGAATATTTGTCTGAATTGCCAGCAAATTCTGTGATCTGATAGTATAATTTAATTTTTTTCAATTGCAAATGGCATATTCATTTATACAAAAAGTTGTAGAAGACTAAGACAACAACACCTGCTGTGACACAACTGTGTCTACAGTAGCATACAACAAATGACTTTGATAAAAAATCCCAGCAGATTATGAGATGTTAGCTGGAATCTGGATGTTGAAGCACTATGAAGAACCACACAGTAAACGGGCTGAAAAAGTGATGAGACAGAATTTGGTAGAAACTAAGCCTGGTGAAGAAAAAAAGGAGAATAGTAAGGCTTACCTGAATTTAATACAAAATGAAATTGATTTTCCTTTAGATCATAGAATCATAGAATTGTTTAGGTTGGAAAAGCACTTCAACATCAATGAGTCTAACCATCAACCCAGCACTGCCAAGTCCATCACTAAACCATGTCCCTGAGTGCCGTACCCACATGTCTTCTGAACACTTGTAGGGATAGTGACATGCCCACTTCCCTGGGCAACCCACTCCAATGCTTGACCACCCTTTTAGCAAAGAAATTTTCCTAATTCCAGTCTAAACCTCCCTGGCATAATTTGATGTGACTTTGTCTTGTCATGTCGCTGGTTGCCTAGGAGAAGAGGCTGACCTCCACCTGGCTACACCCTCCTCTCAGGCAGGGTGATCAGTGATAAGATCTCCTGAGCCCCTTTTCTCCAGGCTAAACACTGCCAACTCCTTCAGCTGCTCCTCATCAGACTTGCTCCAGTCCCTTCCCCAGCTCCATTGCCCTTCTCTGGACGTGTTCCAGCCCCTCAATGTCCTTCCTGTAGCGAGGGGCCCAAAACTGAACACGAGATTGGAGGTGTGGCCTCACCAGTGCTGGGTACAGGGTGCAATTAATGACCTGGTCCTGCTGGCCACGCTATTGCTGACACAAAAGAAAAAAATAAATAACTTAATATGCTGTATAGTCAGCATATTTCATAGGAAACCGTTATATAACCATGTTGGATTTTTTAGAAAGACTGAAATTAAAAAAAAAAATTAGAAGTGAATATAATCTAGAGGAATAGTGACAGTGGAAACAAAGCACTCTTGCTTCATATATAGATATAAAAATGCACGCTATGTATTTGAGAGAGGACAAGAGTTACAGCAAATGTTAGCAAGTGAAGATTTGATAAACTTTTGGGGGAGGAGACTATTGTACTGTTTTCTAAATTTTAATATAAAATCCATCAGTGCAAGAGACAAAATATGAGAAGAAAAGATGATATAATATTGTATTCCATTTCTGTATTCCCGTTAGCACACTAATGTGATCATTCTGGACAATATGCTTCTTGATCTTACCTAAAAATATATGGTGCCTGACTAAAAGTCACTTGAATCAACTTTTAGAATGATCTAACTAAAAAATCCTGAGCACTATATCTCCAGGATAAGTGTACATTTAGACATTTATTATATATGCTTGTGTGATGTGTACTTATTAAACAAACACCCTCCTTCCCAACAATTCAAAATAAGAGATTCAAAAGCGGCAGGCTGGTTATAACTGAGATGTACTGGAGGCTTTTTTTTGGTCGCAAAGCACTTCACACACTCACATTACTACTCTTCTAATATGTTAAATGCAGTTCACTCAAAATGAGATTTTACTAATGTATTTTTCTGCTAGAAATAAAACAGCTTTGAGATGTTTCTCACAAAATAATGGCTTTTGAGAGAAATGTTTTTTATACAAGTAAGATTTTAGAGTGCTTGCCTAGAATCAGTAGCAATTGTGAAGATTTAATCGGGATTAGTGGTGTTTTATCTCACAGAAATCCATTAAGTCTTGTTTGAAGCAAGAAATTCATAAATTCTTAGAGGTAAAATTGCATTATGTATTTTTTGCTGTAAATTCTTCCTTAATCAAAAAGTGATATTATTCCCAGTATCCTTAAACTAAGCAATTTCCTTCATATTTTATTACTGTATATGCCACCATTCTTTCATTTAGCCTCAACATGGCTTGCAAATCATGGAAATAATATTATCTTCATTTTTCATATGGAGAATTTTTCATAAATGGAATTGAATCATAGAGGAAATAAGTGGTTTGTCCAATCTGGCTCTGGAAGGTCATGGCAGGATCAAGGATCAATATTGAACTTTCTGCTGGGTAAGATCAGAGTATGCTGCAAATCCAGGAAAATGTGCAATTAAATGAATGATATGAAATTACTAAGGCAATGATGTTACAGAGCAGCATACTTCAGATCTTGCATCTAATACTGTCTTTTTGCAAGTGGGTGTTTCAGCTTAGATGCATGGGAATCAAATTCTGCTGGGCAGCTTTTTAACTTATGGGTGCATATACTCTTTGGACCTACTGTTCTTGAATCTGACTTGTCTCATTTCCCACAAGTATTGTTACAGTGAGCTCTTGGTCTTGGCTGTGAGGAATTGTATCTTCTCCCCTGCCCCTGTATCTACTGCCCTCTACTTCTGCTTTTTATTGTTTGTTTATTAGCCTAAGGAGTGGAACAGTTGTTCACACCAAAATTTAGATGATCAAGGGCAGCTGAGTAAAACTTTGCTGAGTTGAATGGGGAAGTTCAAATCTCACAGAGTTATTCTGCTTGGTTTCAACCATCTTGGGCAGTCACATGTGGTTTGAACGAGTCAAGGGTGAGTTTTTCCAGAACTATAACAACTGCAGACTAATTTTAATAACTTTTTTTTTTGGTAAAAACAAATAATTAGGTCATTTGGTCTGACTGATCTGCTTACTGTACAGAAGCTATAAAACTCCACTGCCCCATTATGTGGCTACATCAGTCCTTGTAGATAATTAAGTCTGAAAGTCTAAGGTTGAGAATGTAACCTTGACCTCCAAAGTGTGTATAGTAGATAAAAGATATGGACATTCCAACTTATGTGATACAGAAACAAATTACAACATTTCTTGTCTTATCACAATCACAGACCTACCCAAGAAAGATAAAAGCTACCTAGACCTCCTCCCCTGCTGTGTCAGCTGAACCAGCAGCTGTGGGGGCCAGGGGGCCAGAGAGCCCAGGTACAGAGGGAGCCCGCTGGTGGACAGGCTCCAAAGTGCAAGACTCCCCTTTACCTCAGTGAGAAAGGCCTCCCCCATTGACCCTATGGAGATTCGGTCTGTCTGACTGGCCAACAGACAGACGCCCCTTGTATCCCTCAAGAGGATGTAATCCAGCCCCACTCCGTCCCCTCCTTATCCCCATTGGCTCTTGTATTACCCCACTTCCCTCCTGTATCCCTACATAAGTCTATCCCGAATGGAAGTGTGTCCCTTTGCTGTTTGCTGCTTTGCCCTTTGCCCCCTTTCCCCTTTACTGCTTTGCCCTTCGCTGCTTTGCTCCCTTGGCCCCTTCCCCCTTGCCTTGCCCTTTCCCCTGCTCCCTTACCTCCTTGGAATGCATCGAGACAGATAAGTAATAAACTTTTGTGCTCTATGCGAGGGCCGCCTCTGACTCTTTTGCCTCTAGTGACGCCTGAGCTGGCTAGCTCAGTGTGAGCGTGGCTGCGTGTTTCCATTGCACAGGTGAGAGAGCTGGCTTGCGGGGTGCCAAGAAGCACCACCAGGGGTTCCTTAGCCAAAGGTTCCCCTTGGAATAAGCAGCAGTTCCTCCACCAACACCCCACACGGCAATACTCCCTTATGAACAAAATAAAATTAATTTTAAAAATTGTCAAATTTATAGCATTGTCTGTTCCATAGTACATATTATTATATGCCATTATAATTTTTATCCTCACAATACCTCAGCTCTCACAACGGAATATTTACATGAAAAGCCCTTTAAATAAAAGAAAAAAAAGCCTTCAAAATTAGTCAGCTTCTCTGTTGATTGCTCAGCAGCATTTCAGCATCCCACAAGTGCTAAATGTCTGTGTAGAGATTATCAGAATGCCTGGCCTTTTCTCCATTGCTTCATTGTGTTACCTAGAACATTCACTACTGACAGAATGAAAAGAAGGTGGTTCTTCACATTTTTTTCACAAGATCATTCTAATACTAAATGTACCTAACACCGTTACCAATTCATTTTCCAGTTTGTCAGTACTGCAATAATTTTTACAGACATGGCCATTTAAAATATGAAACTTTTACTAATTGATTCAATATCAGTCATCCTTAACTTCCTCTCTTTTTTAATTTGCTTGGCAAAATTGTACTTAATGATGAGCTAAGCATTAAGCATAATTTTACATAAAGTCTCAGCTTAGAAATGTCCTTCTTTCAATGTACATTTGCTTGTTCATCCTTTGTAGGAATATCAAAATCCTAAAAACACTTTGCAGGTTTATTCCATCAAATTGAAATTATGAAAGTAATTCAGTATGTTATTATTCCAGACCATGACTCAAACGGGGTTGTCTGAGAATAGAGACTAGGGGAGGTTGTTGGTTGGATTTTCTTTAGTCAGGGACTGTGGCTAACCGGAAAATGAAATCTCTTTGATAGCACTTTCTATATATTCTTCCCTGTGTGACGTAACTTGACCCACAAGCCTAAATATGTTGCAAGTCACACCCTGTAAATTAAAGAGACTCCAGTAATGAGGCTAAGTGAATCCAGCTTGCTCGAAACTGAGAAATGTCAGCCACATTTCTTCAGGGCAAGAGAGCTATTTGGCTTATTGCTTTAGAGGCAAACTTTAAAAAAAACCAAAAAAGCACTTCAAGCCAAATAATAACACTATTAGATGTGCTAGATGTGCTAGATGAAGGCATGAGTTGCCAGTTTACAAGAAACGTACAACTCATGCCTTATTGCTGCCCAGGCTGCTGCAAGTGGACACAGCTGACAAATCCTGTCTTTTCAAGCCACTTTTGGTCTAAATATATGTTTTAGATCTCGAACTGAAGGCACACTGAAACTCCAGCCCTTTGCCTGGCATCCTCTGACAATAGAATACAGTCAACCTGGAAACTGAAACTCTTCTTTCCTAAGTGCCGTCTTCTCCTAGGGCCCTGGGGGGTACCTGCATGGGCTTGCTTGTATACAACCACAGAATGAGACAAAAATCACATTTCATCTCTACTGGCTGAAGAAATGACCACCAGTGCTTTTCCTCTGGAGTCCATTGCGCACTCATGGCTGGTGAAATGTTGTTGTGCACACGAGGACCCTCTGGCTCATCTCTGTCCGGTTGAGGTGGACGGTGCAAATAGTTAATATTTGATAAGTGTCCTCATTTTGATAGGAATGATTTCATGAAGGGCTCTGAGGAAACAGTAGCTGACAGCAGGGTTACCAACAAACGGATGAGACAGTTGCAGACCAAAGGAAAAGGTGATTTCTTTAGATCAGTCAGCCAGAAATAAACATAAACAAGCACTGACACTGCAGAACTAGTAAAATCTGAAGTGCTCCATTATTAAGTTGGGGGGTTCTCACCTCCCCAGGCCCAGGCAGCTGTCAGGCTCACAGTTCAACAGGCATAACTTTGTCAAGTTAAGACACATGGCCAAAATGCAGCTCATAATTTATCACTGTCATCTTTGCCATCACAGGAGTTTTTATTCTGGTTAAATGCAGCCTTCCTTCTGATTTATTATAATAGTGGGGGAAAAAACCTCAAACATGAACAGTTTGAAAATGAATAAAGGAAATTTAAGGATTTCTTGTCTCACATGGAAAAGGAAAGAGGACTGTATTAATTTGAACTTAGTCTTCGTGTAAGTAGAAACAAAGTTTTTGGGTACTGATAATTCAAAACATGAGTGGACTAGTCCTAGAAAAGGAATTAGAATGAAATCCTAGTCATCATTCAAAATAGGGTATAGAGGAAAGTTTGAAAGTACATTTAATTTTTCAAATTTCCTACATTATATAGTAAAATTAACATGTAATCCTCTTAAAGACTGTGTTTTAAATTAACAAATTATGTTATGTTTGAAGAAGTGATAAATAGATTACAGTTCTACTGACAGAGAAAATTATAACATGCAGCTCTCTGATAGTCCCTTTCAGTCCAGCAGAGGGATGGCGACCTGCCTACATGTGAATGAGCTGAGTCCCACAAGAAAAAGCAGCCGAAGGATGCAGCTCTTCTCTTCCTTGGCCTTTTGTGATTGCCTGGGGCTGCTCCTGGAGGCTGCTCATAGAACAATGAGTTGGGCTCCCACTCTGAATTGTCCCTGGGAAAAATCTTCCTCTGGACTACAGAAGGAGCCTGGAAAGATTAGATCCTCACAGCTAAATATAGGCATCATCAACAACCTTTCTAATGTCCTTTTTTTCTTTTCTTTTTATGACTATAGATCATGTCTTATTGTCCAATGTGCTCAAAGATATTCACATATCTCCCTGCACTTCCAAAGATGCTGATATCTCAAAAGAGTCATGATGTATTGCACATTTAGAAAAGGAAACACTCACATCTTGGGAGGTCTGTTGTACATAGAGATTTAAATGTGTTTCTATTAAATAAGGAGAAGCCACAATGAGCTACAAACATTCTGTTGATATCCATCTGAACTATTTCTGGCTTGACACTTGTCTCCCTTCTATTTCTTCTTAGGTGAAACTCCAGTTGCAGAGCAGATGGGAACAGAAAACTCTGTAATTTAACTCCCAATCCCAACTTGCTCAAGAAAGAAAATAAGCAAACAACACTTACTGAGCACTCACTTTATTCTGTAGTTCTTGAACTTTAGTGAAGTAGAAAGAAGAGTAAGAAAAAGAGGAGTCAGGAAAATAAGGGGCATCTACCCCGGTATATACTTTTGGCTTTCTTCTGCTTTTAATTTTGTTATTAAAAGAAAAAATGTTTGCAGTGATACAAATGGCACTGAGCTCTTTGAACAGAGAATAATCAGAAATATGGACTGTGACACTTCCTAAAATCAAATAAAGAAGTTTGATTCTCTTTCATATGACATCTTTCTTCACCTCCCATTTGTCTTTCTTTCTGTATGCTGCTCCATCTTCAGGAGTTTCCTTTTAATGAAAGGGCAGAATATTTCAGAAGAAGAGGTTATGGGCTGTCATGTCATTATCTGTGAGTCCAAAAGCTTGACATTCTCTCTTGAGAACGAGTTATAAAACACTTGAAGAGCTGGACATGCATCTGAAACCAATTTGAAGGTTCCAGAAGGTTTTGCTTTGATGCCACCAATTACTTCCTGCGTTTCATTATGCCTTTGTAGCCCTTCACTTTCATAATTCCCATAGGCATCAGCAAATAAGGTTTAAATTGAAATGTGTTTGCCTAAAAAGGTATTGTCTATCTCAGTTTACTTGTGACAAGCTTAATGAAATCATATGGACAACGTGCATTTGTATACCAATTAGCTTTCAGAAATTGCCTGATTATGTTCAAAAATTTAGGCAGTAGACTTCTTAGATGTCAAAATATCTGGACAATATATGATTTGTGGCATCATTAGCTATCTGCGTATTCAAATTATAGGACTGCTTTCTGTTTCTTTGCTTCTCTGCATTACTACTCAGGCAGCATCACACGGAGAATGTCAGAAAAGCCAGAAAATGGAATTCATGTCCTGCTGCCTTGAAGAAACTGTAGAAGAAACACAGAGTGACACATAGTATTTCTATCATACACTGATGTATGCAAACGAAATGGCCACGTCCTCTGCCAACAACAAAATCAAATTATTGTCAATTTAAGAATATGCTTTTGGCATGACCTTTGTGTTTCAAAGTAAAACACAGAACAGGGTGGAGGGAAGAAATTAAGCTAGAGAGAATGGTAGGGTTTCTAGGTAAGCAAATATGGTATGGTAGCAAATAATGTCCAGAAACACATAAGGCATTTGAGCATAGGCTATTCTTCATGCATAGCAACTTCCTGATATCTTGAAAAATATCCCCCTGACACAGAGGAGAAATTTTTCAGAGTTAGACAAGGAGATGGCTGTGCCTTGGGTAAAGAAGAACATGATCAGTCAGAACAACACAAAGATCCAAGGCACAGTCAGTTTTTAAATACATACTTGGTGCATATCGTGTTTCAAAATTAACTCAGTAGAGTGCTGTAATAACATTCACTTCTTATTCATTTGCCTTTTTCACCTCAGTGTTGTCAAAATTCTCGTCTGACAAACCCTGTTTTTTTCTCTTACCTATTCTGTTAACTATTCAACTAGTGAACATTTTAAATGCCAGATTTTTTTTTGTAGTGTATATTTTAATAGAATTTTTGTTTGCAAGGCAAAGGTCTAGACAGACCCATGAGTTATTCATGAAACAAAAATTAGAGAACAGGCCTGTAATGTCAAGGGATTTTAAGAATTATATATATTCATACAGTGATCCTGAGACTGTGAGTAGGTCAAGCAGAAGAGAAAAAGCTAAAAGTGGAAGGTTAGGATACAAGTTAATTTTGCTACAAGATTTTTCATTATATGACAGATATTTAGTGTTCAAGAAGGAAAATACTTGTTATAAATTGTTTACTTACAATATACAGTATTTTTCCAAGAACAACCCAAAAAATCCTGCTTCAAAATACTTTCCCTTCCCCTGCAAGCTAGGGTATTTTTTATGAGTTGCATAGTATAATACTTTTTCTTGCCCACCGTAATGAGAGTGTCTCTGTGTGATCAGCTGACAACAGTAATCTTTTCATGATTATTCTATACTCTAATTATTGGTTCGTCATACGTCTGGGAAAAAAAGGAATTAATAGAAAACTGATATGGAAATAGCACTTTTGTAAATTGAAACCTATGTAATAGCTTCTACTTCCATTCACATTAATTTAAACCAGACTCAGCCTTCTCACTCTAGAGGAGCATCACAAATTCACTATGGGGGAGCCCAGCATCCAGCCCCAAGCTTTTAAAAATAAATGGGTTCCATTTGTGTGAGGCAATGGCCAGAATTTTCCGATGTTCAGGGGACTTGAGAGTTAACAGCCTGAAGCAAAATCAGTAAGGCTTAGGTCGGAAAGCTAATGTGTTTTGGCCTATGGAAATAATAAAGCACACATGCTGGAAGGGATCCCAGGGACTGCAAATACTCTGCCCTCGTTAATTTTTCACGGCATTTTGCATAAAAAAGTACAAATACATCTTGCTGGGTGAGAACTGACCGTGCACGTAGAAATGGCACTTCAGCCTGGAAGCCTGTGTAAGCCTTCACTTTTCTTTAATTCAAGAGTACTGTTCACTGGAGTTGAGAGCAGCACATTACACAACCTCTGTGCCCAGACTGAGGATTACTGTTGCAGCAATCTCTCCCCAGCTGCTCTCTACCAGAGCAGGTGGGCTGCTGATTTCAGAAGAGGTGTGCTTGCACACTGTGGGATGCTTTCAGGCTGTTCAGGCAGTTTCTCCTTTAGGTTATGTGAGAGGTAGCAAAGGGGGATTGTCTCTGATACATAGGCAGCACCATGCTCTTGCTGATCATTCATTCAGGTTCCCATAAAGAGATTTCTCTGACCACATTCAGACATTTGTTTCATAGATGACTTAGGGTGAAATGGTGGGTTAGACTCTCTCTGATCAAGGGACACAAGCAGCACTTCTAGGGTGTTAGGAGCTGCCAAACCCAGT
This sequence comes from Cnemophilus loriae, assembly GCA_013397755.1. Lineage (NCBI taxonomy): Eukaryota > Metazoa > Chordata > Aves > Passeriformes > Corvidae > Cnemophilus > Cnemophilus loriae. The sequence continues at coordinate 1,431,859 of VZTF01000414.1, forward strand.
AGCCTGATAGAGGCAAGGCCGCTGCAGTTCCACGTCCCTGCATCCAGCCAGAAGACAGGCTGTGCACATGCACACAATACGTGTGCTTAAATTCGTGGGAAGACACATAAATCAGCAGAGATGGCAACTACAAAACCCACACAACACAAACAGCACCAGTTCCCTGATCTTTTTTCACTCGCTGACATCCAGATGCTAGTGAGTCCAGAAGCAAGGATCTCTGATTCTTCCAGTCTGCTTTGACGCTCCTGTACACTTCTGATTGCCTCAGTATTTGGCTTTCAAGATTCTTCTTGCACTCTCAGGCAAGTCTACCTTGATGTTCACTAGTGCCTACACACACTGACACTCACACTCACACCATGTGCACCCTGTCCTCCCCCACTGCTGACACCACAGGCGTGCGGCCCCCCACACGTGACTTTTTGTCCCTCTTCCAGTTGCTGGCACTCAAACCTCCACACACACATGCACATGGAGCCACCTTGACCAGAAGAAATAGTTAGAAATGGAGTTAAATGAGAAAACAGGACATATAGTCGTGATCAGACAAAATTTGTACATGTGGCAAGGCAAGTGTACCAGTCAGCAACCTCTATACATGTGACCTACACCTTTATTGCCTTATTCACTCTGTTGTACTACTCTGATACCTCCCCAAATCATGCTGATCCCTTCCTTTCCTCACCATCTGTTCTTCCCTAAGTATCCCTCATACAAAAGCTTGCATAAATCTGAGACAATTCTCCCTTGCACCCTACAATGTGTCCCAGACCCTCGTTAGGCAGTAACCCCCCTCAGTGTATAAAGGTGATTGAGGCAGCATCTCCTATGGGCTCCCTGGTTGGTGTCATCTCTGGACAATCTGGCTGATGCTTTGAGACAGCCCTGGAATGAGCCAGATCAGGGTGCTTCATTTTCTCTGTTTAGGTTACTGTGGCTCCTCAGCCTGTCACTGTTCCTGTGTGTTCCATTGTGTTCGGGGAATGAGTCTTTTGACACATAGGTCCAAAACCATTTCAAACTTGATGGCAATATCTGAAAAAGATCAAATGAATGGTGACGTAAGAGTTCCCATTCTCTCATCAGATGCCTACAGAAGTTAGATAGTCATGTGAACATCAGGCCTGGTGGTTGTGTTAAATATAGCAAACCATATTTAGTAGGGAAGAGCACAAATATTTTCCTCTTTACTCCAATGTAGATCCTCCTTCTCTAAGACTTTAATTCACTTTTATTGCCATAATCCAACCCATGCTTTCTTGAAGGCAATTTACATTCATGTGTCCACCCCGCGTGTTCTTACAGATCCAGCACAGTAAATAATCTTCACTACATTAGGTTTCCTTTCAAATCAGAAAGAGTTTCAGCACTTAATGAACATGAAGAACTCCATGCTACTACATGCAGTTCTAATCAAGATGAACTAGCTGAATAAAGATAAAGGAAAGAATTATTATTAATTTTGCTGTATTTGTAGAAGCAAGTCTCTATTATTCTGTACTGCTGATTTAGGTTAATCAGCTTAAATGCAACCTGAAAAATTGTAGTAAATATATAATTAGGACATCACAAGTGTATAATTCTATCAAAATACCACAGAATTTAACAGAAATATTTCAAAGCCATCCCTTTTTACAGACAAGACTATTTTTTGGTCAGAATTTTGAAAAGCATTGCTGATGGACATTTTTGCAAATAAAATTGTCACTATGACTTTAAAAGAACATTCTATGTTAAATCTTTCCAGATATGGATGAATATAGACAATTACAAAGAACATGATTTATAAACATGGGGGAATATTTTAAGGAGAAAAATGTATTCTTCTAAGGACTAATTGTCATGCAAGTATGACCAGAAAGCAGGAAAACCTCCCTCTACACATCAATCTATACCGCATGGAGCATGAAGCAAGTCAATGCATGCATACATCTGCCTCATAATATGCCAATAACAAAAAAAAACCGAAACAAAAAAAAACCAAAAAACCCCCAACCAAACAAAAACAAAACAACTCAAACAAAAACAAAACCAAAAGAAAAAAAAATCCTCTGAAGTCAGAACTTTCTTAAATTAAAGATGTGATAGGTTGAATAGAAATCAAGATATTTTTCACTAAAACTAAGGGATTCTCAGTTAGTTCTCATTTCAGCTAACTCTTATCCAGGAGAACCAAGATCTTCTCAACACGTAAGAAGAAAAAAAAAAAAAGGAAATTGGATTTGCTGTACTTTTACAATGATGGAAGGAGTTTCACTTATACCAGTACAGGTGAAAGGGAAGTAAGCCTGATTGTTTTGCTGGCATTGGAATTGGTGAGAGCTCATCTGAACAGTCCAAAAGAGATCGATGACCACGTTAATAATTAAGCAACATTGATGTTGACAGATTTCAGCACTCAAGCTCATTTTCTGATCCTCTTTCACTTCCCAGTACAGAAGAAGCTTTCTCTCCATGCTTCAGAATTGCCTAAAACAGAACTCCAGCCACTGTCTTCCTTACTCTTTTCATCTTTCCTCTCTGAAATAAACCTTTGACATGGTTGTGGTTTGTAAGTTACAGGGTCACCTCCTACCCACTAATTACAGCAAATCCCAACACAGAACTTTAGGAACACTTCTACTTATTATGCTCATCTCGAGGACAAACCCATCGGGAAATGATGAGGAAGCAGGGACAGTACAGAATAAACTGAAAGATCTGAAGCTTAAGAAGACAGGAAGTACCATTTCAGCTGTAAATTGTAGGATGACACTGAAACAGTTCAGATTAGACGTGAACCCCCTCCTTCTATAGATAAAACACCTCTTAGATGAGCTATTCTAAGAAAGCCATAATTTCCTTCCTCACAAATCCTGAAACCCTGTCCCATCCATCCTGAGAAAGAGCAACAGAAACAGTTCTCAGACAAGGAGGAAAGAACAAATGATGCCTTCCTAGTATGAAACAGTTTTCTAGGCAGTTCGTTGTTGGACAATTTCCAAATGTCACAGACGAATTAGATGGCGAAACTTCCCTTGACATCCATGGCAGCAGGAGCATTGAATGACAAACGGAAGGGCAGGTAAATCTAGAAACAATATTATATCATGTCTTGCTGTGATGGAAAGAGCATTGGCATCTGCCACCTGGTCTAGTTTTGGGTTTTAACAGTAGTTTTAAAATGTGGATTTAAATGAAAATGTGACTAAATTATTACATAAAATATAAACCAACTTCCTCCCTCTCTAAGTCCAAAAGCTATTTACAGTAGCTTTTGTGTTGGTACTGAATAGGGTTTTCCAAGGGGAGAATTACACCCACATCAATAACTGCATAATCACATTTTAGTAGCCTAGAGACCTGTCCAGTTTTAATGTGCCCCAAGTTTGCGGTTTTAGTAAAGCTGCAGGAATGGAAGCAGAACTTAGTGGAGTTGCCAGGATCCAGTTGGTACAGAAAGTTTGATTACTGTGATAATGTCAAGATGGTCAAGATGGCATTTACCTGTAGAGAGTGCTAGCACATTGTTAGGAATTGCCAGTTCTGGTTCACCAGTGGGACCTTCTCATGCCCTCAGCTCCATCCATCCAGTAGAGACATTAGACCTCCCACAGATGAACACACAATGGACAGTTACTTCAATCAGTCAGCCTAGCAGATTCCCATTTGGGAATGCTATTCTTGGTTCACCATCTGAAAGTTTTGGTAAGACAGTAGAATGAAGGACTTTATATGAAAGGAAGATACCTTAAAAATTATTTCTGACTCACAGTCTCCACGGATTAAAAATGAAGCATGCTGTGTATGGGAGAAGGAAATACAATCTTCTGAAGAGCTTCCTTGAGTTTTTCCCTCTTTTTTTGCATGTTATGTGTGTGATTCCTGTACATCACAGGGGACCATCATAGGAACATTTCTTACCTTTGATCTCATGTTCAAAGGAATTATTTCAATTGTGTATCAGTAAGGATGGTGACGTAAGACACAGAGATTTCAGATTCGAAAATAAGGCTGAAAATAACAACACCGAGGGTGTAAGAAATAGAATTTAATTTATCTAAGGAAAAATGACACCAAAATGAAACACAGTTTCATTGGAAGTGCAGCCTCTAGAAAAGAGGAATAAAGGATTTGAACTTTATGCGTGTAAGAGCAGAATTTGGCTCGAACCAGGACAGGTGAAGATTGTGATTGTTCTGTTTCTCTATGTAGTATATTACTGGCTGAGTCTTAAAAACTCCCATTGCCCCAGCATTAGAGAAAAGCTTAAAAGCTGTTTTAATTTATTAAAGAGATGGTCCTACATATTTCTTCTTGTCTAGTATGCACGAACCTATGAATTTTTCTTTTAATTATTTTCTTTCCTTTTCTCTTTTTCTGAGATTAGTTGTTTGTTTGTTTAGGTTTTTGGTTGGATTTTGGTTTTTTTTGTTTGGTTGGTTTTTTTACAGATGTATCTGTAAAAGAGTTAGAGTTAGAGGAGTTGGTTTGCCAGCCTAGAGTGAACAAACCTTTCCAATCCCTTCCCATCCTCAAGTATAGAGCCCCTTCTGAAATAAACAGAGGGAAAGTGCTGAGATTCATAGATTGCTAATATCTGCAACTACAAAGTCACGGATTTGTTAAACTATTCAGAAATTCTGGAGAGAATGAGCATTTTCTGTGAATGAAAAAGTGAGCAATCAATTTTGTCAGGACCTTTGTGCAGAAAATGTTCTAGTCTTTCGTATAAATGGTTTTGTGACAGACCAGTGAGGTTCACCATAAAAAGTCAGCCATCTAGGGGTTGCTAGGTTGATTCTTTTCTTTTGAGAGATGATAAAGCAATCCTGGTATGTATTATATCTGGAAACCTGTATTGGCCAATAGTTAACCTTTGCAATCCTTACTTACCTCTTTCTAGGACTGTGGGATAGTCTATCCTTGATTACAATTATAAAGTTTTCAGAGAATCAGTTACATGGTTAAGCACATGAGCTGAGCTACTCTTTTCTTTAAAAAAAAGTAAATCTGTGAGAGATCTGATTCAGTCTTTACAGTATCAGTTCTTTTTACCCAGAGCACAATGCTGGCAATGGAGAAATTCCAAAGATGCAAAAGTGTAACCAAAAACAGGATCTGGTTTAACTCATGTAGTTGAGAGCAGAAGGCACTAGTGTTGTATTTACAGATTGGGCAGGTCCTATGTTGTCACTTGAGTCGTGCAACCTGCTAGAGGGAAGTGTTAAATACTCGACATAATACCACTCACACTATTCACTGGTAAAGGTCTGTATGTGAAGAAAAGAATATCTTACATGATTTGTGACTAACAGTTTTTTATTTAAATCATTAACATTCCTTGAGCTGACAGAAGGGATGAGTGAAATAGGCCAGGACAACCATGTATGCATTTCTGCCTTCAGGTGAATTGATTTTGTGTGGCTCCATAAAATTCACTTGCCTCAAAAAGCAAAAGTAACAGTGGGTTAACTCTGAATCCTGCTTATGGAATCCAGATCTATACAAAAAGTATAAATTGACATTATTTAAAGGGTTTTGATATGGTTAGATACACCTAAGAAGAATTTGATGTGTGCTGTTTGAACATATCCATCAGTACTGAGAGGTTCTGGTCCTAAATTAGTTATCTATTTAATTATTTAAAAGTTGTGCTTAAAAAGGAGTAGGTACTGTGAACTGGGTACTAATTCCCAAATTTTTCTTTGGTGGCATTTCTATTTTCCTCTAATTTGCATTTTAAATTTTCTCAAGTTAGAATATACTGTATTTCTATACTTCTAAACTTGCAAATTAGTAAATGTTCAGGAAAGTTCTTCTTTCATCTATATTACACTATATCCTCCACTCCTCATGACCCTGGAGTTCGAGGCCATAAAGCATTCAGATGCTGTATTCACAGTATTTTTATGTTCACTTAAGACATTTGAGGGTGAGGTAAACTTTACATGTCTGTTCAGCCACACTACTTCCACCAGAGGTGCTTCCCAGTTCCCTAAGCTGCATATGCTCTCTTCCATATCCAGGACCACATGAGGCTGATGCACAGTAGTGCACTTGCTTTGCCAGATAAAAGAAGACCTGGAGCAAACTTGGCAAATTATTCGGCTTAAGAGCCAGGACTCCAAGTTACTCCTTATAAGAAGATAACACCCAGCAACGGTATTTCATAACTGGTTATATCATACATGATTTATAGAGAAACTTTCTATTTTTTGGCACTGGTGGATTCAAAATTGGTCACAATATGAATTAAATTGCTAGGAAAATATGTCATTCAAGCCCTGAGCAAAAGGAAAGTGTTACAAAATGTGGAATATGTAAAATTTTCTTAAGAAAGAATGTTTGATGTTTTATCTTTATATACGTATCAACAAGAAGAGAGATTTAATCCATAAAATAGAGAGCTGCTAACAAGCTTGAAGTGATGTCCAAGTGTTAAAAAAACAAATTACTTCACGGTAGAACTGCTCTGGGAAGATTTAGGGCTTGACAATTCTCTCCGACCTAGGGGGAGGTTAAAAAAGCTTGGGAAGAAGGATGCCCACTGATAGTGGGCACAAATAACACAGAATTTATGGACCACAAGGACATTTGGCAGAACTCCCAAGATAAGGAAGAAACTAATAAAGTCCTCTCAGCAGTTGTGCTGAAATCACCTCCGACTAGATAAAAGATAATTCCATCAAGGCTGATCGCTGACTGCCCAAGAAACCCACCAACTGAAAAGAAGAGAAATTCTGAGCATGCAGACTAATCAGCATAAGAATTGAGAGAATCATTAACCAATAGAAGATAGAATACCAATTAATAAGAGAACTAGGTAGCTTGTAGCCAATGACTACCACTTCCTTTGCTAAAATTAATACATAGTGAAAAGGTTTGATAGTTGCTGTTCTTGGTTTGTGGAATACCACCAAGCACCAGGCTTGCCCAACTCTGAAATAAGTAATCAATGTCTCTCTCAAATGTGTAATTATTGGTTTGTTTCACTCTGGGTAAAAAATCAGAATTTTATGAATAAAAAGCTACTTAGGGCACTGTCAGACCTAACTTTTAAGCACCTGGTTTCCACTGTGATGTCTAAACACCTTCTTTAGGTAAATGGATTCTTATAACCAGAGAAAAGAATTGGTGACTCAGACTGCAGCTCCCCAAATCAATCACACCGGACTGCTTAAGATCGTGGGGAAGGGGACAGAGAGAAAAGGGTGGACCTCACTCAGCACCATGAGAACATATTTTATTCCAAGGGGGTTTAACAACCCAGGAGTCTCTACTGCAAACACATATCCCTGCTTTTTCTTTCTCCTAAAATGAAATACAGAACCCTGTTCAGGCGGAGGAGAAAATGGGCAGGCCTTGCTGGAGGACAGATCACCATGTAAATTCATCTAACAGCTTCACTGAAACACCACTTAAAGCAGCCCTCAGAGACAGCTGTGATTGATAGACACGTTGTCTATTCAAGATTGTGCTAACTCAGTTGGAAGGGTGGAACAATATGCACAGTCCCGCAAAAAAAAAGTGAATTCCCTGAACAGAGGGTGAATCAAGGTGAAACATGAACAATCAGATTGCAAGGCAGAAGCAGACCGAAATGTTGCTCTGATCAATGTATCAAAGGGAGCCAGAAGCATCACAGTTTAGGTTTTAAACACGGAGAAATGGCAGAGCTTTGTCATGGACATGGGTGTGCTAATACCTTGCTAGATAAGTTATTTTTGTTTGGGCTACACCTTGGTAACAGAAAAAAAAAGCCTGACTTTGCTACCAAACTGGACCTACAGCAATATTTTACAAAACAAGGTTAGGGGTGGAGTTTTCAGACAGCTGGTAAACTGCCACCAAGATTACAATGCCTCTACTGCACATCTAATAACAGCAGACAACAACAGCCAGACTGAACATTTTTATAAAATAGCTTGACAGTATGTGAGAGACAGAGTTAATTTGCCTGTTTTGCCTCATGAAAGATCTATCCTGCAAGAGCAGGTTGAAAAGTCCTCCATACAAAATTCCTCTGTGACCAGTCTACTGACTGGTGGTTATGGTATGCTCTGGCAGACATGAGTTTGGATAGCTTTCAGAAGTAGACGTATCCGCCACTGTACGTGAGAGTGCTCTATCCAGCTGGCTCTTCTGGGAGGAAAGCATCACCTCCTCCTCCCAGGGATTTCCAAAGAAAGCCCTTTCCACCACTGTGTCTTTTAAGGATTACAATCCTGCATGCTCCAACATGTTGCCTGGATTAGGTGTACACTGTCGTATTAAAAAGAGGGTTATGTGAAAGGGTGAGCTCAGATGCTGACCATCCATTGGGCTTAATTCCTGTTGCTGATTTGAACTGCTTAAGCCATCTGTCTCCACGAGAGAGAAGCTTGTTGTAACATGGTTGTTCCTCAGCAGCCCAGACATGAGGCAGTCCCTGCTATTTCCTCTCCACCTGGCCCCTTCCTGTTTAGCACCACTACACAACAAACCTAAGGGGACAAGAGACAAACAGTGTCTCTGGAGTCTATGGAGAAATTTATCTGCTTTAGCTTACGAAACCACAAGTCAAAGTCTGTGTACTTTTCCTGGTCTGGCTTTACAGCTGATGGAGAAACAGATACCCAAGGAGGTAACACAACTCATGCCAGGATTGGTATCTGCACTGTCAGCTCCCATTTCACTCCTGGATCCCAAAATCCAGACTATCTACATTGGATACCTGCCTTTGAGGGCCAGTGAGGGTGAACACTGCGTGTTTTCAGCAGGGTGATCCTGCCTGGACAGGCAGCATGGCATACTAACGTTGAGGTCATCCCAGACCCACAACCTGGCAGGCCTCATGCCCTGATGTCACCCTGCTCAGCCACCCTGCACCCCAGTGCTGTCACACAACACATTCACATGGCAAAATGAGCCCCCTGATTATTTTAGCTGTTTTGAGCTGACTCCCACCCCTCAGAGCATTATTTATGGGGCACCATGAAAGACCCAGAAAAGGCCTGGCCACACCTGAGCAGTTTTCATGGAAAGGCAACAATGATGTGCACATCAGGCAGTCAGCAACACCTGGTTTGGGATTGTCTCCCTAGGGTGGTGACAGAGGCAGTGCAAAACTGTGCTAAAAGGTGTATCCTAAGCATCATCCTCTTGACTGTGTGCTTCTTTGTAAAAAGGGAATCCAGGGAGGCATGCTCAGATTCAGAGATCTAACTTTTACATCATTACAGATGAACCTTGAAAAGATTTTTCAGGACAAGAACATTAAAAGGGCTTAGGAGAAGATAATTTCCAACATAATAAACAAACACATTAATCCTTATCAAGTGCCACAACATTTCTACCCATACTGCCCATGCATTACTTACAATATTGAGGAAGGTTCTTCTGCTGAAGAGCACAACATAACAAAATTGCTCTGAAAAAGCAGTTAATATTTATTATGCTTGTGACACCATGAGAGTTTGAACGACTGATTTGACAGCTACAGTTGATGGTAATAGACTTAGAAACCATTAAAGATTTGAGAGCACAAAATAGGGCCTTGCATTCATCACCTAGCTCTGCCTAACAAAGATACGATACTTGATGTATCTACACTTTATGAAAAACCCAGGCTGCAAGCATACTCTTGAGCCCTAAATCATCTTGCACAGTTGAGTTATAGAATATGGAGGAAACCTGCATTAACATGGTATGACCATAAATTCATGTGTTTCTTTCCACGGCTGGACACGCCAGGTCTGACCCAACTATAAACAAGCACCTGCCCTTGTGGCCTCATCATAGAGCTACTTTCTGGTGGACAAATTAACCTCGGGCCTTTTTCAAAGAAGGCCTGATATTATATGATGTAAGAGCAAATATCAGTGTAAGAGAGTGGGATTTATTGCTACTCGGGACATGTGTAGTCTATCATTGCCTTGAACTCTGGTTGTGTGGAACTGCAGAACTGTGTCAGGCACATCTAAGCATACAGATTACAGATTGCATAGATAACCATATTCCCAGACTTTATCCAGTCTGTACACTCTGGTTTTGTTTCACATGCTCAAAACAATGGCTTTAGAAATCATATAAATCCCATGGGGATTTGTATGCAGACTGAATGCTGCAGTTTGATTTGAAATGTTTGCAAATGAACCAGTCCCTTCAGGCTCATGATTAGATTTGTCTTACAAGAACTCACTGCACCATCACCTAAACATTACTCTCATCTCTGGTTGATAAAACAAACATTTTCTGCATTTTCAGAACTCAGATTGAGTTAAACAATCTCAAGGTTTTTTACAATTCCATGTGGAAAAAGCTAATAATGATTTCTTGTTCCAGAGAAAGAGCAGATCCCATCCACATGCTTAGATGGTGTTTGAATCTCTAAGTTTTTGGGAATGAAAGGCTAGGTTCAGTTGGGAAACTTGAGAGCATTTGATTTGAGACAGGAATGTTTTACAGAACTGTAGTCTAGTTGTGTTCTCTAAACATTTGAGCGAAAGACTTTGGTTTGCAAATCATAAAAAATAGTGTAGAAAATGATCAGAGAAAATCGCTATTGTCCCTTACCCTGCCAGTGCTGGATACGAAATAGTGAGCCAGCAGCCACCTGTGCAGTGATTTTCATTTTTTAAATATGAAGGGGTTCTCTTAGTAGAACTTCTTGGCTAACATAGATTTATCTTTTTCTCCTTTCTCCTTTACTACAGAAATGATAACTTTCTACTTCTGTCACTTAGATCTGCTCTTCACATTCTAACTGATGCAAGGTCACAAGGGATACGTTAGCTGTAAATGTCTGTTAAATCTAAGCAGAAATCTTTGTTCAGGTTTTTTTTCGACTACATCCTTTCTCTACTTAGTTCTTGGAACCAATTATAATCAAAAGGTTTCTACCAGACAAGGAGGACAGAATTTGCCAACACATATATAAACAGCGACGCCAAAACCAAGCATTTTCTCATTAGTCCTCAGTTTGCTGTGCTTTAGCAGGGTTCATAAGTAATATCTGGAAGGCAACAATAATCCAGATTATAAAATTAACGTGAACTAACAAATCAGATAATTATGGTAGTATTCAGCATATCATGATCTCTTCAGCACTCCCATCACACCAGCTCCAGAGAAATGAGACGTAAAAATAGCTATATGTGCCCCTTTTCAACAGTGCATATCAGGAATCATATGTCCTGAAATAAATTATGGTGAACTAATTAATTAATAATTAAAGAGTGAAAAATTAGAAAGAATTGCTATCCTTGAAAGTTGACTGAGATTTACAAATAAAAATAAAGAGGCAAAATGGAATCAGCAGCTGGAATAATAAGTATAATAAAGGAAACTAACACTATTAAATGCAGAAATAATAATGTGCTTGAGGTCTGTTGAAATTACCTCAATTTCTCCCTCAAGCCAGCAGTCATTTTTCTCTTATTGGGAATATTACAAGGTTGGCAGGTCTGCATCCAACCCACAATACCATAGCCAGGAGAAAAAAACCATCACTAAAAACCTCAACACAAAAGGAGCAGCTGCCTGAAAAAATAAATCACTGCCAAAATACTCAGACAGCCTATTCAAACACAAGCAAAGGAGGTAAATACTAGCAACTGCTAAACAAACCAAATGAAGCAATTGATGTTCAGCTCTTGTGGTGCAAGGTAATAACAGCCCGTACACATATTCACCCTACTGTTCTTTCCATGGGGTAGAGATTGATGGAGGGACTGCTCTGGTTTCAAAAATTCTTGCAGCGACACTTGCACAAAATAAAAAGATGGACAAGACATTTTCTAATTTTAGGAATTCTGGATTTACAGCTATCTGGTCAATACCTCTCTTATTTGTGCTACATCCTTGAGGTCAGTTGGCCTACTCCACTGGGCTGTATTCAGTCTCTCAGTCACCTCAATGTCCCTCAGACACTTTTCTTCTTAGTAGCTCTGTATATGCACTCCAAATTGATAGGAACCTGCACTTTAAGAAGGGCTTCTTCTGTTTTGTAACTTACAAAGCTGAACCAGAGAGGGAGATTTGAGATAAGCCTCAGTGTACTCCCTGAGCCCCCTCCATGACCTGAACACTGCATATAGCTTTGTATCCACATGTCCATCCCATGCAAAGCAAGTTTGGGCAAAAATATTTACAAATCTGGGTTGCCTTTTCAGCACTCTGTGGTGGAGTCCCTCTAAGAAAGCTCCTACAAATTACATATATCCAATATCAGCCGTATGACAACACTCCAGGTGCTGATGGGACCATATGGTGGATATTAAGGACAGCATTTGACAGGTCCATGTGCACTGGAGGTAGATGGTGTCATACTGAAGAGTAAAAGAGGCCCAAGCCTCTCTTCTGGGAATGGGTCTCAGTTGAAATGCCTGAAGCACGGTCTCAGCACAGGCTTGCGTACAAACAGTAGCTCAGTGTGCAGCCGCAGCCAGAAGGCCAACAGAGTACTGGGCTTCATCAAGAGAAGCACTGATAACAAAACAGAGAATAACATCTCACTGCAATGAAAAACCTGGTGCAGCCACGTCTCAAGAAGTAAAGGGAAGTCCATATACTTCTCTGGCTCAACTCAAGAAAAATCCAGTAGAAGCAACTAAAGGATCAAGAGGTTAGAACAGCTGCCTTATGAGAAGAGACCAAGAGGCACAGGACTTACAAGCAGAGACTAAAAAGGCCAGGCGGGGAAATCTTGATCTCTTAGTCTGTGGATATGAGAAATCTGAATGGAATATGAATAAGGGTTGTAAAGCCATGAAACCAGTGGACAAGACCATTTAGAAACGTTAATCACCAAACTGTGCAAACTTTGAATTACAGACAGGTTTTTAAACCAACAGGAGCTTAATTTAAAACATCTGACAGAAAGTAACTCTCTCCAGAGGGTAGTGAGCCTCTTCAATTTAAAGCATAAGATTTTGTGGATGCAGCTGATATCAACAGGTTCAGAAAAGTATTAGACAACTCATCCACAACAGGTCTATAAAGAGATACTAAAGGCAGCAGTCATTTACTTTCTAATATTTAGAAAGTCATACACTTTCTAGTATATAATTTCTAATGCACCGGATGGGTTTGTGAGCAGTATAAGGAGAAGAGACAAATGGCAGGACTCATCTGCCCTTCTGAAACAGCATCTCCCGCCATCTCTCAAAGGAGAGACAGAACAGGGAGCTGGATAGACCCATGGTCTGACCCAGACAGGCATTTATTCTGTTCTTATGTTCTTCAGTGTGCCATGAATATGCACACTGTGCTAGGCAATTCACATTCTGTTGACTTCAACGACTTCATTACAAATGATCACAAAAAGAAAAAAAGAGTCTGGTCTAACAATGATCACACTGAGTGGGAATTTGAATTCTCTTCCAATTCATGAATTAGAGCTTGAATAAAAATATAGCTCATCAAAAAGTGAAGAAAGAGAGAAAGAAAACAGGAAATTATTCTGCTATATTAACATGTTTAATTCTTTATGCAAGCTTTTGTTGGTACAGCCCATGCAACTGCTGCAGTAAAAGGATACAGTTGTTTATGACATTATATAGAGTCTAGAGGTGGAAAATGACCAGGTAGGAATATGATTATCTAGTATTCAATTTGTGTGTGACATTCAGAAAGCGGCAGGAAGTAAATAAGGATAATTCCATCATTATCGCATAGTGCTCACACTTTAATGCTTTTATAATGTACAGTAGTCTTTCTGGGCCTTTCCACAGTAATTGCTGGGTCGACTCAGAGTGCCATCAATATTCTGCAACTGCATTATACTGCATAATGCTAATGGTGTTACAGAATGATAGCAGGCAAATAATTACAACATGAAGCAGAGGAAAAACTAGGACGGGACCCAAGGAAGTACTGGGGAGACTGTATGGTATGACATACATATGAGGTGGGAAGGGAGATGGAAGCACTGCATAGTTAATATTGTCATCTGTATGGTTGTAGCTGATGGGTTTAAAAAGCTGTTCCACCCGATCCACTGCCACCAGAAGACTTGATTCAGTGTGTGTGTAAACATACGCCTCTCCTGAGCATGTGAACAGGACCACTGAAGGTCAGGTTACTGTCCACTTCAATAAGAAGTCACTTTTATGGGCTTCTAGATCATGGCTTGTGACTGTGACATTTCTGGAAGTTGAAAAAGAATATGTGTCCTCAAATTTCAGATACAAAGCCTAAATTTTCTTGATTTGACAAGGACTACATAGCATTTCATGGCAGAAACAACTAGTATTACATACTTCATTGAGACTTTTCTGTAGGATATCGACTGCAACCTGGACACAGGTGACATATGCAGGGAAAAATGAAATAGTTTCATAACTGGGCAGATTAACGGAAACTTGAAAAAAACTTCGTATCTGAAATGAAATGTTTCCTTCACCCAGCAGTGCAAAGGAAGATACAGAAAATGTCTATACTCTTTTATAATATATTTTCCTTACAATTAATTACAGTTATTTCAGCCAAAACATATCTTAGGACCTTCCTCCTTTATATTCTTTTCTCCAGGCTGAACTATGCCAGCACTTTCAGCCTCTCTTGCTTGTCAGGCACTCCAGTCCATCAATCATGTTAATGGCCCTTTGCTGGGCTCCTTCTAGTAAATCCATCTCTCTCTTGTTCTGTGGAGCCCGGAACTGGACGCAGCACTGCAGATATGTCTTTGACAGAGCTGAGTAGAGGTGAGGAACTAGCTCCCTTGGCCTGCTGGCAATGCAGTTTAGGAGGGGGCTGACCTTTCCTGCAATGGAGCATTGCATTTTCGTCCAGCAGAGCCGCTGAATCCTTTCCTGCAAAGCTGGTCTCCAGTGGCTCAGTAACCAGTGTGTACTGGCGCACAGGCCTACTGTTCCCTTTGCAGGGGCAGGACTTGGCATTTATTTTTGCTGAACTTGATGAGATTCCTGTCGGCCCATTTCTCCAGAATATTAAGGTCTCTCTGAAGGGCAACACACTCCTCTGGAGTATTAGCCACCGCTCTCAATTTTGTATCCTTTGCAAACTTACTAAGGGTGCCCTTTGTCCCATTATTACAGGTCATTAAAGAATTTTTTCATATGTACTGGATGACCCTTGAGGTCCTCCACGAGTGACTGAGCTCCAGCTGGACTTTGTGTGGCTAATCACAACCCTTTGAGCCCAGCAGCTCAGCCAATTTTCAGCCCACCTTTCTGTCCACGTAATTCCCCTTCATCAGCTTTTCAGTGAGGATGTGATGAGCAACTGCATCAAAAACCTCACTAAAATCAAGGCAAACAACATCCACCATTTGCTCCATATACACCAAGACAGTTTTCTCATCCCAGAAGGTACAAAATTTATCAACCATCATTCTCCTTTTGTAAATCCATGCTAATTTCTCCCAGTCACCTTCTTGTACTTTATGTGTTTAGAAATGGCTTTCAGAATTATTTGGTCCACCATTTTCCCAGGGTTTGAAGTGAGGCTGGCCAGTCAGGAGTCCCCCACACTATCATCTCTTACCCTTCTTGAAGAGCATAGTGGAGTTTACTTTCTGTCAGTCCTCTGAAGACTTGTGACAGTCATCACAGCCTTTCAAAAATGATCAGTGGTATATATAATGGTACATAGTGCTTTTATCTCAGTCTCAATTTGGTGTTGTGGGACCCAAGTTTTCTCTTCTCTTATGTGTTTTAATCTACTTTATTTCTTTCTACAATACGATAGGGAGTAAAAGTTTAAAGAGCTGAAATTCTTTCAGATTTCAGACTTGAAGAAATGTGGTGTGGCCAAAACCCTCTCTGTAGTTTTGTTTTTCCCAGTAATATCTATTGGTCTTATATCAGCTGTTTCCTTTCCATACCAATTTTCTTGTTCTAGTTACATTCTGCCATTGCAGAATACCATCACTGCAAAAGGAGTTCAGCAATCCACTCTGAAGGAGTTAGCTGGAGGAAATATTAAAGAATTATTCCGAATGTATGGAAAGTAATTAATTTATGACTTTGTCAGAAATACTGTTCTGAGACTGGTTTCCTCTCCTAAAATGCTGCTAAACTTTTGAGTTCCTGAAACTGTTATGCATAGCCCTATACACAGCTGGAACTTTATATAGCTACACCACTAACGAAAGTGAAATTGTGCATCAGAAAAGCCATGCAGAAGCACTTGTTAAGAACAAAGAGTCTTCTTTTGCACTGAATATTCTTGCTTCATGTGTTCTATGAATATACTTTAAAATGCTATGTTGCTAGGCAATTTTTAACACCTCTTTTTAACACTTCATAGTGATACTACTGTGTTTTTTATTAAATTTCTTCCTCCCTCAAGGATTTTCATGAACTATAAGCTCCTAAAATTATTTCTAAAATGACTAACTTGATGTAAGAGAGGGAACTTGTCACTTTTGTAAAATAATAGGCCTTTCTGTTCCTTAAAACAAATCATGTTCTGAGTCTGCCTTTCTGCTGACAGTGGTCTCCAGTGTAACTATGCTTGGTGGCTGTTCTCTGCTTTTAAAAGTTATAGTTAACCGCGGACAGTCTCACTCTGGGAGAGAAACAGAACATCTAAGTCATGGTGCTGTTAGCAATTAAGAACAAACAAACAACAACAACAAAAAATGTGATTTAATGGCAGAACATTACTTGCATATGAGTTGAGAATTTAGTTCTTCATAGAAAATACTAATCCACAGACACATTCCTTAAAAAACAGCTGAGATGAATAGTTACAATAATGATTTTAGTTAAACTGTGCTTCTTACATTTCTGCAGGGGGATTTCCAAAAAAATCTCTGGATCTCATAGCATGACCAATTCCTCCCTTGCCCTCGGTGGTGGGTTGACCCTGGCTGGATGCCAGGCACCCACTAAAGCTGCTCTCACTCTCCTCCACAACTGGGCAGGGGAGAGAAAATATAATGAAAGTCTTGTGAGTTGAGGTAAGGACCAGGAGAGATCACTCACCAAATACCATCATGGGCAAAATAAGGAACTTAGGGAAATTAATTGAATTTGTTAGCAATCAAAATCAGACCAGGATAATGAGAAGTAAACGAAATCTTAAAAACTCCTTACCCATAGGAACAGATATCCAACCTGCAGCCCATGGAAGACCTCCATGCTGGAGCAGCTCATGCAGAACTGAAGCCCATGGGAAGGACTTGCTCTGGAGAGGTTCCTGGAGGACTGTCTCCCATGGGAGGGATCCCATGCTGGAGCAGGGGAAGAAATACTTTCCCTAAGGAGGAAGCAGCAACTGAAACGTGTGATGAACTGACCATAACCCCTATTTGTTGTCTCCCTGCAACGCTGCACAGGAGGATGTAGAGATCAAGAAGGAGTGAGGGGTGAGGAGAAGGTGTTTTTAAGGTTTGTTTTGCTTCTCATTATCCTGATCTAATTTTGATAGATGCGAGAAAGCCTTGAAAGGGTTATTCTACATACACCCTGTTTATGCATTTGTTCCTGGGGACAAGAAATGAACAGTGAGTTTTGATCTATGTTGGATGTGAACTCTAAACTGAGCAGCTTGTGCCAGAGAGGAAAGGTGGGAGATTTTTTTTTCTCTTCCCTGCAGCAGTCCTGTGCTCTTGTTGCTCAAAGATGAATAAAATGAAATGTTGGTTACAAGATGACAGTCCTGGCTCAGTCCTGCTGCAGTGCTCCAAACTATGACATGGCTTGGTATCTCAGGAAAAGGAGAGAGAAAACATTTATCCATTTCTTATACTTTCTGTATTCGGAACACCAAGCATTTTATGCATTTTAGAGAGGCAGTTGAACTCTGATGAGTTCCCTAAGATTTTTTTGTGGGTAGCCCTTTATACTTAAATGAAATATGTAGATTCAGCTAATTTCCACCAGGCCTAGAAACCAACACAGACAGAGACCTTGATATTACTCCAAAAGACCTCTGATGAGGTCTCATCTGGCACAGACTGTACAGAAATATTTGTGCACAAGAAGAACATGGAGTCACATATGTGATGAACCTGGAAAAAAATTCAATTATAAGTGGAAATATAAAATGGCGGTCATTTCATGATAAGAATTAAAGTGAATTATGAGTTCCTACTGTTTTCCTAAGCTTTTTTTAGTTAAAAGTTCAAATATTTTGTGAAATATGGTGCCATCATTGTGAGTGTATCCATGCAATGACTACATTTGACTGGAAACTGGGAATTTAAAAATGAAATGTTCATAGAATATTGGAAGGAACTTTTTAAGATCTTCTAGTCCAAACCCACTGCCATGAGCAGAGACATCTTTCACTAAATTAGGTTGCTCAAAACCCAATCTAACCTGGTCTTGAACACTTCCAGTACTGGGGCATCCACAACTTTTCTGGGCAACCTGTTCTAGAGTATCTCACCAGCCTCATCATAAATAATTTCTTTCTTTTGTCCGATCTAAATCTACACTCTTTCTGTTTAAAAGCATTACCCCTTGTTCTATCAAGAAGACGTCCATATTTTTATCCATTGCCTCACCTGGATAACTGGAATTGGACCCCAGACTGAGCCAAGCAACATTTGCAGGATCACAGCTCAGCAGACTAGAGAGCTTTCCACCACAGACCACTCTTGTCTATCAGGTGGTACCTGAGAGAAAGAGAAGGGCAAAGGTGCCAAGTACTAGTTAAGAAAAACAGAAAAAACCAGAAAAACAAAGCAGTTAGGGAGCTTTCTCTTTTTCATCAAACCTTCACAACATCTCAAGATAAATGACGCTGCCTTTTTTTGCTAGAACATTTGGAGAAGGAAGTAGGGGGACACACTTATACCTCTGCAGCCTGGCAAAAAATTTGAAGACATGACGATTTCCAGTTCTTGGGGACACCAACCAACCATGTGGGTCAGACCTCCCAAGAAACAGAATAGAAGATCAAATATTTAATTTAGTCTCCAAGTCATCTTGTGTGTGGTTTTTTTTCTCTTCTTTCGTAAAACACACATGGGAAAAGTGCCTCCTTTTAGGACCTTCTTGGAAGTAAATATAAACCCATTGTTATATCAGCCACTAGACTACTCTGATTTGTTTTAAAGACTTTTTTCCTTTTTTTTTTTTTTTTTTACTATGTTTAAATTAGCATTATGTCTGGCTTCAATTCGTGATAAAGAAGGGTGGAATTAAACGCAGTTGTCAATAGCATGCAAAAGCAGTGAGATATACAGCAGGACTATTAAAGCAACACTTCTGCAAGTGTCAGATGGCAAAGTTTCTTCTGATAAACCAGGAGATTTCTCCGCCAGTGATGGGTGTCTTAGTAGGGGCCTTTTGGCCAAAGACTTTTACTAGATGGGTTTCACCTCATGCAGCTTCTGGCTGGTGAAATGTAGATGTCTGTCTTAGTCTCCTGCAGTTAACAGATTCTTTCATGATCTACTGAAAATGAAGTACACCACAAAAGTGTTTGTGGGTTTGTTTTTTTTTCCACTGGTCAATCACAATAACCCAGATGGCTGGCAAAGGTGTAAAGTTAAATGACATAGTCAGCAAAGTTGTTTGTTAACAGGCCATTGCTTCAAAGCTTTCAGTCAGTGGTCTGGGATATTAAAGCAAAAGCAAGCTTTTTTCTCAAACTCTTTTAAAGCCAGATTAACACAAGTACTCACTAAACCAGGAAAGAGACAGCAAAAATTGTGCACATTCAGAGTACAAGTAGGAATCTTAATCTTACTTTATAGATAAAATATCATAGTTTCCCCTTTTGACACCTTGTCTTGGTATATCTATATATCCCACCATTCCTGTGCTTGTTTTTAGGCATTCAACCTTTCACATCCAACACAAAAACCATTTTAACACCAAATTCAGCACTATGAATTCCATTAATGGAATAAAGCACCTGAAAGTTCCCAATTCCCTTTGTAGATCTAACCTTTGAAATCCTTGTAGACTGGTTCAAGAAAAAGGAATTCAGCCTGAAGCAGATGCAGAGAAGAGCTGTTTTGGCAATCAGAGGAGTAGAGAGTATATTTTGTGTGAAAATTTAATGCTCAGATAGTTTAACAAAACAAAGGTGATAGAAAGGTGAAGCAATTGATTTTTATAAATACATCAGAGTGAAAGTGGAGTTATTTAATCTGAAGGAAATGCTGTTGCAAGCCCCAAAAGACGTAGACTGCCCAAAGAATACATTAAAATTGGATATTGGAAGAAAAGTTTTATTTGTTGACAGAGTGAAGTCCTGAAAGAGCCATACAGCAAGGCTAATGAGGAAGAATGGGAAGCATATAATTTCAAATGGGTTCCAACCACCCAAAGAATGGAGTCCACTGGTGCACCTGAATTACTTGTGACAAGAGGGCTGGAATTAGTTGCCCAGTTGCTGGAATATGCTCGCAGTCTTGTTCTACTCGAATTCTCAGGTGCAGATGTGGAGTTTTAGCTCATATTTTGTGCTGGAGTTAACCTGTAGCTTTAGCAGCTTGTTTCAGGTAGGGAAGTAGGCTAGAGGTTCAAGTTTATTTGCATTGATAATATCAGATGTCCATGGCAGTCTTCTGCTGTTTTCTCTGAATCCCTAGCTACTCTGTGTCTGTGCCACGCCATGGTCCAGCTGAGGCAACCCGGTTTAAGGCAGAGCAGCATTTCCAGTTGCATCACTAAAAGACAGAGATCTGAACTGGATGAAAACTATCCCAGGCATGCCCTACCACACACATACATTTGATAGAGCAAAACCTCGGGTGCTCTCTGAGAAAAAAGCAACTCCGACCCAGGAGTCAGTTTTACAAAGCAGAGCTGCTGAAGAGCAAATCAAGCGCTATGGAATGCCCTCTTTAGTTCTGGTTCAGACAGGCTGGGATGTGTTGTCTGGTACAGGTGTGTCCTGAAGGAGTAAGAGCAGAGCATTGCCCTCCCTTCTTTTCATCCGAGCTCCCCAGAGTGAGGAAGAAAGGAGATGTCCCTGTTGTAGCTCCAAGACTTTTGACCTACCGTCATAACGAAAAATAACCAAGTGTTCCCTACTTTTCCTTACTTTCCTGTGTGGTCCAATTCTGTTTTCTACTTATTCTGTGAATTTTAATATCTAATTGGAGCTAATATGACCTTAATAGTTTTTCCAGTATCAGAGATGCTCTACTATAACTCAGTGCACACGAAAAAGAGTATTAAGCGTTAACGAGTGCTCTTTTCTGTAGTTCCAAGATGTAAATGAAAAAAATAATAACTGCAAGGCACGTATGAGAGCATCTTGTTGTTTTTCCTGTGAGTTTTTGGCATTACTGTTCCCTGACTGCTATGGAAAATAAGATTTACATGCTAAGAACAGCCTTCAAAGCCCTCTTTCTCCATTGGGAGACAGGACTCCTAGAGGAAGGCTTTTTCTAATCCCCATAAATTATCCCAGGAGCCCAGAGCGGTGCTTTATAATCCAGTTTCTACTCCCAGTTGTGTTATCTCAGTAGAGGACCAAATGCAAAGCCCTGCCTACAATTCTGGCCCTACAGAAACCAACCAGTTTCACCAGTGACCTCAAGAGGGTCAAGATTTAAAATCTCCATTAGATCTGAATTCCACTCCTGCACCCTGGCCTCCGTTCTAATATATAAACCATAGCAGTTCTCAAAATTATCATCCCACAGCACTTAAACCTGGTGCTTTTCATGGGGTGATAACCATGCTCAGTATAACAGTGCAAACCAGGGCAGACTAGCTAAGCCAAATGCAAAAGTCTCTCTCCCTAAAGAACCCGAATCAGTTTCAGTAGAACAAGGGCTTCTGGTCAGGCTGCTCTCACAGAAGAGGGTTGGTGGCACATTGTTCATTTTGCTGATGATAAATGTGCTTTTTATGTTCAAGATCATAAGCAACATCTATTTAACAGCCTGACATATTTCGATGAAAACAAATTTCTTTTCTGCACACTAGATGGAAATTATAGACATAGGAGCTGGGCACAAAGCAATAATATCTATAGATCCAGTATTTTGTCAATCTATTTCAGGCTGTACAATTAGAAAAGTTATCAGTGACATCACAACTCATGATACATACCCACTGAAGTGTCCCCTTTGGGAAGATCAATATGGCAACTCATCGTGAGAGTAAAAGACGTACATCATTTAAATTACATTACACTCCCAGGTGAAGGAGCTGGGTTATCTGGAAGCAATTACACTGCACATGGAACTGATGTCAGACCCCAGGGATGGCTAGGATTTACACAGCCTTCACAGAATGCACTAAAAAGGAGATCACTGTGATAATTTTCATGAGGTTGATTATTCTCATGATCCATACCCAGTAGATGAGGATTTTTTTTTTTTTACATGGATACATAAGGATTTGGGTACTTCAAGCAGTCAGTAGGAAATGCCAGGGAAAGTATATATTGGTAGCTCTTGCTTCTCCATTTCCTGTGACACCTATCTCAGGGAAGAAGAACAAATGCTTCTGTGACACCAGGTTAGACTCATCCCATCTTAGCCTGTACCTGAGTTTGTCAAGCCAATGATTTTTACAACAAGCAGAGAAAACCTGGAAATTTCAGGCAGAAGTAATTTGATTTCCTTTAGACATCTACTTTTAAGAAAGGTCATGTCTTAGTGTCTGTTTCTCTCATCGCTTAAAAAAAGTAGCTAAATAGAGAAACTCAGGTGTAGACATCTGCATTTAGCCAGATGAACTACACCCTGTGGTTTATAGTTTAAAACTCCCTCCTGACCTCAAGTTTGGCTTTTTTTTCCACATGAATCAGAGTGGGACTACACTGTGGTCATTTTATACACAAACAGGAACCGATTCAGCAGAAGGCAGACTGGGCTTTTGCCTTCTCACTGTCTTTCAACACTGTGAGCATGATCCTGATGCAGTGTGAGGTACATAAAACCTGTCTCATTCCTACCTTATCCAGATTTCCCCTACATTAGAGCTTAGTGAATAATAAGCATGCTTGAGAAATGAGACATATGACTTCTAGAACTGTTCCATTCAGAGGAGGGAACCCTAAATTCAGAGTTTTTCTCTCCTAGAAGAAAAATTTAGTTAATACATTGGGAACTCTCCTGCTTCCTGTTTCAGTTGGGCATGTAGCCAGGAGTATGAGAACATGTAGGTTCATAAGAAGAAAAAATAAAGTGGAGAGCTTGAGTCCAGTCTTAGTCTTCGAGTAATCAGCTTCAGTACTCACTTATCAGAAAAAGCTGATTATGATAAGACAGTGATTTGCATCAAATTCATGACTATCTCCAAAATGAGTTGAGGTTTTGTTTTTCTAATTAATTATCTCTGTCTGTTTTTTTCAAAATTAATCCATATCTATTAACACAGTAAAATTAAGTAAGAGACTGTTTCCTGAAAGATAATACCACAAAAAAAGTACTTGCTTGAGGGAATAATGCTTCTAGCATTTCAGCTCACCAAGGGTTTGGCACTATAGAAACATGGCATAATCAG
This sequence comes from Cnemophilus loriae, assembly GCA_013397755.1. NCBI lineage: Eukaryota > Metazoa > Chordata > Aves > Passeriformes > Corvidae > Cnemophilus > Cnemophilus loriae. The sequence goes on from VZTF01000414.1 coordinate 1,455,216, forward strand.
TGCTTTCAAGAGCTACAGTTCCAATTATAGTGCTAAACATAGGATGGTTCTTTTGCCTTTTAAGTAGTGTTACAGGTAACAAAATAAAACTGCTGCACTGCCTTGGCCAATGTCCTTTTCCTCTGTTCCTGTGTAGTTATTGCTGTTTATTTTTCTACATGTGCTTCAATTGCCCATTTTAATTATCCTCTTTAATCACTAAAAAATGAATTAATGACAGATCTCAATTAAAAAACCTAAAAATAAACTTTAATGGTACTAGGAGGCCAACAAGCTCAGTCTAGGATCTAACCAAGTATTCAGTTTCCAGCAGTGAGGAATAGCAGATGTTGTTGCATGCAAGCAGAGCAAGCATGTTGTGATATTGATCAAACACTCTGAAGCCTGTAGCTGACAGGTTTGTTGAGCCAAAGTTGTTATGTTTGCTTATGACTGGGAAGATAATGGAAGAGTCAGGAAGAAGCAGGCTCTAGTCAACTGCAATGGTGAGTTTGTTTCTAAAATTCCATGCTTTAAAGAAAAAATGGAAGGGAAAAGATCTAACTTGGTATGGTCTTACACCTCTTAAGGACTTTGTAAAAACATAGTGCTTCTCTTCCCATCTTCTGATCCAAGCCCTTCTCCAGAATCTGGGTTCCTAAACATATGAATTCCCAAATTTGTGGGTCCAGCAGGCAGCAGCCAGCACTCCACAACTTTCACTCGAGAGTGCACAGATACAACTCTTCATGGGGGGCAGCGTCCCCCTGTGTTTGTGGAGTGACAGCTGGCAGCTGATGTCTTCTATCCCAGTCTGAAGTATGTCTGTTGGACCAGTACAGGAAGATCCTGAAGTGTGCTGTGGTGTCCCTCTGGTACCCGGGTTTACCCTTTGGAGCTCAGAGACACTGAGCTGCCCATGGGCTCACACTTACTGCCCCACTTTTTCTCAGTTCTGATCACTTTTGATCTGTGGATTTTTCAGGATTTTTCTTTCCCTCCAAATAGTCACCTCACCAAGTAATCCTGTTTTCAGTTACACAGTTTTTTTATCTGTTAACTTGAACAGATAGCCTGAGTTTTCCCGTGCAATTACCAAATGCAGTAACCATACTTGACAGGTATTCTCACTCACGGACCAATAGCCTTCTAAACCTCGGGATGCCAAGAGTCAAGTTTGAATGTGTGCTGTTGCCTCCTCTACAGCTATGCATCCCTTGCATCTGCAAACCTGATGCTAGACCCCACTGCATTTGAAACAGACATTTTCCTTCTCCATGCTTCACTGGTCAAGCATGTGAAACTGGAAGCAGTGTAGAGAATGTGAACCTTTCTCCCAGTATAACCACCACAAGGAATAGTGCACATTTTCTTCAGAATGGCAAGGACACTGCACCTTCTGAGGATGTATTTAGAGTCACAGAATCTCAGAATCAGTTAGGCTGGAAAAGACCTCTGAGATCATCTAGCCCAACCTGTTACTGAACACCACCATGTCAAGTAAACCACGGCACCGAGTGCCACATCCAGTCTTTCCTTAAACACCTCCACGCGTGGTGACCCCACCAACTCCCTGGGCAGCCCATTCCAATATCTAATCACCCTTTCTGTAAAGAAATTCTTCCTAATATCCAAACTAAACCTCTGCCGGCACAACTTAACACTATGTCCTCCCATCCTGTCGCTGGTTGCCTGGGAGAAAAGACCGACCCCCACCTGTCTACACCCTCCTTCCAGGCAGTTGTAGGGTTATAAGGTCCCCCCCAAGCCTCCTCTTCTCCAGGCTAAACATGCCCAGTTCACTCAGCTGTCTCTCATCAGTCTTGCACTCTAGACCCTTCCCCCAGCTCCATTGCACTTCTCTGAACACACTCCAGCACCTCAGTGTCTTTCTTATAGTGAGGAGCCCAGAACTGGACAAAGGATTCAAGGTGTGGCCTCACCAGTGATGAGCACAGAGGAACAATCAGTGCCCTGGTCCTTCTGGACGCACTATTCCTGAAACAGGCCAGGATTTCATTGTTTTTCTTGGCCACCTGGGCACAGCTGGCTCACATTCAGCCACCATTGACCACCACTCCCAGGCCCTTTTTCTCTGGGCAGCTTCCTAGCCACTCTGCCCCCAGTCTGCGGCACTGCCTGGGGTTGTTGTGACTCAAGTGCAGGACATGGCACTTTGTCTTGTGGAATCTCATACCCCTGGTCTCATCCCATGTAGCCTAGTCATGGCTCCAAAGCATGGGGTTGCCAAAACAGCTGCCATGATTTTATTTAGGGGCTTTAAACTAAACTGTCTGCAAAACTCAGGCTGATGTGAGCAGCTACCTTGGAGAGCTTTGGACTGATAGTTAATGAAATTCCAGGCAATTTGAAAACACAGAAACATAACAAGGAATATTGAAATGCATTAACAATTTGAGCCTCTCAGATCCACTCACTGCTACCTACCCGTGGCACCTTTCACATTTCTCTCTCTTCTATAGCCAAGGGCTGCATTGACAGGCCTGAATTTACATTCTTTGTGCATGATGTTGATGTTGCCAGAGGTCCTCCCTGCTGAGACAGCTATGTGCTCAATTTATTGTCACAAGTGATGTTGACTGATCCTGTTAAATTTGTGTATCTCATATGTGTGAATGTGTAATTTAAACTAGACATTCCCAAGGGATTTATAATATTTATAATGTCACTGGGATTATCTTTAATCTGATTTGCATCTTTCTGTTTATCAAGTTTTATTCTTTGTAGAGACAAACACTGAAACAACATAAACCTTTTTTAAGCAGTAAATAGGGACTTGAAATTGTTTCCAGAAGAGTCTGGTTATCGGACTCCACCTGAGAAGTCTATTTGTAATTTGTTTTAATTTACAAATTTTTACAAGAAATAAAAGGATCTTTCCTCTTTTGGCGATTGTTTTGAAAATTACCTTTCTGAAAATTCAGTTTTAAACACAAACTTCTCCAGGAGCTTTCTGAAGTGGAGAGCACTGCTCTCTCCTCTGCTGGGAACAGCCTATTTCAAAACTGAGCAGACAAACACAAAACTCTTTGAAAGCAAATACCTTGGAGGCCACTTCAGTTCCACTAGTAAAGCCCAGACATCATTTTTGTTGCTGAAGCAAAGGAATTTAGAGTTAAATCCACCTATTTACTATGCAGATTATGCTGCAGGAATAGCTGCTAGCAGGAACCTGTTTGATGAAACAGGTGCAGAAATAGAAGAAAATATGGAAGTAAATACAGAAATAAGAAAAATGTGGTGGTTGCCAGTAGAGCGTAAGGATTTCAGAAGTGAAGTACTAGCTATATGCAGGACATATTGGTTATGTGGGGAGAACAGCCGAGGCCAGAGCTGTAAGGCATGCAATTGGCAACCTTTGTCCCTGATATCCACAATCACTACTCTCTGGCATTCATCCATCTGTATATGTCAGTTCTTTCCCATATAGACTCCACTACTGGCTCCATGGTGGATGGGGCAAGGAAGGGAAAAGTGCAGTCCTGTCCTTTGCAGCTAGTCCCTGGGGCAGCAGCAGCAGGAGTTTGTGTTTATTTACTCCCAGCTGATGCCCCTGCACAGAGCTCTTCTCCCATTGCTCCTTGCTGGGGCCTTGATTACATCTATGTTATAATTTATTGGATGGTGCTAATTAGACCATACCGCTGGCCCAAATCCCCCTGCATTTTCCCAAGATTTGTCTCTCTGCAGGAACATTAGGCTTTTAAATTACATGAACTATAACTGTGTGAGGCCTGTTAGCCACATCTCCCACTGGAACAGATATTTTAAGGCCTTACTATGACAAAATTCACGGTCCTCTGCCAGCCAGGTGGCACCAGTGCAAAGGCAGATGGGAGGCATGGAGACCACCAGGTCACATCCTACCTGTTCCCAGGGTACCCCAACTGTGTAGGCACACATATTACTGTGTCTGACACACAAGATGTACTGACAGGTTGCTTCCCCAGGCAGAACCTATGTTTCATAATAAGCGTAGTACATGTGCTTTTCTCAGTGTAGACTGTGTGTGAATTTGACACAAAGCGTGCTCTAAAAATGCAGTTGAGGGCCTAGGAAATGGTTTTGACACGCAGAGAGAACTTAAGGCACATAAATGCAGAGATGTGAGTGGCCTGTCCCAGGAGCTGGAGGTTTTTAGAGGTAGAAGGGTATAAGGGCCCTTTGCAAAGCTTATAGGAATCCCCCACAACAGCTGTGACCAGTTTTAATGCTTTTTTAAAAAGAGCCTGTAATTGCTGAAATAAAGGAGTGGCAATAATTTGTAGTTCAGCAGGGAACTCTTAGGTGCTGTGGTGTTTTGCTGGAGTGGTTAATGACAAGATGGACTAGGAAGTTACCACCGTGACAAATCTCTGTTAATTAGGACAAGGAAACCAACAAACAGAAGAGATGTTTACAAGAGAACAGGAGGCACAAAGATCTGTTCGTCTGTTTGTAGGGTGCTATCTCAGATTTAACAGAACAGCTAAAGCTGGTTAAATCACAGTGCTAAATTTCAGCACAGATTTTAAATTTCAGCACCCAGTTGCTGGGTCTGTGGCCAGTAGCACATTTAATCTCTGCCCAACAGCTCTTTGCTGACCCAAGTGATCATTTTAGCGTGATGAACTGCAGCATCTCACCAGGAAGGAAGCTGGGGGTGTCCACCTACACCTTGTGAATGATGTTTGAAACTGGGGACACTCTCAACATATCTACTTCCAGCTGAAATCTCTATTTTGCTTGCAAGGCTGGCTTTTGCTCCCCTGCTGTCTTCTGACCTCCATCTTGATTAAAATTCTGCGCTGAAGGTGGACAGTAGTACACAGATAATAACAGAGGAGCCTTAAATGTTGAGAAAATAAGCCAAACAGAAAGGTTGCAACCATCCTCTGCAGGACAGATTTTCAGTTCTGAGCTCTAAAGAAGATATAAATAGATTTCAGAGTAGTGTACTGGAGGCTTTGGTCATGTAGGAGAAGATGTTCGATTTATTAGGAATTGCCACTGTACTGAAACAGGCCTCTATTGCCTAATGAGGGGCAGCACTCAGCTCCCTGAGCTCCTGGAGGTGTTTGCAGTAAGTCCACACAGTACATTATTAGCCCTGCATTGTGCCTGAGACAGGCTTTTATGCTGAGGAAGACTGACAAGCCCAGACAAATACCGCACTCTGACCCTATCTGCCTCACAATTAGAAAATAAGGGTGTTTTATCCCACTCCCAGGGCTTTGGATTCTGGGACTGTCACAGGCAAAGCGAGTTCAGGTCTCCATGTATGTGACAGAGTAGTCATAACTCGGGACAATTTGGAAAGAAGGACTCAGCCATCCTGCAAAGTTTGATCTTACCGAAGAAACTCCCAAGCACTGACGGCTGCAGCTGCAGAGCAGGTCATAATTACACTCCAGAAGTTTGGCACTACGATATTCAGAAATAGTTCTGAACAGCACACAAAAAAAGACTGGATGTGGCACTCAGTGCCATGGTTTAGCTGATGAGGAAATGTTAGGTCATAGGTTGGACTTGAAGTTCTCAAAGGTCTTTTCCAACTTAGTTCATTCTGTGACTCTGTGTGATTCTGTGATTAGTCTCACAGCTGGCAAAGGGTTAACTTTAGCACTGTCGAAGGCAAGAAGGTTTTAGTGAACTTCAGTGGAGACAGGAGTCACCATGTGATACATAAAGGCTCTCAGATTAGGAATAGTCTTCAGGTCCTCACAAATGTCGGTGTGCTGGTTTTCAAGTGACCTGGAAGGAGACTACACTGCTCTTGCAGCATGGTAAACTGGCTTGGCATGGGATTAAGCACACCCTGCTCCACGTTTTCAGCTCCCTGGTTCATTGAGTGTGGGCTCAAAGCCACCTTAGATGTGTGCTGGCATAGCTCACCTCTCAGAGGACTTTTAGCTCAGGTCGTGGCATTGTCCAACTGGAGAAAATTTCATGCGAGCTCTGGTTAAAGTTTAATCCTTAGCCAATTTACTACATACAACTCCCTGTAAGCTCCATCAAGCCCTTCTGCCCATCTGCAATGACAATATCAGGCAGACAAAAAAGACTAGTGTTGTCTCCAGGAGGGGCCGTGGCACAGCCGTCTGGAGAGCAGCGGGGGCTTGCAGGCAGAATTCAAATGGGATTGCATTCAGGCTACTGGAAAAGGCACTGTGGATACACAGTGCTGAGTTTCTGACCGCTTCAGCTTCAAACCTCTCCAAGGAAGCATCTGTTACAGGATGGACAAATGCAGTCCGAAAAAGCAAAGTGTGGGTATCTTCCCGACTACTGAATTCAGCTCAGCCTGTGATCACATTCATCCCTGACGAGGTGCCAGCTGTATTTGGCTTCAGTTGACCTGTACTGAGTGGCACATGAACTGTGCTGTGGGTGAGTCTGAAGTTGCTTTTGGCTTCTGCTGTGGTTTAAGAATGGTTCTCCCCAGTTTAGTCAACCTGTGCTGCTGCTCACTCCATTTCCCCCCTCTGACTGAAAGCACAAAAGGCAAAGATCATGGGTTGAGACAACAATTTACTGGAAACAGCAATGAGATAAGAAAATGAACAGTAATAGCAACAATATTAATAACAAAAATGTACGAAAGAGAGGGTAATTTATATCCAAAATGCTAACCAAGCCTGGGACATTGAAGCAATAGTGTATGGCTTCCCTTTATTTGACCAGAAGAAATGCCATTCTTTCCAGAATCAAGACCTTCCTTTTCGCCACCCCAGAAATGATATGAGGTGGTATGGAATAATAGAGGTGTCTTGGCCACACCCCCTCCTGCTGAAATAACGACAGCTTGAACCTGCAGGTAGCTGAGAGTGCAAGTCTTACTGACTGTGCAGGAAAAGGTAGCCCAGGTGTGAAGAGCCTGATGCCTGCTTTCTTATATTTTCCAGTCATCACCCATTGCTGGATTTTTTAGTCTGCTTTAATACAGGAGACAGTTCAATCTTCTGCCAAGGAAGTAATTGGATTTTTATGAAATTTGCAGGTATAAACAAAATTTGGATGATACGTATGCCATTTTAGAAGGATTTCAGAGAATCATAGAATGTTAGAGGTTGGAAAGGACTTTAAAGATCATCCAGTCCAAACCCCTCCTGCATTGGGCAGGGACACCTCCCACTCAACCGGGTCACTCAAGGCCCTATCCAAACCGGCCTTGAACACTGCCAGGACTGGGGCATCCACAACCTGCCTGAACAACTTATTCCGCTGTCTCAGCGCATACACAGTAAAGAATTTTGTCCTAATGTCTAACCTATGTTTCCCCTTTTTCACCTTGTACCCATCACTCCTTGTCCTGTCACTAGGTTTTTATGAAGAGCTCCTCGCCAGGCTTCCTGTAAGCCTCCTTCAGATACTGGAAGGTTGCTATGAGGTCTCCATACAACCTCCCCTTCTCCAGGCAGAACAGCCCCAAATTTCTCAGTCAGTCTTCATATGAAAGGTGCTCCAGGCCTCTTATCAACTTTGTGGCCATCCTCTGGACTTGTTCCAATAGTTCCATGTCATTCTTTGTGTTGGGGACACTACAACTGTACGCAGTACATTTCAGAAATGGATCCTTCTGAGCAATTCTCATTGACCATTTCAGATCACCTTGAGCTTCTGGGACCCTAAAAATTGTACATTACTCTTTAAGAAACAGAAGCAGAAGCCATTACAGCAATGCTTTTCAAGAGAAATTTGAAAAGTACTAGTAGTCTTCTGTTTGAAATACTTTCTTTATCTAGGATTTAATTTTATTAATTAGTATCCAGCTTTAAAAATCTGAAGCAGAGGCAGAAGGATTCAGTCTCTTTCAGATTATCATCAGTAATGTACTCTCCTTAAGAATTTCCAGATATTGAGGAATACTTATATGTCATTATTGCAATTTTCTGATGATACTTCACTTTAGAAACCCCAGAGTATTTCAAACCTCATCAGTTCAACCAAAATTCTGGTAGGCTGATTTTAATGAGCTTGAATCCTTGAATGGCGTAAAACAGAATAACAGCTGTCATTCCTGATTTTCACTTTGGTGTTATGTTTCTTTGATGATTTAAATGCATTGAAATAAAGACCCCTGATACAGAGCTTCAGTTACATTTTAAATGTTTTTTGAATAGTTCTTAACTCAGCTATGTGCAGTCTCTTATTTAACTAAGCAGAGGTAACATTTTTCCTTGAGTGTGCTATACCTACATGAAGTACTCGAGACTTTCAACAGGTTTGATGCTGCTGGGTACTAAATGCGCAAGGAAGGGTCCAAAGGTCAGCACCATTACGGGGCTGTCTCCGTGAATAGTCTGGCCCGACAGCAAATTATGAAACTGGCCTCTTTGGAAGACTTTCATGAAAGGTTGCCAAATTCATGGATCCCACAGAATGGAATGGAATGGAATGGAATGGAATGGAATGGAATGGAATGGAATAGAATAGAATAGAATAGAATAGAATAGAATAGAATAGAATAGAATAGAATAGAATAGACTATTTCAGTTGGAAGGCATGTGCAGTGATCATCCAGTCCAACTGCCTGACTGCTTCAGGGCTGACCACAAGTTAAATCATGTTGTTAAGAGCATTGTCCGAGTGCCTCTTAATCCCTGACAGGCTTGGGGCACAAACCACCTCTCTAGGAAGCCTGTTCCAGTGTCTGACTACCCTCTTGGTAAAGTAGTGCTTCCGAATGTCATGTCTACACCTCCTCTGGCATTGAACCATTCCTATGTATCCTATTACTAGATATCAGGGAGAAGAGCTCAGCCTCCCTCTCCACTTCTTCCCCTCAGGACGCTGCAGAGAGCACTGGGTTTGCCGTAAACCTCCTATTTTCCAGACTAGACAAACCCAGAGCTCCTAGCTGCTCCCTATAGGACATGTCTTCCAGCTCTTTTGCCAGGTTTGTTTCTCTCCTCTGGACACATTCAAGGACCTTCATATCCTTCTTAGACTGTGCAACCCAGAACTGCCTTCAGTGCTCAAGGGGAGACTGCACCAACACTGAATACAGTGGGATTCGACTGGCTGTGCTGTGCTTAGACTCATGGAATCATTTAAGGTAAGAAAAGAGCTTTAAAATCATCAAATTGAAATGTAAGCCCAGCACTGACAAGTCCACGACTAAACCATGCCTTTATACACTACATCTGCATGTTTGACACACCTCAAGACACAGTTTTCCCTCCTGGGTGCCAGGGCATTCATCTGACTCATATTGAGCTTGCTGCCAACCTGCAGCCTCAGTCCGGTCTGCAGGGCTGCTCTCCAGCCACTCCTCTCTCACTTTCCACTTGTTCCTGGTGTTACTTCATCCCAGATGCAGAATCCAGTGTTGGTGTCAGTGGGAAATGCGTACATGGGTCAATCACTCTAGAAAGGTAGTGATTGTGTCAGACATAGGCTAGACTGGCTTCTAGACACTTTAGGCAGGATTTATCTTGCCTTACCTTTTGCATGTCCACAACGTAAATCGATATATTGATATACTGATACTGATTGCTGGTCATCCTACACTGTCTTTTTAATCAATTACATAAGCCTTTCTGTGACAGGTGATTCATCTCACCTACCTTATAAATGTAAGTAAGAATGAAAAGAAACATTTGCCAAAAGTGTTCATTCATCCTGTTAATAACAAAGGCATAGGTCAAAATTTGGTCTTATAAATACCACCTTTTGTCTCAAGGAAAGTTTCAGGTGCCTAATGCGTCTAGGTAGATATTTTTGGATTGATCTTCAGAATTTAAGTGCCTCCAGTTAAAGCATTTTTCATTTCTAGCACCAAAGGATTATCTGGATCTTGTCCTCTCACTTTATTTGGTTGTACAACCGCGGGAGAGGGACGTAACAAGCAAAACCTCTGGAGATGGTCTGGTTCCTGGTCTGTTTCACAAAAGTATATCTACGTGTTTAGGACGACGGCCAAGTCACGAGTGACTCCCTAAGTAGAAGTGAACCTTGAGCCTCTTGCAAAACTTAGGCTCCCTAATAGTTCATTTCCATTCACAAATCTGTAATCTTTTCCCTGGAGCACTTAACTGCACATGTCATTCACAGCCTTTTAGGGGTCAGGGACGTTGAGCATTCATTGTCACTGCCATACAAGCCTGGCATATCTTCAAGTGATCATCCAGGTTTAGTCATCTTTTCCTTCCATAGCTACTACCAAATGTGAAACGTCTTATCTTTGTAAGAATATCTATGACTTGTTTCATCTTCTGAGTAAATCTAAAAGACCCATTGTGTGAAACAGTTCAAAACACCTGTCTGTTGGACTGATATTACAATTCTTAATGTACATGTTAAAATGTCTTGGGCTCTGGACTTAAATGAGATGCTTTATTTGATCAGTAGTCTGTGGTGAAAGTGAGACACCTTGAGAGGGCAATTCAGACCTAACATAGGTAGAACTGCTCTTTGTAGGTATTTCACCCTTTCCATCTGCATTTTTCAGAGCTGACCAAAAAAAAA
>VZTF01000414.1:1465697-1545214 GCA_013397755.1 Cnemophilus loriae
CGTCTCATTTGAGCTAGGAAGGAATCTAGGTCTTATCCAATATTAATGGAGGGACAGTGATCAGTCTGCAGTCTCTGTGTGCCCTGAGATAAATAAATTTCTAACTCTGGAAGTTGACAGCATCAGGCTGTAAAAAGTACATAGAACAAGTTCAGAGCTGCCCTAATCTCAGAGATAAATAATTGAACATTGGAATATTTTGGCTGTAAGTATATTTAAATACTAAAATCTAGGTTTAAACAAGAAAACATTCAAATCAATGTTAACCATACTTCCTTCCCTGCTCTTCCCCCTTACCTAAGCTCTATCAGCAATTTGAAGCTCCTGATTTGGAGAGAGAGAGAGAGAGAGAGAGAAAGAAAAAATGAATTCTATGAAATGTATTCTGTGGGGAAAAATACCAGATGCAAAGAAAAATTACTTTCAATGTGTATACACCAGAGCACTAGCATTCAGCTGGCTGAAAAATCTGCTAGTGAAATGCCAACCTTTTGATAGGATTTATTTTTTTCTTTGGTTCAGCAGATTCCTTTTTCATTAATATAAGAAATATTGTAGAGTGAGCAAAGCTCTGGATAAAGTATATCAACAGCTTCAGCTGGGAAAAAGGCATTCATGTGTATGATACAAAGGATAACGGGAAATGTCTTCTATTACAACAATTGTTACCTTTGACCCTCTCTTGCTTGTCTTCCAGAAGACGAACCTGATATATGGTAGAGTTTACAGCAAGAAATCTATTGACTTTGAAGTGCTGGAATGTTGCCATTGAAGAAAGGAAGAAAACAAAGCTAAGCAAAGCAAGCTTACTCTACTGACATTAAAGCCAAACACAACTGAAATCACAAAACTCCAGCAGCTATCTGTTGTTTCAGGATATGTTTCCTGCATTATACCCATAACATTTTGCAGGAAATACATTTCAACATCCTCAAAGATTAAACTTTAGTATCACATCCAGGAATTAAATTGTAAAGGCTTTGAGCTAAAGTGAGAGAATTGAATCTTAAAAGGAAAAAAAAAAATCTGTGATTACAAGCAAATGAACAAGCTCTAAAAGGCAGAAACTGAATTAATTTTTTCCTTGCAACTTTTATACTGCCTGTGCAATGCATGAGGTTTTACTTTAGCCAGTACATAATGTGAGATTAAAAGGAAAATACATATTAATGAAGAGGTTTTACCTTAATATCCATTTCCAAGTGCAGCTCAGTAGAGCAGTACAAATAGTGGTAAGCCACTGTGCCATTAGAGACGTAATCATCAGTGGCAGCTGCTAAGACATGGGGTACATGAGATCTCACATGTACTTTTCTGTGAGGGCAGGAGAAGCGATCTGGACTCTGAGAGAAAGTGGCGCTCAGACTTCTACAGAAGACAAATGCAATAATAAGCTCTCTAGTTTGGTGGAAAAAGAGCAGCAATCACAGACGTTTTTGCAGATGTCTCCAATAATATCAGCTTCGTAATTTTATTACACACGAACAGAAAATCAGCTATGGTATTGATGCAAAACTTAGGTATTTGTGCTCTAATGACACACAATAAAGGGAAATGTCTTCCTATTTTTTGTGAGGCTCATAAACTGGTGATTTAGAGTTCTATTTAAAGACACGTAGCCTATCCAGTAAAGGCATGTGCATAACCTGAGGGACTTTGTCTTCCTTTCCTCTCTAATTGGGTTTTGTTTTGGTTTTTTGCTCTGGTCCTAAATTAGATTGTTAAGTCTTCAAAGCAGGGACCCTGAACTCAATTATCCTCTCATTTTCTTCAGTCAAAGTCACTGGAGCTTCACTAACAGTAAACTTGCAAAAGTGGATGAGGAATTGTATTTGCCTTACTATATGTCTCCAAAGACATCTAAATTACACAGGCGTGTGATGCAGCCACCTGAGATAGTTCTCTGCTTACTACATGGGTTGTTCCACCTTCCCCATTGCCATTTCTTTCATTATTACATGACTACAGAATTGTTATCCTTTGCTATTCTTGCATCAGAAATGAGAAGTTCTTCTGTAGCTCTGGTAAGGTTTCTCCCGCTTCCAAAGATACAACTGCAGAATGACATCGTGCTTTATTATTGCAAGTTAAAATTTTGGCAAAGGTGTTTCTCATTCCAAGCAGGTCGGCCTCCCTTCTATCCTACAATTGCAAAGAGACTTAGGTTCTCACGTTCAAAATTCAGATTTTTTTAAAAAGCCATGCTTAAAGCCCCCCTCCCAGAGGAATCAGACTGATCCATGAGTCGAACAAGGCTTCACAGCTATAAACCCAACCAAAGACCTCTTCAGAAGTGCATGGTAAAGTACCTGGCCTAACTGTCAGGAAGGGATTAGCCCATAGCTGTCCTTTCTGGATTTCTTTCTTGTTAGTTTAAAGCTGCTCCTACGTCTAAGCCTTCAAGGTCTTCCTCTAGCAAAAACTCTTCCCCATGCACAGTGTGGAGGACCTGCCACCTCGCTGCCATTTCTGGGTTCAGTCACAGTGGTTACTGGGATTTGGAAAGTATTCTCAATCCCCGAGGAACTGGGAAGAGTATTCTGCTTTGAAGAGAACAAAAAACATGGTGTAAAAACACAGCAGGAACCTTCGTTCAAGCCGTTTTCAGGTCAGTGTGACAATACGTGTGTCAGACAAAATGGAAGGGCAGGAGAAGTGACTATCAAAAGTGCTTCTGGAAATCTGTGGAAAAAGCAACTGTCTCACTAAGTCAAAGGTCATACAGAGTAAGGTAACACTCATTTATCTGGCTTTACTTTTTTTCCTCGTAAAATTTCCTTTAATTTTGTGTACATGTATAAAAAGTACTCAGATGTTGATACAGAGAAAAGCTCTTAGCTAATCTCCAAAAATCACTTGATGATTCTGATGTTCTATTCCTAAATGGCATAGGTTACCATTATAATTATCTTTTGTTACCTTTGTAATTTATTAGCCATTTTATACATTGAACCTTTATGTAATATGTGATTTAATGCTTTATAATGACCTCATTTGTTTAAAAGGTGCTGCAATTCTTTAAACAGTAGGTTTTTCATATAATTTATCTTAAAATGAGAACTATTTCTATCTAAGAATAATAATGAAGTTCAAGCACTGTCAGAGTGAAACACAGTGAATCAAAAATAGTTAAAATGCAATTTTGCCTCTATCTGACAGTCCTCCTGCCATATTTATGGATTTTATTGTTGCAATAAACTTTGATGGGGAGAAAGGAATTGACTGATTTTCTTTGTTCCACCTATTAACCCTACACTGGCTTTTGAAAGATATATTCACATAGGAAAAATAATTAAACCAAATGTACTCTTAATAACATGAAGAAAATAAGATGAATATAATATTTTTAGTCTTCTTCAGTTACAGCATATCATAGTGATAAAATTTGAACACTTTCAAAGAGGACCGTTTTTGCTTTTATTAGGCTAAAGATGTCCCTTTAACATTCCAATTTAAAACTGAATTATGCGCATGTCTTGGAAGAATGAGATGAATTTTAGGGATGCAGTTCATGTCAAACATACTTATTCTGCCTTCCTCTTGACAAAGTAGTAGGGCTGACAGCCTGCTTTGATTTTTTACTTCAATGTTATTGTGTGTTTTCAGGTAAAAACTAGATCTGTAGCACTGCTTCATTGTAGATCTTTTTTATTATTATTTATCTGTACTTTAAAGAAAATAATAAAATAAATAAAGACCACTTTGCTCCAAGTGCACAAACCATACCTGTATGACGCTCTCTGATTGGTTCAGAGACTATTTGGTTATGCTAAAGTTCCTCTATGGAAACCTTCTACCAGAAGGTCATGATACTGTTAATTAGAGTGTAATGGGTTTGATTGTTTGATTATTCCACTTAGGTAGTTGATATCAATAAACTAACTTCACCAAAGTTTTTTTTGGCAGTGCTTCCTTGTTTATTTAGCAAAATATTGGCTTCTCTTAATCTAGACTTCTTTGAAAATGTGTTTTTTTCAAAGTCTGAAATCTCGGGTGCTGACTGGGGTTGGCTGAGTCTACCTCTGGGAGCAGATGACTAGCACTGAATGCACAGACCAGACCTGAAAACTTGCAGTGGATTGTCACTGGCCAACAGCCAAACACCCACACAGCCACTCGCTCACTCTCCTCTCTGACAGGATGAGGAGATAATCACAGACGGGGGAGGAGCCTCGTGCATTGAGATAAAAGTCTCATAGGGAAACAAAAGCTACCCCCAAAAGCAAAGCAAAGAAAGAATTTATTCACTGTTTCCTATCAGCAGGGGGATGCCCAGTCACTTCCCCAAAAACAGGGTTTCATTACCTCTAATGGTTCCTTGGGAAGACAAATGCCACAACCATGGACATTCCCCTTCCTTCTGCTTTCCCTGAGTTTTTATTGCTGAACAGAACATCATAGAGTATGGAATACCCTTTTCCCCAGGTCAGCTGTCCTGCCTGTCCCCACTCCCAGTTTCCAGTCCTCTCTCAGTGGAGTGTTTCAGCTCGTTGAGTTGCTTTTTCTCTCTGTCCCTGCATGTTTGTACTTCTCAGAGCCTCAGTTTACTTAGGCTTATCATTGGAGGAAAATTTCCTCTTCAAGACATCAAGAATCACCACTCAGAAAGTACTTTCAGAGACATGGACAAAAAGAGCAACAGAAGCATCAAATACCACAGTATTATTTTTAACATTTGTACTTCAGTTCTGTCCTCTCCAGATGTGCTTTGGAATTTGGCTTTTATTTATGCCCACTGAATTTTATGGTTTCATCAAAATTTAGTCCTCCTTCTCTAATCCTTTTGTTTTACATTTTCTGTGTAGCTCAGCTTTGGTGAAGCCATGCAACCAGCAAGCTTTGCAGAAATTTTAAGAGCAATCAAATATTTTATTCCCAATTATGTTTAGGACTGCTGTTTGATTTGTTCATGCTATCAGATTAAAGCAAAGACCTGACTACACTGATTTTAGGTATAAGGTTGTGTGAAAAGTAATAGCTACAAATTTAGTATTTGGAGTAACAGTAACCTAAAAAATAAAACAACAAAGACAGATCATACCTACTCTAGGGACGAATAGTATTTGTTTAAAGTTACTAAAAGAGATCCAGAGATAAGAAGAGGAAGGGATTTCGTAGCAACTTATCAAATACTGCCAACTATGTGTACAAAAAAAGATGACAATGGCCTCAGGTACTGCAAATTAGGCTAAATGCAAAGTTAAGAAAATGAACCAAGTTCAACAGGATGAGGAAGACTAGTAAAGGATTCTGCTGGAATGTGCTAATCGAAGACGAGCAAGCTGCATATAATTCCCAACTGGTTTCTTATTCATATGTCTAATAGGACATTACCAGGGAATCCTTCCAGGAGTAAAGCAAGGAGGGATCTGAAGTTAGAGTGGCCTCAGCACGGATACTCAAGTTGGTATCTAGCAGATGCGTGCTTAACCCCAGCAAGGAGCCATTTGGACCCTTCATCACCACCAGTGAAGGGCTCCCTCCATAAGTGTGGTGCTGCACTGTTGAAATCACAGAGTGGAGAAGGGAACACAAGTCCCACTCCTCTCAGGCCAGGACCTCGTGATCTTCTTTTTTAACACACAGCAGTGAAATACAAAATGCACACTGTGTTTCATGAGTCCTGCTGGCCCACAGGCTTCATACGCCTCACACCTGACTGCTGGATAGCCTTCCCCAGCACGGGATTGGCCCCAGCTGCCCATTCCTTTGCACTTAGGGCTTTGGCATCAGTGGCTACCTCACGGCTCCGTGCCAGCTGTCGGGCTGTTGTGCAGTGGAGTGGTGTTATGGCTGATCCTGTGAGAAATCAAGGTGGTGCAAGACACAATAAGGAGGACATTCCTCTAGGAGGTTGCCCTTATGTACATCTGGAGCACTGTCCTGGAGGTCATGAATTATCTGAGACTTACACCCTCTAAACGAACCTCACACCTGTCTGCAGATACTTCCTGTCAAAACGGCAGAGCAGTAACAGTCAATAACATACTCAGAGAAGTCACCATAAAAAACCAAAGAAGTATAATAGGAGACTCCCCAGTAGGTTTCTGTGTTCTTATTTACTGTTTAAAGACCATATGTAGAATCTTTACACTAGCTAATAACCAGCTGCCACCAAATGTAAATTTGACTTTTCACCTGTTTCTCTTCTATGTGGTGCAGCAACGACTCAGGCTGCACGTGAACAGCAGTTTCATAAAACCACATTTTTGATGATTTCTAGTCCTGATCCTTTTTAAAGGGTAGGAGTTTCAGTACATTGCTATTAGCCATTAATTTCATGGTCCATGGTCGAACATAAGGCTGTAATTCAATTGTGGATTTTTTTCTGATACTGCAAACAACAAGAGCAATCTGATTTATATTCTCAGTGTTCACAAGGACCATATATCATTATTCGTAATATAAGCAATTTATAATCTGGGCTATTTATAATATAGTCATCAAGTTACTTAAAATCTGTCATGCTGGAAAAGAAGACTTAATCCTTAAAATGTATAAAGGAAGGGGTTATAGTGCCAGAGACCTCAAAAGGAAGTGATTACTGAGGAAAAAAATTATCACAGTGTGTTCACTTCCTGAGGAACAATCACTTCTAGACAAGACAGTATGCAGCCTGCCTGCATGTACAAATCAATTTTTAACCAAAAAACATGGTTTGTCAAACCCTAGCAAGCTATTGCATTATAAGATATTTATAATAGAATACACTTTCCACATAATAATACATGGGAATTAATTGACAAATTAATGAGGATATCTTATATCTACTTATCCTTGTTCTGGCAATATCTATTTCATGTTATCTTCAGATGAACGAGAAAGTACAGTCATAACTGCAGGAGGAAAAGCTTCTGAAAGATGTGAAATCAATAGCTGTCCTGAAATTGGTACCGGAAGAGAAATATTTTGCAGAGCGATTAAACTTACAACTCACTGGGAGCCACACACTGTCATAACACTTGATCTTACAAGAAGATGAACATTTTCTCTCTGCTCCAGCAGACTACTCATGCATGGATGACAGATAAAGTCCCACGGACAGCACTAGCAGTACTCTTGTGCTTATGTTTAAACTGGCCCTTAAACACTTCAGTTTTTGAATGAGTATGCACAGCAAGTTACAGGAACGAGCCTTTAACAAAAAAATTATTAACAGTGCAGAACTGAATTCTGCAATCCTGAAGGTCAAAATCTAGCTCATTCACAGTCTGTGACTCGTGCTGCTTAAGGCACCTGGCTGCATATTTAAATTATGATTATCTCACAGTCTTTACCCAGGAAAAACATCCATTGGTCTATGTATTGAAACAGATGCATTAATTCTACACATCAGATTCTGGGCTCTTGGTAATAACTTAAACCTCTTCCTTTACTTGTAAGCCAGCCTCTACCTCATGCCTTTAGGCTGGCTCTGTGTGTCACTGACAAAGGAGTGGTTTTGCTGCCATCACGGGATGTAGCAGATCTTTGGGCTTTGGGTGAGTAAGGAAGGACGGGAGGAACCTGAGGTGCTCAGGCATGGGGCTTTCCTCTCTACCTTAGTTCAATAGCTTATATCTCAGAGACTCCAACTCTGTTGGCTGCTTTAAAGGCAGCAATAAGTCAGAAAAGTTGTGTTGGGTATGGTAGATTTACTATGTGTCTGTCCTGGGGTCTGTTGCCTGATGGAAAACAGGGATTCAAGGATGAGTGAGTCTGCTCCCACTGACATGGAGCAGCCTCACACTACCGCTAAGAGAGGTTAATTTCATTAATGCCTGCCCACTGAAATCACAAAAATAGAGATTGCTTAGCTAAATTAGTGTGTCTTTACAGGAGGAAAGTCTGGTCAGTAAAAATATCAGACTATGAGATCTAACATCAGCAAAGACCTTTCTGTGTTTCCCTTCAAATGCACAATAATACAAGAAGGGACAATTTTGCCCAAACTCCATGGAAGGTAAGAATATGAGATCCTGACGACTTCTCATGGCCTTCTAGTCTCTAGTGTATATTCTATAAAATGTTGTAGCTCTACGAGCTTCTATTTCAGAACCAGTAATTTTTTTTTTTTTTTAATGCTTCCCTCTGATCTAGGAATTTCATTATCCAAGCAAAATCAAGTTTACTAAATTGAGCTAAATTTCATCCACTGTCCTGGCAAACTTTGCTTCCAAGGAATAGTGCATGTAAAACCTATTGAATACTTGAAACGATTATTTTTTTGTCTTTTGACTACCTTGCTCATTCACCATCCTATATGTGTAACAAAGCCATAAGGATTAAGGATATAAAAATAATTACATTTTCCATTTTACTGCCAAACCAAAACATGGACAAAAATCCCCTCACCAAATTAAAAACAAACAAAAATCCCCTAGGTATTAAATTTAGAGTAGAATGATTAATTCTTGGATATTTGACAGATTAAAAAGCAACAGAGGGATTAGAGCAAAATAAGAGGAGTGAGTAGAAGGAAAAGGTATCTGAGTAGTTCATGCCTGATGCCAACAAGTTTGCTTACCTCTCATAGCTCTCACTGGAGTGTCCAATGCATTCTGCTTCAGTGTGTCTGAAATTCATCCAGCCAAAGTTGTCCTTAGATGGGAGTGCTCTCATCCAGCCTTGGTAAGAGAGTGTGAGAAATTGCGTTCCCTGAAGGAGCTGTAAAATGAATGAAGTGGGCATCGGCCTCCATGGGCACTTTTCTGAGGGCCATTCAAATGGGTTCAAGCCTGTTGAAGGCAAAAGTCCACCCTTGTGAGGCGAGCAGGAATCCAGAACAGCCAGAGTGAGCCTGGAAAGATGGGAAGGACAAGATATCAGAGCATCTCACTGTCTCTCCTCTGGCAAAATCCATACTCAGAAACAAAAGCAGATATTTACTGCTGGACCTCTGTGTAACCACAATGCCAGGTGGCACCACACAGTCCATGTGGATATTCACACAGTATTTCCTGCTGTAGCAAAATACACTGGAGACCTGGTTGAAACACACCACAATGGAGAAGGGGGTGTGCAGATGAGCAGGATACAAGTGCCTGAGCTCATACCCGGGCGTAATCCACAAATGCCATTCTGCCAGCGTCTCCACCAGGAGGTTGCACGTTGCCATTAGTTCAGCACACATCCATTATGTCTGACAGTAACTCAGAATACCTTAAAACACGGCACCTAGGATGCTGAAAACGTGAAAGAAAGAAGGGACATTAATTCATCAGACTGTGTGACTTCTCAGTGAATAGAAAAGGATCACTTTTACCTTGATAATATTGCCAAGCCAGCCTGTTGTGTCTTTGCTTCTATTTAGCGTCTGAAATTAAGGAATTTGGGAAGTCCATGTAAAGATATTTTAGAAAGTGTAAAAATGAACTGCTTTGACATTCCTAGCATTATAGCTGTTTTCACTGTGACCAAAACTTAGCAAATCCAAGTCGAATTTATCATGACTGCATGTGTCAACACTGCTTTATCTTCCTACTTTTTTTTCCTTTTTTCACCCCAAATATAAGGCTGACTAAAAAAAAAGAAAATTGGATGACATCTAGTCATCTCATCAGCACTGCATCGTAGTTCACCAGTGAGCTGATGCCTATTTGTGAAGAGTCCAGGCATGAAGGAAAGGAGCTGAACCACACCCAGGTCTTGCCCCAGAGTGGAGTCAGTACAGAGTCAGGATGCTCATTTGCATCAAGGAGTCCAGGACCTGTCCCAGTCCATTCATTTGATATCCTGCATCACTGAAACACAAGACGATGGTGGTGTTAAAGGTCTGGAGCACAGTTTTCCTCTTATAGGCATTTAGATGGCTATGCTCAAGGCCAGGTCACTGATGAATGGTGCTGCACAGCAAGAGCTGCAACAGCCTCTTGAAGAGGCTCTCTGTCCTTCTTTTGGGAGCTGCTTTATGGCTAAAGCTCTTGTTCTTAGTCCCCACCTGAGCTAGACTTCAGCTGCTTTGCAGCCTTAACTGTGCTTCATCTTGTGCCTCCCTGATATTTACTCTGATTCTGAGCTTCTGCATTGACTTTCTGGCTTCACCTTGGACTTATCTCATCACCGCAGATTTGTGGGATGAATGCTGGTCTGTGTCTGATGCTGGTTGCTTTTACAGGCCTACTCTGCAATCCTGGCTCAGGCAAAGCGGGACAGCCCTGGATGGTGTCAGTACAGGCTCTGCCTGCCTTGCTGAGAATCTCAGCTCCCAGCTCCTCTCCTGCAGAGTGGTGGACCCTCAGCTCTGCCTGGCAGGCAGTGTATCTGCAGAGGTTTTCAGCCTTTCTTTGATTTCCTGCTTGCTATTTCAATACAGCAGATTATCTCAAGATGCCTGGAAGTTCCTATGTGAGTTCAATTGCCTTCATAAAATGAGTAGTATCAAGTCAGCTTCCTGAAGATGGCTGTCCACATCTCAATTGGCATTTCATCTAATCAGAGTTACCAGGGTTATTCTCAGAACCAAAATGCAAGTGTGGCTGATGATATGAAATCAATAGAATTACATCTGCCTACATGGAAACAGACCCTCTGACCTTGAGCACTTAACTTCGTAGATCTGACATGAGGCATAAAGGCTCAGCAGTGGAAACTCATCTACTCATTTCATCATGCCTCTTAAAGGGGAAAACGGAAGACTCCAGTCTTTCTGCCTCTCGGTCTGTCACCACTTGTCACACAGAGAATTATCTCTTAAAAGAAAACAGAGGAAAGAATGAATTAATGAATAAATCAATCAGTGGAAGTTTTTGACAAAGTTAACACAGAGATAAAGTTCATGCAGTACTAGCAGGACACCTAAGGATTTCTCAGGCATGTGGGTGCTATTATGGAGATGCCTTGTTTGTGTGAAGTTTTATTATATTCTATAAATAGAAATTTAGGAGTAACCTTAAGCAGGAAAAGTCATCAGGCCAGAGGGTTGAATTTACTATCCAATACCCTTACATTGGTTTTAATCCCTGGTTTAAACTGTTTCAAAACTGTTTACTGCTAATGCTCTTTGTTCAGGACACAAAATTAAAGACCTGTACCAGTTTCTGGTCATCGTTGAGCAGGATGGGAGATGACACCCTTATCTGAAACTTTGAAGCAGAAGAAAACACTCCTTGTTCTTTGTCAAGCAGCTGGGAATCTGAGGTCCTCTAACATTGTTATGTAAATCAAACATAAATTACAAAACTCATTCCTTACCTATCCAGAATTAATTCTCTGTCCACCTCCACAACAGGTGGAGGATGCATAATTTTGTTTAAAAATTTCCCTTTTTATAGAGGAAATCATTTTTCAGTAAAGCTGAAGTTGATCATAAGATAGAACTATAGGTAAATTGAAATACCTTTAGGGCAAATTTAGAGGAAGATAAGCATATTTTAAAGGTAATCCAGTACTTACAGTGCACGTAAAGAGAAAAGTGAATCCTAAATATATTTTTCTTTTTAGACATGAGACCTTTCACATAGGAACCAAAAATCTGACCCTATGATAATTTTTCTGAAGTAGTGAAATGTAAGTACAAGAATTTTAGGTTAGCAAATCACATCACTATACCAGGATCACAAATTTTGTTCTGTTTCTTATGAACTGTCATTTTCCTCAGAAAATCATCTAGAAAATTATCAGTTTTAGAAGCTGTGCAGAGTTCCATCTTAGCTGTATTGATCCAGTACAGCCATATAAAAGCCAAAACCTTACATACACAGCGAGAAGGCTCAGAGAAAGGTTAAATCCAGAGGAACTCTGAAGTTTACAAGTTTGCTTAAGCTACTTTTGCCACTGTTGATCTAAATCAGAGACACCAGGGATGAAGGACTTTAGGTGGTGGAGGTTCTGAGTAGCCCCTTCTGATTCTCAGTGAGGATCTCCCGAGGGGTTGGTGCAGCCACTGCGCCCTGTTAGGCAGATGGAGAGAACACAGCACATGTGGTACACTGACCTCCTTCTGGAGGCATGATGAGCATTGCCCTGAAACACTCAAGAAAAATGGAGCTGCAGAACGGCATTAGACAGAGTTGAGTGTGATAAAAAGCACCTACAGAGTCCAACGCTTGGCTCAGATGGACTTGCGTGGGAATAAAGACACTTCGCCCCCAGCTCAGGGATGTGTTGTTGGGGTCATGGGAATTTGAGAGCTATGTAATCACATCCATATTGGATGTACTCTAATATTTTCTTATCACCATATATGTATGTACACTTGAAGTGAGATAAAATAACAGTTTAAGTGCTGAGGAGGGTGTAAGCAAAATTTCTGCCACTAACAGTGGCTTGAGTCTTTGTACTGCAAAGTTTCAGAACAAGTGGCAAGGTGCAACCCTCTGCAGGAAAGTACCTGCACGTACATTTAGGTTCCAGTGTTGCTAGCAGCTCTTAAGTAGATATTTAAAACCTAGTGCATGGTCAAGAGCTTTACTGAGTATGAATTGTGTGATAGAGGCTTCAGTTACAGTAAAAACCTTGGGAAGCCCAACGGTAAAATAGGATATTTATCCACAAATCTCCAGTGGGGGATAAATTCTTACCCTCTTTCTCATATTAAATAGCAATTTATTCTACCCACTTCTTGACTACTTCAAGTAAGCATCAAAAATTGGTCCAAATGGCCTAACATGTCTGTAGTCCTAGTCAGGGTTTTCCAGGAAACATTTTGTAAGACCCAAAAACTTAAGTTTAAAGAAATCTTTTTAGTATAAGAAGATATTAAATGCATGTTACAAGAGATCTTAG
This sequence comes from Cnemophilus loriae, assembly GCA_013397755.1. NCBI lineage: Eukaryota > Metazoa > Chordata > Aves > Passeriformes > Corvidae > Cnemophilus > Cnemophilus loriae. Next base: position 1,478,403 of record VZTF01000414.1, read on the forward strand.
ATCTTCTTGTCATTCCTTAGTTGCATGAAAAATACAGACAGCTTTTAGATTTTTAACAAAAACTGGTCATTGCAAAATTTCTCTTAAGCAAAAAACCCTCACTTTTTTCCTAATAAAACCAGACAGTTTTGCTAGCTTTCAAACTAAACTTCAACAAATTTTTTTAAAAATCCAGCCTGCCATTAATTAAAGTGTGCATTTATTAAATGTGGGTGTTTGATAATCAGAGTTATAGAAAGTGTAAAAGCTGTGCTTTTTCATCCTAGACATTTACACCTCTTGATTTCAATTTTTCAGCATGTAGGGGAAAAGTGCAGTCAAAAACATATTGTTTGGTCTAAATCTTGCACTTTAAATAATTTTTTATTTCAGTAATTTTTATATTGGCCATAGTGAAGGCAACACATGAATGAAAACAGCAGAAATATCAACTTGAATAAGTTGTTAATGGCTGCTTTCCTTTTTTTCCCCCAAATCCCACATTTGTTAAGTCGTAATAATGATTACTTTCAAGGGCTGTCGTTTGACAGTGCCACACAGTGTAGGAGGGGTGAATGAAAGCTGCTTCTTCTGCCTTCAAGCTGAAGCACACAGAACACTTGCCCAAAAAAGCAAGAGCTGAGAGGCTGCTATATGTCGTTATCTCAGTCATTGCCTAATGATTCTCTCCGTTGTTCTTAAATTTGCTTTTATTTTGCAGAGGGGTATAATAAAATAATCCTCTATTGCCCTCTAACCCGGACGAGTACTAGTTTGTGTTTTTAAATGTTTGCTTCATTTTGACCTGCACTTCAATAAACATGAGAAATCCATGGACATTATTATCAAAGGTAGCATTGAAATCTCAGTTAAATTCTTGGGGCCTGACTGCCACTACCACTGCCTTACAGCAATTTACACAGATGACTCTCTGATCCCTTGCTGACAGGCTAATGGAGTCCATGAAACCTGTGCAGTGGCTCAGTTGTACTGAATTGCACCTGAAAATACAGTATGTGAATTGATTTAAGCATCAAAGTCCAGTCTTTCAGGAGCAGCCTGTGAACACATTTAATTTTATACACATAAGAAAAGCCATGGTTTAATTTGGAGCAAAACTAAGTGCCTCAATTTATTCTCCTACCATTTATAATGATAATATTTCTGTTAAGTGAGCCACTGCATTACTTATTTATGCTCCTAAAACATTATCTGTTACTACTTTTTACAGCTTCAGTTTACACTTACACAAAGCATGGTCTTGATCCAGCTCCCACAAGAGTCCCTGTATCTGCATTGCCATTGTTTTTGCAGGCAAGCACTGAGATTTTACCAGCTGGATTCACCGTGTGTCAGCACACCCAGCTGTGTTCACACTGCAGCCCAAAAAGCACCTTTATACCAGCCGGGTCACATCCATCCTCCAGCTTGCTCGCTGTCTTCCCTGCTCCCTGCGTGAAGTGTGGTGCTATCAGCAGAGCGTGACTTCGGTATTCCTGCAACTCTTGTTTCTAACCATGACATGCAGTGGTAGCAAAGGTTGGAATGGGGGGTAAAGGAGGAGGATAAGTAGGTTGCCTGAGTGTGAATTTAGCCCCTCCTTCTTGCAGCTCGGGATTTTACAGATGGCACAGTTCTCAGCCTTTTACCTGACCAGCAGCCCAGAAGATCCTTATCTTGCACCTGTTGATACTCTGTTGCATGAGACCAGATCCAGCTGGAGCACCATTTCTTTCAATGGATGCTGGAAGGATGCATCCATTCCTCGGGAATCAAGGTTAGAAGCACACCACGACGGGACCGTATCAGGCTGAAAACATGATATTAACTCCAATAGACTAAAAATCCTTTCTGTGCACACGGGTTCTGTCACAAGCTGTGAAGAGCTGATTTTTTTTTCTACTTCGACAGTGTGGTTCCTCCCAGCAATGGAGTTTTCTATCACAGGAAGATGCAGGGTTGAAGCACAACTTTGGATTGCCCAGTCAAGAAATGAGTGTCAGAACACTGTGGAACCACAAAGTGAGAATCTTGGATAACCACTTTGGAAGAGCAAGGTTATCCATTACCAGCACTGTCATGAATATAACTCTAATGCAGAATCATCTATGCTCAGCACAGGATGCATCACGACAGGGTTTTTTTATTCTCTTTAACTTCTTAATTAGTATGTCCTCTATGTTGAGTACATCCCACCCTATCTTTCCACTCCAAGAGGAACCCCAATCCAGAGGCACGTGGTGGATATCAGGCACTTTCACACATAAGTTAGCTGAGGGTTTTCAGGCTGTTACACAGAGCAGTACTCCTATGGTCCTGCTCCATCTTTGTCTGGATCTCTGGAGACCACAAATAGGGGAGTCTGCTGGGAGAGATGTGATGCCTAAAGAGATGTGGATTTCTGTGTTTCTGATTTTCAAGCCCTGAACCTTTACCTCTACTTTGGAAAGCCTAAAGTGTCCACCCAGACTCACAGTTTCTGTCCTAAAACACAGTGTCCTGGCTCTGATGGCATTAGTGCAAAGTAACAAACACAGGGGAAAAGTAGCTTTATTCAGACTTTTTCAGACTAACAGGTGATAGCAATCATGAATTACTATAATGACTTAGCGTCATCAATCATTGCCATTTAGAACAGATATGGATAAATCTATAGGTCTATCTCTACTATAATATGGGAGAACTAGAAAAATTTCAAGTAAAGGAAACTTGGATGACCACATGACTGCAATTGGTGTAAACCAAAATGGACTAGGACCACCCAAAGTGGAAAAGAGAAGACTCAGGCAGGACATAATATGTTAAATGTTAAAAGAACATAACCAAAACCATCAATATAAAATAATAGTATTAAATGTATAATTTTTAAATTATGTAGAAATGGCAAATAAGGACTGATTATTCACTATTTCTCACAGTAACAGAACCACCCGGCACCAAAGGAAAATGTCAGGTAACAGGTTGAAAACAAGACAGAGAAATTAAGCTCTTCAGTTTTACTACAGTGTCTAATCTGCCTTTGTTGACACTTAAAAATTGAGTGAGAGACCATGCGTAAGAAAACCAGCTTTAACAGCTGCATATTCTCACAGGAATGGGCAACTGAAAATGATGTTAAGAAGGAAAGTGTGAGACATCTTCTGAAGATATGGTGTGAAAACAAGGTGAGGTATTTTTCACTATTAGTTAATACAAGCTGTCTTAATTTTCAGAGAATCAGTATTTTCTCTTCTTCATGTGCTGTGAGCCACGGCATCTGAATCATTATTTCCCCGAAAAGTACTTAATTAAATACTATTGAAAATACCTACAAAAGGAGTTGAAAAAGTCATTCTCTGGTATACTAACAAGATGTGCACTGGCTGCTGTAAAGGCACATGCGAGAGAGAAGGAACCCTGTAGTCATGCTCCCAGTACTCTCAGCAAATTGTGGTCATCCCATTCAGCTTGCTGAATGCCCAGCTGACAAGCGGGGGATGAAACCTCTGTCACAGAGGGATAAATCTTCACTCACTTACAAAAGTTACTGAAAGCAGAGGACTGGAGACATTTAAAGCTAAAATTTTACGACGTCTGATAAGCTCTGGAAAATCATTTGACAGCAAAGGCCAGAGATCCTGAATTATTTTGAACCGGGACACCACAGGGTCTTTTTATATACAGAACAACATAACACTGTGAAATGTCATATCCTTATTATTATTATTAATCTGGTATTTATGTCAGAACAAATTAATTATACCAAAATCAACAGAAAAATACAATATAAAAACACTACTTTCATGCTTATTACTCTTCAGTATGTCGTAACAGAAAAGTAATTTGAGAGGGTACATAATAAAAAAAATATATGAAATTATACAGTAAAATAATCTTTTACACTTTGGGGACTATAAACAGCTCTCAAAATAAAAGTGCCAAGCTTATGGAAACCAGTGAAAAATCTATAAGATTTTTCATTTATAAGAACTCAAGATAAGCGAAATATTCCAATTGCCTTATGCAGCCAGAACTTGGTATCTTGCTGTCAGAAGTCCTTAATGGAGTAACAGCCTCATCATCCACCCATCAGACGTGTACTATACCTTGTCAAAAGCATATATACTTATAACTTTTATATATGGGGATGTCTGGAGCAGAGTTCAGTCATGGGAAATAATCCCCCTCCCTTCCACTAAGTACAGAAATGTGTTTGTGAGGGAGTCATGGGTAGAAAATGATAAAGACAACAGTGATTGTTTTAGACATCCTAAAGATGGAAGGGAAGGACATAGAGTGTATTCAGGAATGAAGAATAAAAAATCAATTTCAGTACCTGGAATGAAGGTAGTGATAGCATGACAATGGCAGAGTTTATCGTATTAAAACTAAGTAGAAAATGAAGAGATAAATGCTAAAAATGCTCATATGTTTGTCAATAACTATAATGAAGCTGCTATGGAAGCTGTATGTCGTTAAGAGAAAAGATAGCAGAAAGGAATTGTTGACAGGAGAGAGAGAAACTTCTTTAATTTGTCTGGATTCAATATATTTTTCTTCTTTCACTGACAGGTAGGGTAAGTCTTATTATTACACAGAGGTGAAGACACTGAAGAAAAAAGTGTGCCCTGTTTCACAATTAATAAATATACTGGCATCAGTGAAATCAGATTTTACCCAAGGTTTTCTAAATGTATGAGAAGATCTCAAATCATGGATTGTTTCTTGCCTTTTTTTTTTTTTGGTTTGTCTGGTTGGTTTTTTTTAACCCTTGGTGCTGCAGCTAAATGAATTTGAAGTTTAGTAGACAAAACACAAGGAAATTTCATTTAAGTTAGATTTTAATGCAAGGTATGGGAGACCTGTAAACCTTATAACCAATGCATGTTCTGTCTGTGCCCTAGATGAACATACGGAGTGGACCTTTTTCACCTGGGATTACAGAGGATATAACTAGCTGGATACCACATCTTGCATCTGCTATCATGAAATATTTAGCATGTTGCTTGCAGAACCTTGTTTATGGGAAACAAAATAAATGTCATATGAAATGGATCTTTTCACAGTCAGGCTGTTTTTTTTTTAACCTGTAATGACTTCAAGATCCTTTAAAGATCTTGAAAGAGAATTGAGTTTGGATTTTTTGGGTTTGAATTGTTTGAGGCTTTTTACCTACACTAAAAGACATATAGGAAGCAAGTTGCCTGATGCTAATGTTCTCATTACTACTGGCACAGACAAGTCCAAGACAAAATGTTTGTATTATAAGCAAAGGGGTACATGTTACTTCTAAAAGTTCAGATTATTCTTCATTTTTCATTGATGCTTCAATGGAGAAGCATCAAGTTCTTACAAGCATAAAATACCAGACAGCAGACACAGTGCTTAAACACATCATTCATCCCAGAAACCTTTAATTTGACCTTTGGTATATAGCCATTCTCTTTTTCCCAGTCCAGAGAAATTGAGGCTATTATCTAACAAAGAAAGTTAGAGACCTTAGAAAAAGTTTAAGATTCCTTGCTTCAGCATGCAGTTCAGAAATAGCTAGATAGTATGGGCTTTCCGTATAGTATCTTTAATGTGCAACTGACAATAAAATATTTGCTTTTCTTAACAACTAATAATAGTTCTTCTATGTAGGATTTAACATTAGTGAATACATCTGCATCTTGGTATTGTGGTTCCCTAATATTTTTGTTTTATATGAAGTTCCATTTTTTAAAAAATGCATATCCATCTGGAAGCTTTCTTGCTTCAAAACTCAAATAATGTTGCAGTGCTGAAGCTCTCTAGAAAAAGTGTAACTCATTTATCTTTTACTATTAGTGCATCAATTTTTTCCAATTCTTAATTTCAGTTTCTTTCATTTGACACTTTTATACAGATCAAGGCCACTGGCAAAACTGTGGCAGACTTGCCTTGAAATTCCTGGTAGCATTTGGTAAGAAAAGCTGAGCACAGTCTGTGGAAGCTAAAGGTATTTTTCCAGTCTTCGGAGGCCTTTAGAATAAGACCCAAATATATATAGCATATCTTTTTCCTTAAAAGACTGGGATATCACTCTGAAACTACAAGCCTAGACCTAAGCCACAGCAAGCTGATGTGGTTTCATTGATGCTGAAGCTGTTTCTATCAAAGATGTAGCTCCGCATTCACACTTCCCATAATGCTTGGTGTCATGGAACAAATATAAGTATTTTGGCTTTGCTGACCAAAGGTTAGCTCCTTGTCCTTCTTTTACATATTTATATTTACTAATTTCTTTGTAGCAAATGCCTGTGTATGAAGTAAGTGATGAAAAGATCAGGACAGGACAAGGGGGAGGTTTCCTGTAGGGATGTTTTTTTCCCCCAAGACAAAAGAGATGGATTTTAAACGTAAAAGTAAAAGCACTCTGGGGCAGAAAGAAGGCAAAAGACTGAGAAAGAAATTGTATTTCACTCATGAAAGGACAGTCAGACAGCAGTGAAGAAGCAAGAAATGGTGGCGCATCACCATCATTATCACATCTCCTACCAATGTTAAGTTTTACAGATTTTTCTGTGGAAAAAAGAAAAAAAAAGGAATAAACAAAAGCATTCTTGGACTTTATTCAAAAAATCAGTGTAGTTCAAGTCCATTAAAACTGCCATATGTGAAACATCATGAATGCAATTCAAACTGTTCCAAGCCTTTTGCAAAACATTTTACAAAATTTAAACAGACTTCAGCAAATTATACTTCGAACCTGTTATTGGTCCTCCCTAACAACACTGTTAATTAACTAACATAAATTAATCTCACTGTAAAATCTTAATAAATCAGACTGCTACTGAAGTGCAAAAGAAATTTCAGCTAAAACTCTAGAAGAGCACGCCAGTCAACAATACAATGGAACACCTTGTTTCACTGAAGTCATTAACACTGGCTAACTTGTAACAAAAAATTCATATCATAGAACCATGGAATATCTCATGTTGGAAGGGAGCCATAAGGATCATCAAGTATAAATCCAAGTATATATCTATATAAATCATCTGTACATTCAGCAAAATAAATCATGTCCTAATTCTACAATGAATCAATCCATTTCCATTTCAAAGGTACTTCGCACATCAGAATTTCACTGATTTATTCTGGGGCATTTGATTCCCTTAGAGACTGCTTGGATTCAGCCTTCAGTTACAAACACAATTGCTCAAATTGCATCAATATCAACATCCTCCTCCACCGGAATCCTCTTCGCGCTGTTCCCACAGCAGGGACAAACAACACACGTCTTTGCGAACTAATGAAGGATCCATCAAAGATGCCACTTCAGGGTTCTATCAGGTGTTCATTTTATTTAGATAATGGAGAAGAGCATCAAAGTCAGTTTGATGCAGTGTAGGTTGGATTTGCTTAAAAAGTACCTAGAGATATAACAAAAGAACTAATTTCAAGAAGTGGTAGAAGTATTCACTTTGAAAAGAATTGTTATGTTATTTATGTTTAGACTAAAATATTTAACTATTTAAAGACCAACAGGATTTTAAAACTCTACCTGTAATCCTTTCTTTTCCCCGTAGCTTTTAATTGTGAAAATATCTTCTTAGTTTTATCCAATTAACATTTTATTCACAAAAAACTTTTTGTAGCCCAATTTTTCTGGGCTATCCATCCTGTTGTAGTGCTCCCAGGGCTGCGGCCAGATCTGGCTTCAGTGGCAAGCTTTGGGGGATGGCCAGGAACTCTACAAGTAGTGCTGAAATACCAATGTGTGGCACTCAATCCTCAGGATGAGATAAAAGACTTCTTCCCCAGCTTCTAAAACAGACCCAGCATTTGGTCCCATCTCCAGGCTTCTGAGAAAAATATCCCATGTTTTAATGGCACTTCAAATTACCTCCTTAGTCTTGTGTCTGTTAATAGCAGCTTGCTCTAGATCGACTCACCATACAAATATGAAAGCCCTGTGTAAGAACACAATTGCATTTCCTTTTGATTAACCAGAACACACTGTGCAGTGTTCAGCTGGCTCTAGGTCAGCTGCATGAAGACAGATATCTGGTGCAGTATGGGACAAAGTTACCTCTTCAAAAATTTTACAGGAATTTCAACTGGTATAGTGAACTTGCACTAAGTCAGTTCTGTACATCATGTAAAGGCAGCATCTCAGACCTGGTATTTTGTACCCTAAAACTGAATTATTTTATTAAAAACCCACAGTCTCGGTGACCCCTGAAATATAGTCTAATGCTGGGAAACAAACACTTTTTTTACACCTGCATAAAGCACAGGCTAGCACTGAGAACATCTCAAATAAAGCTTGTTCCGTAAGAGAAGAGAGCTGTTTTGTACACATATACCTTAGGGATCTTTGTGTTGTGCAATGCAGTATGATATTGTGTAGACATCCACAAAATTCCTTGTATCAAAACCACACATATCTGAGACTTCCCATTCGTAGACAGGTCCAGGTGTGAATTTAAGCATATGAGCACCAGTTAGGACCAGTTGGGACCTCTATGATTCACTAGCAAGCAATGAGGACATTCTGAAGGGTGATGGAAACAGGCTATGAAAAAGCTATAAGGATTCGATATTTTAAATTTAGCAAAAACTATATGTAGGTGGTTTTATAAGTGTTAATGAGTTATCGTTGGCTAGGATACACATGCATTCATTGTAACAGAAGGAGCTTGGAGAAGAGGAGATAGTTAACCCAAAACGGGGACTTGGGTATTTCTGGCTCCTGTGGCTGGGAATACAGACACACAGACTAACAAGTTGTGTTAATGGAAGTGCAGGGATGGATACATCCTTTTTTATGTCAAATAAAACATTTTTTCCACTTATTGTGCTCTGGAAGTGATTGAAAAATTTATCTTAAAAGCATTCTGATTTGGGGCTCTTGAAAATCTGTGTATTTACTTTCAATGCTTATAGTGAATTGGCTTTAAATGTAATTCAGAAAAAAAGTGTTATTCCTAGAGAAAGGAAATGTGAAACCCAAAGCTAGGGTTTCATCAGATATTTTCCTTCACATTCACATTTTGTCCTGTTTGGCTATTCATTTAGGATTCCCAGGCTTTTTTATTATTTGTGTAATCCCGTATGGGAGCTACTATCTACAGGTTTGGAATTTATTATCTTAGGCTGCACAAAAGGGCCATAAGATAACCTCCTCCCTTACTCTTCTGTTGTGGTTAACAGTGACTTTAAACATTCCAGTAATGGAAAAGATCAGAGCTAGGAGCCAGCTCCTAGCTTTTTTAAAGTGTATATACTAGTACTACAACAACCCAGAGCTGGGAATGGAAGAGGAAAAGAGAATAGCTCGTGGAGAGGGGAGGTAGGAGAGAACAAGGAAAGAAACAGGCAGAAACATTCTGTTAATATAGTACTACACTTCGGTATGTCAACCAAAGCCTAAAATGAAAAAGGGAAAATTCAAAGTGACTCTAAGGTGTGAAGCTATTTCAATCCAAAGAGTGTCTTGGATGGCATTCCAACATTTCTCGCGTTGACAGTGACTAAGGCAGGACTAGCTGTAAGCTGCCTTGCAGCTACGTTTGTCCTGTATCATATGCTTCAGGGTCACTCGTGTCACAAAGAGCATGTGTCTCAGCCAAAGAGTGCGCCCTGTTCTATAACTTACTGCACACGTTTTTTATTTCTGTCTCTGCAAATGAGAGAAATGGTTATGGAAGAAGAAAATTGTTCAGCAGCGGTGAAGGTCAGGAGCTGAACAGATTTGTTTAACAAACCGTCTCGGTACCCTCTCTTTAATCCTCTGAGAGAGGAATAAAGCAGAAGTGCTGGTAAAGTTCAGTCTACTTCATTATTAATTTGCCTTTTTCTTCTCTATTAACTCACATACTATAACACTTTCCATTTCTAAGCAACAGCCTGGGGCAAAGCCAGGGCCTGGCCTCAAGTGAGAAACATATGCTTGTCTTACAGGGGCTCTCCAACATGATGAGGCCATGGAGCCTTCAGCTGAAAGGAACGACTGCACCTTCCCCCTCACCTTCACTTCCGCTTCCCCAACAAACCTTATGGGAAATGCAGCACTGCAGTAATACTTGCAGCATTAAATCCATTTCCCATTTCACACTTGGGAGCTGCTGACTGTGTTTACATAGATGTGTTTGCAGGTGGATGCACATCATCATCTCCCTGACTCTGGAGATGAGTAGCACGACTTTAGCATAATACAGTATAATCCGCAGATTTTTTGTGAGTGCAACTGGTTGTGCAGGGCACAACACCTGCTGGTACCTACCCTGAACAAGCTCTGAGTGTAACTGCTGGGATATAACCAGGACTAAACTAAAAAATCCTTTGGGCAAGAGGATCGCAATGTGTTAAATATGCCCCTCAACCCGCAGAGCAGACCTACATAAATGATGACCCTCTAAGGATTGCATACACACACTGTATACGTAAATCTAACCTGAGAAATCAGTAAAATGCCTCCATTAAAGTGTAGAGCAAAACTGACAGCAAAGTTGGAGAAGCGCTGTTATAAATAGTTAATAGCAAAATAACATACTGGTTGGGTCTGTCTAGTACAACTGCCAGCACATGTCAGCTAAGAATATCTGAAACTGCACTAGAATGCTTTGTTCTGATGAATGTGATAAGGGAGGCCTGGCAGAAAATAAGGCAGCAGAAGTTCCCGGGTGTTTATGGGGGTTTTTGGTGTGGTTATTTGGTGAGCGGCTTGGTTTGAGGCAATAAGAGCTCCTAATATAGGCCAACCAAGTAGCTTCTGGGCATAAGATTTCTGCTCCACTGATTTCTGGTGCGTTTCTGGGGAAGTCTTCCCAAGTGGCCTTTTTTCACTGCAGCTGGCTGGTCTATCTAACTGCAAGCTCTGCTTCACGCCTGAGGACTCCCCACCAGGTGATTTTCTTATCTTCTCTGGTTTCAAGACTCTTATGATAGGATTTCTCTTGTGAAGAATCCCATGCACCATTGGAAAGAAAAAAACCCCACCTTTAATGATGTTTTCTTTAGCTAACTTCTGGGGAGCAGAAACCCTTGCTACAACTAGAGTCATAGACTGTGGAAGGTGAAAAGCAAAGCCGTTATCCTCCCGGAATTTCATTTGCAGCTCAGAGACAGGGAGGCACATTAGGGTGGGAGCCTAGTGTGTCTCTCACTGCACTGAGCTAGGAACTTAGATGGTGTGCGATGTGTGGTACTCGCTGTCCAATTCCTCCTCTCAGCTCATGCACCTTGTGAGGGCTCACTCATTAAAAAAGCTACAGAGATAAACACACCATACATGAAAAAGCGGGCGCTGTCACTGACAATACCCTCATGATGGCCGTTCACTCCAGCCATGGATGGATGTCAGACTCAGGAACTCCTGTCCTCTGCCTGCAGGGAAAAAACTTAGCCACCATGTTAGCACAGGTACACAAGGTATCTTGCAGCATACCTGCATAAAGTATTTCCAAAGTTAATATAAATTATGATTATCCTTCCAGAATAAGCTGATTCTACTTTTTCCTCAGGCATATTGTAAATTCTACGAACAAAAGACTGTGCTACGGGCTAAAACGGATTCAAAAGCTAAAATCACATATTTTTGTTCAAGAAGCCTGAGACAAATTCTTAGAACCACACTACTGTTTATAGTAATAGATTAAATTCAGAGCATTATTATTATTATTATTATTCAATATTTCTACTCAATTACTGCTTTTGCTTTTGTTCTCTTATTTCTAACTTGTTATCACACCTATCGGTGACTTCAAATCTTTTCAAGAAGTTGACTTTCACCCTATTGTCTTTATTAACCTTATTTCTCATTAGTATATTGGCTGCAGTCCACAACTGATGGGAAAGCAAAAGGCATAAATCTTTCTAAAACTAATCTCAGAATAAAAAGTCTTTCCTAGGGGCTGTTGGAAGCTGGTTTTTATGCCTTGTTAGAAAAGATGCAATGGCCTTTTGACACAAAAAGCCTCTCATTAAAACTCAGACGTTAGTGAACTCTCTTGATCAGGATTGATTTCTATTTCATTGTGGTGTGATTAATGCATGAAAAAAGAAGCAGTATTTGAGCAAACGAGCCAAGGGTTATCCATTTATGGACAATAATATCTGCTCAATCAAGAGACCTCACAGAACAGCTTTTTGTTCTGATTAAGATATATACCCAATTAAAGGTTTCAAACGAGTTCCCACTCAAATCAAAGGGATCTTTCTTCACCAACTTCGATGGTAGTTGATTAAGCCTGCAGAGAGGATGTTCCTTTATATATGAAAGCTTTCCCAGATCACTCTGTCTTCGTTGGGGTAAATTACTAGTTCAAACAGGAGAAGGAGGACCCTGAGACAATAGATTGCCTGAAAGATTACTGAGGAAGGAAATTTGCAAAAAGACAGAGGTCAGGAGTTATTTCTAATAATTTCTGCAAAAGATCCATTTATTCAAGTGTGTATTTAGCTGTGAATCACACATCAGGTGAATTACACATAAGGTGTAGACACATAAGTGTCCATGGAATAATCAGAAGATTGGCTCTTACTCATGTTTGAGAGTGCATTTAAATAAATAAATAATTTGGCTAATAAAGTTTGGTTTGGTTGTTTGGGTTTTTCGGGTTTATTTTTGGTTTGGGGTTTTTTCCCTAGATGTACCGGTGAACTGAAGTGCCACTGGAGAACTATCACACCAAAATCTGCCTTGTTAATGCCTGTAAGAATGCCTGAAAAACAGCTAATTTTAAGGAATTTCAGAAGGTCAGTAAAGTAATTTATCTGAACAGAATTACATTGATAGAGGCATTAATAGAAAATAAAGCATGTACCAGTAACTCTTTGGTATCACAGAGCCTGTATCTGTAACATATTTACAGGTGTGACAATGAACTGGGATTGCTTTCACAATTAAGTAGCACTGTGGCCTTTTAAAACTATTTTTTTTTGGCATTAATGTGACTATAAAATATTTTAGTTAAGTGGATGAAGTGAAATTCAAATAATAATTTCAAAACATTAGCAAATACATAATGCATAAATATATAAAAGTAGTTAAGAAACTAATCATGGTAAGAGCTGTGCACTTAGAATCAAGATCCATCCATACATTGATTGTTACACGATTGTAAATGCAGTAAGACTAAGGACTGGATCTAACTTTAAAAATTACTTTAACTTATAACATTTACCAGAGCAGAGTCTTTCTGCTTAGTTGGTTTATTTCTGATGTGTAGATCCATCCTCTTCAAAAATATGCAAGTCTTTCAGTATTTAAAGGTGCTTTTTTTTTTTTTTTTTTTAAATGAGTATTTAAATTGTAAAGCAGTTAAAGGACAAACTTTAACATTTAAGAGCCAAAATAGCTAGGGTACTAGAAAACTCATAAGATTAAAGGAAATTAGCTTTTCCCAGGTAACAAGCAATGAGAAAAGAGGAAATTACTTCAGGTTGTTCCAGCAGAGGGTTAGATCGGATATTAGGAAAAATTTATTTGCTGAAATTGTTGTCAAGCATTGGACCAGGCTGCCCAGGGAGGTGGTGGAGTCTTTACGTACTTTGGTGAGGTGTTTAAAAGATGTGTAGTTGTGGTGTTTAGGAGCATGGTTAAGTGGTGGACTTGGCAGTGCTGTGTTAACAGTTGGGAGTGACGATCTTAAAGGTCTTTTACAGCCTAAATTATTTTATGATTATTTTATTTTTGTCAGAACACTATACATGCTGCCAGTACATCCACTGCTACACCTACACTGTGTGCCTTCAACAAGTTTCTAGATCCCAAGAGGGATTACAAGGAATGAAGAATCTAACTATTAGGACCACGTAGATCTGTACGTATGTAAAGAACGGACACTTCAGGAAATTTTCAGATTTGAAGTGAAGAACTACTGGCATTTGGAGACTTTTAGTGTAAAGTGGTAAATGAGTGAGAGAATTTGAGGCTTCGATTTTAGACTTTGGATATAAAGACCACTTAAATCCTTGTCGGGATTTGGCCTGTAATTGCTAATGCCACATCTCTCTGTATACATTTTTTCTCGAACTGATCTTTTCTTAATATAGACCATACCCAGTTTTTGAGTGAGTATCAAATGGCATAACGTTAATGTATCCCACCATTGTGCATGCTCATGCTTTTGAATGGAGAATTAATTTGAACACTGAATATCTTAAAGAATGCCAAGGAAATCTTGCATAATGCCAGCTTCAAGAGAATTAGTGGGCTACGGTGAAAAGAAACGTTCCTGGCATCTCACAGTTTTGATCCCCTTGGCTGAGCCCTGCTTGCTTTTAATAATTTCTTAGAAAACATAAATCTTTCACTTGTCTGACAAAATACTCAGAAATTACTAGAAACCTTTAGTTAATATAGCACATTTGCATTCCTATGATATTCATGCTTATTTTACTAATTTTGTCCACTCAATATTCTTATCAGAATGAATGCTAAAGTTGAAAGCATCATTCCAATTGCGTGTGTTAGACTGCCTATGGACATATCAGCCCAGCACTTTTAGAGCGCACAGAGCTGCACTAAGAGAAAACCAGAATGCAATCCTCATCTAAAGAAGACTACTATCTAGAGAAAACAGAAAAACAACCAAAATCCTACAGTAGTTTAATACAGACAAATCAGCACAAAAACAGTATCATTTTTTTCTTGTTTCTGGAGATGCAGAATTGTTCCCTAGTCTTTTGTTTGTCTTTCTGAGTGCATCCTTTAAAATGTTAGGTCTCATTATCCTTACCTGCCTGAAGTGAACATTTTCTATCCTCCATTCTCACCCCAGAAAGAAACAGCCAAACAGTGACCAAGTATTATTGTCATGCATTTGGCCAATTGAGATGAATAGCATTCTAGAGTTCTATTTTTTTCAGTATTTTAAAATTCTGTATTAAAGTAAAAGAACAAACTACACACTCTTTTGTCTAGGTCTGCCTAGTTTGCTTCATGTTAGGCTAAGCTGGCGATGTCTGAGTTAAAAGAGGAAAATAGATGCAACCGACCTTCTCTGAGCAAGAATAACTTCATCTCTGTTAGCTTCCCAAAATATCTGTCATCTCCTCAGGGGTCTGAGTCAGCACCTCAATCACAGACTAGAATTATAGAATCATTAAGGTTGGCAAACACCTCCAAGATCATCGAGTCAAAGCTATGACTGAATACCACCATGCCTGCTCTACTATATCACAAAGGGCCACATCTGCTCTCTCAGGAAATAATTTTTCCCTAATACACAACCCAAACCCCACCTGGCCCAACTTCAGGCCATTTCTCCTGGTTTTTTTCTTGTCGTCTGGGAGAAGAGGCCAATCCCTATCTTACTACAGCTTTCTTTTGGGTAATTGTAGAGAGTGATAAAGTCTCCCCTGAGCCCTCTCTTCTTCAGGCTAAAAAATTCCAGCCACTCCTCATTGTACATATGCTCAAAATGTTCCATATTAATTCCATAAGGCCTGTGCATAAACTCTTCTTCTGAATAAAGCATCGCCATCAAGCAATCAGAAGTTCACCTGATTTAGGGGCTGTTTATATTGCTTTTCCAGGTCAGAGGCTGGTGTAGTGAGCCTTCTGATCGTCACCTGTTTCTTATATTCAGACACATTTTTAGGTACAAGGCAGTAGGAGCCGGATTCTTGCAGAAGCGCTGTTTGCTGCCACCTACCCAGAGGAATTTTGACCTGTGCTCTATTCCTGTCCAAAGCAGTGAATTGGAACCACCTATGCCTATAAGTAATTACGTCTTAAGCTCCCCTGCTTGCCTTTGCATTAGAAGAAATGAAGATCAGTGGTGTTATTGTGGAGGTGGTGGACAGCAGAAATACCTTTCAGGTGGTGGAAGTTGCATGCTGAATCTGTTCACCGCCTGTGGCATTTCAGCCCACCACCAGAGCATCCTAACATGCTGTGGTGTTTCACCCCAACTTCATATGCATCAGGTAGTATAGCTTAATAACCAGATTTTGGTAAAACTTTGGAGACAAGGGTAAATAGTTATCCAAGTTTAGTGAGCAAGAATTTTACTTCAACTTCCTCAAATTGTTCTCCCAGATGGCGTACAGCCAGTCCTTCAGTGTATCTCTGAGTTGAGACTGAAACAATGAGTCCTGCTGCTCACAGAAAGTCTCCTTGACAAGCAAATTCAACAGTGAATGCAATAAAATACTCTTCTTTGCAAGAGATGAAAAAAAAGAATCAGAGAAAGTGACCCTGACAGTACCCTTAGGGAAGGAAGAAAAGAAGAAACCCAGCTTGGAAGAACCAAAGTGGAAATAGAGATGATGAGTGCAGACAAGTCTTCATTTTCATGTTTCCAGGATCTAAATAGTTACTTTCCTTTCCCTAAGATTAATCTCTAAGGTTATTCTCTCGTGTCAGTCTAAAAGCTCCTGATATTCAGACCAAAAACCACTCCAGACTCAACTGTTACATGACATTTTGGGTACTCTATGACATATATATCACATGCATCATTCATCTTGATTTTGCCAGCATTTTATTTACTGTTCTTGCCTCCTTCTTATTTGAACAGGACGTCACTGTTTTATTTGCCATCTGTGAGCTCCATATGGTCATAGCTAATGAAAGAAAGTAGTCTAAAAAAGATGACACCATTAAATAACCTTTATTTGATTAAATACACAGTCTATTTCTTCTAGACTATGCTTGCCATTGCTAAATGTCAGGATAGATAGTCTTGTATTTTCTGTAGACCACAGTGTTTGGGATAGATGAAAAAAATATTGGCTATCATGTTACAACTCCAGTGAAATTTCCTAAAACTCTCCAAAATTAAAGTTCTGCTGAATCTTTCTTGCTCAGATAAGACACAGTCGTATTAGCAGCTTTTCCTGAATCTCCAGTTCCATTAGAAAGAAAGAGGAAGCTGAAATAGGCCATCACATTTTTTGTCCTCTAGGCTCAGATATTTGGATCCCTCAATCCACGGGGCTTATCTCCGACTCTGTGATCTCATTTATGAACCCACTCATCTTGCTGGGAAGAACAGCCTGGGAATCCCTGGTGTGCTCTCAAGCACCACAAACACCACTGTGTTTCTGAGCACTTCAGAAGACCGAGCAACAGCAAAATGAGCTGCATCTGCCTCTCACTTGTCTATCTCATCAGTGTCCTTAGCACTTAGCCAATAAAACATTCTTAGGCCTGTATCTGTAGCAACGAGGCCTTTCAGACCCACGGCCTCTGCCTTCCTCAGAGGAAGTCTTAGCGACCAGTGTAGCATCTGCAGTGTTCCAGCAGAATTCTCTGAGGGACATACTTTTTCTGAAAACTCGTGAGAGAAGAGGCCAGGATTTGCACCTGATATATTTTTACACTTTTGGGATATAATTAAGGCTAGCTTACATCTGTGAAACCCCATTAAAGCTCTGGCAGCCAGAGTCAGGACCTTTTAAGCCTGTGGGTTTCCAAGTTTGATTTTTATAAATGAAGCTGAAATGGATGCCAGCTTTATGTGGCTACAGAACTGCTACTGTACACATGAATAGGGATTTTAATGATTAGTTGAAATCCCTATGGTGTTGAATGAGGTTTTAAATATTGTTTTAAAATGCATTAAAATGAAAATAATTAAATAATGTCTTGCTTTTACAGTGCAACTAAAAGAGCTATGTAATTAGAATGAGGGGTAATATACAATATTTAATTGTGGCCCTGGTGTTCTTTATAATGAAGTTTGAGTAATTAGTGGCATGATGACTGAGTACTTATTACTTAGTATGAGGTTTGTGTTCCATTACACAAAACATCAATTAGTGTTTCCCCGTGACAGCTGTTATGGCAGTGTCTCTTTTTCTCTTTTCCTGTGACTCTGTTTGCAGATTTCTAGTTACCCCAAATTTTGATAAAGCTTTTCACTGTCTGTCTTGATTGTTTTGACAAGTAAGGCCAAACTCCATTGTCATCTACATAATGGAGCATGAACGACTATCAAAAAGGAGATTTATTTTTTCTTTTGATAAAACTCCTTATATTGAAAGACACACTGCAAAAATATCTGGTTTAACAATTTTTGCAGCATAACTGTCCATCTATGAAGTTTTTATACTTATTTATTACAGAGTTTAAAAGTCCTTTTTGTATCATCTGGGAAGGTCTTTTGCAAACCTCTCTTGATATGTTCTTTCCATGTTTTTCTCTGCCCTTCAAGAATTGAGACCATGGAAAAACATCACCTGAGGTAGTCAGGCCTGATCTTCTCAAAGGTTTTGAAATGCAAAAACTGAGTGTTAGTTTGGTGTTTAATTAGGGACCAACACTGAAGAAATGCTTTTCCCATCACATTTTTGTTTGCAAATATTCTATTATGCCCCTCAACTCTGCCTCAAGTTTCTCCTGTATCCATGATCATCTGAATTCTATTGCAAGAAGAGCAGGTTACTCATAAATGTCTGGGTTCTGTGACTGCCTGACATCATGGTCCTTCATTTTCTGGCTGGGGAAAAGGCTGAAGAGTCTTTCTTCTTGTTAAATATTTCCCTATTTTAGCCGTGTTAGGGAACAGGCCAGAGTAGTTTTAGTAACTGAATAGCTGGCATTCTGATGGTAATGGGATGGTAATAATTGCCTCTTTAAAGGCTGAGCACTACTGAGCTTTTCCTGACTACATCCGAGACAGCTGTTCTTTGTTCAAGGCCTGATACCACCCAGGCCTTGAGGACTGACATAGTATTAAGGGTGAGCACGAAAAATGACAGCCTCTTCTCAGTAAAACTATCATGTGAGGTCATAGCACCTCCTAGCTAGCCGGCCTCTCCAGGACATCCCACAGATCCTGCTGTCAGTTTTCTGTCAGGCTCTTTAATGGTCAGGCTGGGATCCACAGGCATTCCCTCACGTCACACACTGGTAAGGGACGGACCACAACTATATGATTAACAAACAGAAAGTCTTTCTCAGCTGCCACAAGCAACAACCTGCCATGATAACTCGTAAGTTGCAATGGCACATATTCCATTTCAGTGACTGAGTGTCATGTTATGAGTAGAGAGGACGGCAGAGGTTATTGTGATGTGGACTGAACTGATCATGGCAGGGAACCCAGTGATGTGCTAAACATAACCAACAGCAAAAAGGTTTTTGTAAGATGGGCAGATTTAATTGTCTCACATCATGGCAACCTCTTTCTAACACCCAAGAAGGACAAGAGGAAAAGAGCCTTTCATATAGATATAAACAGATTAAATACAGGAGATTGTTCTGCCCCGTGTATTTTTCTCCCCTTCTGCTGAAGAAGCAGAAGAAAACTGATTAACATAAGAAGTATAGTGGCTGTTAGATAACACACTCGGTCTGAACTCTACAATGTGTTTTTTTTATATTTTTCATTTTGTTCTTTTTGTTTGCATGTTTTTAATGTACATTTAAGGAACAGTGAGAGACAACCTTCTCGTACAAGAAGTCATGAGAAAATTGAGACATGTAAATATAACCAGTTTGAGGCATAAAATCAATCTTGAAAAGATGCTGATTTGCCCTTGCTAGCTTGTTTGAGCTGGGCAAATAAGTAAGGAACCTTCTCTGACAAATACTGTTGCTTGTTCTCAGATTGACTCACACAGTCAATTACATTGACTTCAGGCTAACTACAGAATGCCATCAGTTCTTATTGATTTAAAATAGGTTTAAAGTATATGGAATACATTATATATAAGATTAAGGCAAAATAGACCCATGGAGAACATTGGATGTGAAATGAAAAGGGGAAGTATTAAAAAGAGGAAAAGGGAATAAGGCACTGGGCAAGTTGGGTCATACAAAAGCTAGATGTGTAGCCTGAGTTAATTGTACAGATTTTCTCCATAGTCATGAAGAGGAAGTGACAAGTCCACAGAGATATTAATTTCAGAAATCTTGGAAAATTATTTTGGGAATGAATGAATCACCCTCCGGGGCATCTGAATCTCTCTACTGAGTTTAAAGAGAGTATAGGGAATGGTAGGGAAATTTTATCTGTGAAATAAATGCATTCTTTGAAAGAAAAAAAATTCACCTATGGAGCAGAGGAGAGCATACCATTATCCTAAACACAAACCAATTACAAATTGGGCAGATGTCTTGTTTTCTTTTAGATGCTTTATTGAACTTTAAGGTGTAAAAGATCTGAAAGGCTTTTTTGTAGAGTAAGACTATTGAGTTCTGTCGCTAGCTTCACTCATTTTTAATCAAATGAACCTTGGTGTTTTAAAGTACCTGAATGCTCATATACAGAAAATAAACCAGATGTTATGTGTCAGAAGCATCTTACATGCAATCATAAACATTTGCATTATCACCACTTGATCGACAGTGGGTGTATCCCATAAGACTGGTAAGTCCTTCAGCGTGGGCAATAATCACAGAACAGCTGAAGCATCTAAACGAGAATTTTGATCCCACATAATCTTACTTTACAATCATTAAACCTCCACCCCATTGTGGACATATTTTCTGTTTGATTTCTAACAGCTTGCCCTGCAGGCATTACTCTGCAGAATTATTCCCCTCTGAAATATCAGGCGCATCACTCATTAACAAGAGGCACCTATAAATAGATGCCACTAAGCTGTCCGACCACTTGCTAATTAGGTGCTCCAATGACTAACTTTCAAGTATCTGGACACCAGCCTGGTATCAAAGACTCAGAGATGGAAGCTTAAGAAGCAACAATTCAGTAAGGAGACACATTTAAGTAACCCCTAGGAAAGAACATGAGATTGGGAGCAGAGTATGTGGTTGGACAGAATAATAGCCAAGGAGGCCAGAGACAGGACATAGGGGAAAGCAAAATGTTCTGCCTGAGACTTGTGATCATATGGTCACACTAAGAAGAAGTGTGATCAGTGGGCTCAGAAGTGGAAGACAGCCCTGCAACTGTCTCGGCCCAGTCACCCGCACTTCAGATCTCTGGTCCTCACCAGTGAGGGATTCCCAATGAGGACAGCATGCCTTCGCTTGGGACTTCCTCCAAGAGATCATCTCCACTGATCGTGTAGCTAACATAGCTCACTTATTTTAAGGTATGTTCAAGTGGCACCTGAGCATCTTGGCCCTGTTGCTTCCAGCATCTGAGCTCTTGATTGGCAGGAGCTGGGAGCCTGTTTCTGTTCTCTCGTCAGACTGAGGAGTTTAAACCTTGGTCTCTCATCCCCACTGCCCTATGAAGACACTTATAACTTAGAATGAGTGCAGGAATCCTCTTCCCCGCCTGTTCAAGTTCCAAAATTGCCTGGGGGAAAATAAATCAATATTTCTATAATCAGAAACAGAGAGAACAAATACTGTCAGCTGAAAAAGGAGAGATATCTGCCTTGGAACAGTGAGCTTTTTTTTGACTGAGAAAAAAAAAACCCCAAACACCTATTTGCAATATTTTGAAACAGTTGGTGCCTGTCTCATTCAGTTCCTGCCTGGGTGAATGTCCTGATTCCTAGCTGGGGAATGAAGAGTTTCCTTCTGCCTTTTCTTTCTGAGCCTTGAATTTCTGAAATGAACTCTTAACAGTCCAGTAATCTCTAACTAACTCTAGCAGAAAGACTTAAATTTGTATGAATATTTTCTCAGACATGGCTTCTTTTGCAACCCAGAAATCTCATCTGTGAGTGGTTCAAGAAACTGATATTTGTTCCAGATGTCCAGCAGAGTGCTGCTCCTGTTCTCCAGGAACAGTACAGCCCTCCAGCAACAGCAGTGTGTGTGCTCAGTGGGGAACGCTGGATCTGTGTAACAGCAGAAAATGTTGGAGTGCACTCTGGGATGGTAACACATCAGATCCAATGGTTTTTTCGGAGGCATTGGGTTTATAGCTCACACATCACAGGTATTCTGGCCATGTGCAATAAGTATGAGGCAGCCTGGAAGAACTTAACTTACTGACCACTTCCTAAATGTCAGAAATGCTCTGTACTGATCCTTGACACCCAGGCCTTACTCCGTGCCAGAATAGGCAGAGAAAGTTTATTTTGGTTTCCCATATAAAGGTACAAAATTCTCCCCATGAGGCAAATGTGCACAGACCACAGACCTGTCTGCCCCATCTTTGCAAAACATTGCACTGTGGAACCTCTACGCAACTCAGTCTTCTTACGGATTCGGTCCCAGCTGTCAGTTCAGCTTTGCTAAATAGTGATATTCTTTACCTTGTGCTTGCGTTAATAACTGTGCAACACAAATGTAAAATTTTATTCTTATCTGATGATCTTTTGCTTTAATTTTAGTCTGAGATACACAGGTGATGAAGGCTCAAATCACTGGCCACTGAGCCTCACTCTGCTTTTAGCTGACCCTGAACAGCAGCATTTACTTTACTAGATTGGTTTCTGATAGTCAGGATTAGTTTCCCAGAAAATAGAGTTTTTCTCTTCCACATGAATTCTGAGAATAGTACCATGAAGCTGTGCCATCACTAACAATGATAAAAAAAGGAAGAGCAAAATTTCTCAGAAATATGATTGAAAGGCAGTTCATATTACCTCTGGTCACTTAAGGATATTTTATCAAACTCCAGCTTCCCAACTTCAATTTTTTTTTGGTTTTGGGAAGTTTGTAACTTCAGAAGAAATCTTACTACGTGTCATTTTCCTTCTCACTGGTTCATCAGCATCAAAGATGCTGACACTTTCTCCATGATTTGACACATTCTCCATCTACCTCTTCTGCAAATGCCAGTAAGATGGATTTAGCAATGTCTTCTTTACTTGCATAGAAGACAGCAACTTGAGGACAAGAGGCTATGAGTGGTGACTGCAGTCGTGATGTCTGCTTACTTCCCCAAGTCAAATTCAACAAAGCTGATTCCTTATGTCCACCATATTAGGCTGTTGTGTTTGAACAGATCTCCAAACATGCATATCAATCCGGCTTCTCACCTCAGTTAAGACCCTCTTCAAAACTCACTGAAATATGAAAGTATACGTTTTAAAGAAAGGAACATAGAAAGGTCAATATTTAAAAATGCTGTGCCATATCTGTCATATCCACATGGACACCTTGGTTATCCTACAGAATCTAAAATGTCATGAGACATGTATGTTCAGTTGCCATGATTGCTCACCATGTGTCCAGGCTGGTTGTCTGAGATAGTTACCCTTTGTAACAAGGAGAGGCAGATAGACAACTCCAACAGGCCAGTCAGTCAATTTGCTCCAGAAACGCTCTACTGGAAAATGAGCCTCTCTTAGTGGGCCTCTGCTTCTTTCCATCGACTGGAAAGAGAATATATCGTAGACAGGTCAGGCCTTCCTGATGCCTGTCTTAGGACAAATGAATCTCATTTCAAATCTTATGTCAGTCCCATTCCTATTGGAGTTAAAGCCTTGTTTGTGTGTAATGCAACAGAAATAATAACATCTGGGTTACCTGACTGACAGAACTTCAAAGTGTATCTTATCCTGAAAGTTCTGTGTAGATTCTGCTCCTACATGCACTGGGCCAAATAGAAATACAATTAGTGAGAACAGTGTAAGTCTCGAAAAATATTTAAATTCCTAACTAATGCACAATGCAATACAGAGAATTATTTGAAGAACAGCCCATCTGTTTCATGGCTTCTTGCTTAATGGGAGTGAAATTAAACAGTTTGCAATAATTTACTAAAGAATAAAATTGTTTCAAAAATCTCTTTGGAGACTGAAAATAGAAAACTTTTCTTTGTTTAATATGTAGAGGGTATGGACATTTTGGTACACACCTCACTGAGCTGATCAGGGGAAATCCAGGCCCCAGCTGTGCCCTGAGCCAGACCACCACAGATCAGGCAAAATCATTTGAGACAGTGCTGGTATCTCTGATTTACTTCTTCTCGAGCTTTACAATTCACTCACTTTACTATAATCAATTAGTACCATTTCATTCACAGTATTATAGGCAAAGAGAAAGTATTAATGGGAGGGTGTAGTTAAGATCAGGTTGTTTTTCTGTAAAATGCATGTTGCTTATCACTGCATGTGGGATTATACCTTCATAAATGGTTTGTGTCCCTAAAGCAGATACAGAAAATAAATGCTATACTTTTGAGATTAAGAAACTAACCAAAAATCTACCCAGAAAAAAAGATACTGATGGTTTGAATCAAAATATCAAGAATCAGCTCCATCAAGAAAATCCTGATTCTATAAAAGTACTCAGGTAGATGTTTGGGTTTGCACCTTTGCTTTGAACTGAAAACATTGGCTATTAATGTCCGTGCAAAGCTCATTTTAAAAGTTAAGGAACTGATGGTTAGTTTGTAGAACGTCAAAGATGGTTAGCTTGTAGAACGAGCTTTACAAAGACTAGAAAGGAAGGTCAGTAGGTTTTGACCTACTCTGTGCTTCCTTGGCCATATTTTCCTTTATTATAAGAGAAAGCATATAATAAAGCCTTTTGAATCAGGGTGTGATCTAAAGCTTAATAAATAAATTCGTGACACTTGTACTCTTTTCAGTCTTTTACAGTCAGTCTTTACTGGCTTTTTATGAGGCGTCCTTCCCCTAGTCTTACTGTCAAAGATGCCACCACATTTAGAAATTCTACCTAGCAATTTGCTTTCAGAAATGAAATCACACTTTTTTTTTTTTTACTTGCAAAAAATGCAGACATATGAAGATTCAGTTCAGCTCATTCTGATATTTGAGATAGATACAGATGAATGCAAAGGGTAAGGTTACAGCAGTGTAACAAGTAACTTCTCATGAGCTCTGCTGTGGTGTCTGTCAGGATGCATAGTCCTAAGCAATTATAATAGTAAAATAAAACATTTTACCTTAAACTTCCCTGTGAGAATGTAAAGTGATCTCCCTGCATCTCAAGACCTGACATGTAAGGTGTTAGGGATGTGTTAGATTCAGTTCAGAAGGACATATCCTCTTATCCCCCTGAGTATACCGAGTACACGACCACAGCTGGAAATCTGGGCCAGGCACTTTCACTGCCACGACTTTTATTTCTTTGGTTCATTAGTTTGTATAAAACTACCAAGCAATACTAATTAGGCTGCTAAAAGGAAAAAAAAAAAAAAGGGAGAGAGAGAGAGAAAGAGTAAGGAAAGATTAGGAGGGTGCACTGCATCTTGTAACATCATGATCGGCTAACTGTGAAATTACTGCTTATCACCACTATACATTTTCTATTACCCTATGGGCCTTTTCAAACTCAGTATGTTGCTGGCAGAAAAATAAAATTTTTAAAACTGCATGTTAAAGTCAAAGTTAAGCAAATATGTATGCATGTATTTCAAGGTAGAAAACAAAAAATCCCCACCAGATTTTAGTTATATTTTTATGTTTTAGGAAAAAGTACTTATTTCAAGGTAATTATTGGTTAAGACAGACACTTGACTAATCAGAAATTTGCATTAAGATATCCAGGCATTCTAAACTCTGACCTACATGTATGTATGAAGAAGCTCTGAGAAGAATGTCTTATCAACACTAGCAAACAATTCCTCCTGCACCATGTGCAGCTTGGCCAGACTCCAAATCCTGTCCCAAAGAGTGTATTTTCCGCTGGATATAAAAGGATTATATTCCTCCTTTAAGTGATACATTCTGCACGTGATTAATTGCCACAGGGATATGATATTGATCTAGTCAAAAAACTGTATTTTAGAACCAAGATTAGGAAGTTAATTCACAGAAATTCTAGTAATTAATTAAAACAAAGATCCAGGGGTTCATGTATTTTTTGCAGTCACATCAATCGTGATAAAACTGTGATAACTGATAACAACACAGATGACATACACACATATACAGCTTGTTGACTTGTACAACACAATCTTAGCCAATATTTTAGCACAACAAATTATCTCAAGAGCAAGAAGCAAAGTAGTTATTCTACAGTAAACATCTTAGAGAAATGAGATAGCTAAATTTGAAAAACACGTCTTATTTTAATAGCAGAGATTGTAATAGCACAGTTAGTTTATATAGCTGTAAACTTAATTTTTGAAATGCTTTTAGAGTTGTGCTAGTTATATGAACTATAAAGATGTCATGATGTTTCATTATAGGAATTAGCATATCAATACTGAAAAATAAAAGATCAAACAGCATCTCAAAATTGTTCCATAAAATGTTGTCAAATTCCCTCAAACAACAAATTTATTAAATTATATATCAGAGCCTAGATCTTATAACAAAAGGTAGCAGTCTACTGGCGAGAAGAAAGATGTACAGAAATAGCACATCTAACTAAAGAATATCAATTTGAAAATGGAATATTGTCCTTGTCTATTACTGGTCTTCATTTTTGATCTGATTTAACTCCTACTGAAGCTGTTGAAAAGATTTCCAATTACTTCTGTGAAAACTGGGTTGGTAACTGTCTTCCTTAGTAGATGAGCAAAGTAAAACAGTTATTGGCATAAACCAGAAGCCAAAAGAATATAAAACAGTGACCTCAGTCTCAGAAGAAATTAAAAGCTCAGAATCTCTCAATAATGGCTGTGACAGTTAAAAATATGTTTATTAGGCTATCCAGAGCACAAAAGTTTAGTAAAGTTCTCTTGCAACTGAACTGCACAATGACATCCAGGTTCAGCAGTGTTGGACACTTCTGGGATGGGAGATCCTAAAAAGGAGATTAGGCAACTGGGACAGAGATGGAGGCTAAATGGACACTAAACTCTACCTGGACAGGAGGCCTTCCCCCACAACAAAAAAAGCTGATTTACTTTTCATAAAAAGAATTGTGGTGTGTAAGATGACAAACAAATATCAGAAGCATGTAAGCTTCTAACCAAATACCAGAGTTTGGTGGTTTTAGTCAGGTTTACAAGCTTGCTCTGCTAAGTCCCCAGACTGTCTCAGCAGGGTGACACACGTGTCTGAGACGGGAAGCACGAGTCACTGCTGTTCTCTGGTATAGCTCACAGGTGTGAATAGGCCTATGGGGTTTTACCTTGTCTTTTGCTGATCAGATGGGCTTTTAGCTGTCATCAAGATTAATTGTGGAATATACAAACTTCAGCCACAGAGCAGGGATTGCAGGAATGTGTCAAGGGGCCATGTGCTCTTTGAATGTGAATATTAAATGGGAAAAATATTCTTCTGAGAAAGGTAAACAATGAGAGGTGCTTTAAGCAATGTAAAGGGTATGAGACAACATCAGCACTGTTAAAAGTGACCCTGTTTTTATTTCTTTTGACATTTGCACGTGTTCATTCATCCGAAATGGCAGACAGAACAAAAGCACTGCAAGCCGGTGTCTAGTGCCAGTTACAGAGCTAGCACTCCACTGAAGACTTGCCAGCATGTATGAAGGGCTTATCTATTTGAATGGGATTGTGCGACTTTATTTACTATAGCCTTGGCAGGTCAGCAGCGGAATGATTTTGGATCAACAACTGGAAGATGAATTTAGCTACTATCGTCTTACAGCAAATCACTGTCCTCTTGTATTGGTGCCGAGGAAAGAAAATCAGAAGTGGCTAGGTACAAACTTAAGAGCTTAGCTAGTGCATCCTTTATACAATGGTTTTCTCAAAATATTATCAAGAATATTTACTATAAAATATTAGTTTGGTCTTAGAAGAAAAGTTTACATAAATGTATCAGGAAATGGGGAAAATAGCTTTGATAAATTTCTCCAAATCATTAATACAGTTGAGGTTTTTATGTACTCACAAGATAACTACGACCTTTTTTTAGTAACTGATACTTTTTGTAGATTCTAGAATAGCTTCTGAGGTGAGATATATATTCTGCACTTCTGGCAAATGGTTGACATTATGTGTTTGCACTTTCTGTGGTGGAGTGTATGACGTTCTTATTTTGTTTCAATTATTTAATTGCTATGGAAAACAATATTTAAAGTAGTGTATCTATAAAAAAATAGTTCCAAAATGGCTTCAGAAACATTTCTGATGCAAATTACTTCTCTATGACTTTGTGCCAGCAGTCATTGTGATTCTATTTTCTATATATGAGCTCAATTATTGCAAGTTTACAACTAAACCCATATAAAAACTTATAAATACCAGAGCAGTAACTGTGTGAGTTTTATTTTCAAAAATACTAAATATATTTTATTACATTGAACATAATGTCAATTTCACATCTACTCTAAAAAATGGATGAACCTGCATGCACTTCTAGTTACTCCAAAATTTTAAACATGTAGCTGTAAAATGTGCAATAGAAAATGTGAATTCATACTAAATACAGACAATGGCTCCAGAAAAATATTCTTTACCCTGCCCACCTCTCAGAAAGGGGCTAGGCCAGGGTTATCCCTAAAATTTTAAAACATAAAGAAAAGAGTCTTATTGGGACAGGATAATTGGTATCAGATGGAAAATGTGACAGAGAAACTAGCACTAATAAAAACTTGAGAAAATTACTTTAATATTCTGAGCCTGTACCTTGAAGACTTAAAGACAGCAGATAAACCTATATTGACTTATGAATTTAATGATATCCCAGAGTTGTAGGTAAATCCTGAGTTTCTTACAAGGACTGGAACTTTTCCAGGACGAGGACATGCTCACAGCTGAACTGATTTCTTCTTCTTTTGTGTGACAGTAATGCCTCTATGTGAAGGAATTAATTTTCATGGAGCTCTTTCCCAGTTTTCCACAAAAATCTTAGGATGTCTTTCCCTTCTCTCCTCTACCTACCATCCCTTTCCACTAAAATCCTCCAGGAAAATATCAGAATAATGTAAATGAAAATGTAAAGCAGTATTTTTTTATGCTGTCTCCAAAATGAAAATTCAATTAAAAAAAAAAATAAAAAAGTTCTTTGGCATCTTATGTTGTAAGCTTTTGGTAGTACCAAGACTATATTGTGCAAGTTAAGGTCAAACAGCCCAATACGTTCCAGATCCAATCTAGGCCACATTTGCACTAGTAAACACAACTAGTCTTGGCCTATTTCCTAGGTCTGACATCAAGTGATGTGATGAGACGTAAGCTGTAAAAGCAAGAGAATATTTTCCTATCCTGTTTTCTGAGACAGAGGAAATTGAGCAGCTGATGAATAGAAATGCATTAGGTTGACTCACTGCTTTTCTTTCTTAATATAGCTAGCTATTCACTTAACATATATCATAGAGTCATAGAATTATGGAATGGTTTGGATTCGAAGATACCTGTAAGGATGATCAAGTTCAACTCCCCTGTCGATGGGCAGGGACACCTTCCACTAGACAAGGTTGCTCAAAGCCCCAGCCTTGAACACTTCCAGGGACGAGGTATCCAGAATTTCTTTGGGAAACCTGTTTCAGTGCCTCACTGCCCTTATAGTAAAGAACTTTTTCTGTTCTCCCTCATTGTCCAGCCTATATCCATATTTGGGATTGTCCCAACCTAAGTGTAGGACATTGCGCTTGGTCCTGTTGGACTTCATCCCTCTGAATGGCATCCCATGCTCCAGAGGACCTGCCAGCTACACTACTCAGCTTGGTGTCATCTGAATACTTGCTGAGAGTACATTTAATCCCATCATCCGTGTCTTTAACAAAGACATTAAATAATACTGGTCACAGTATGGACTCCAAGGCACAGAACTTGTAACTGGCATATTTTCCAATTCTACCAAATCATCTCTAATCAGAGTAGAAGAACTACAAGTGGAATGGAAAGTACTGGATGCAATATGCCTACACAGCAGGATTACTATGTTTTTATTTTCTACTTTCTCCCCAGTATTTTCTTAATAACATTCTATTTCTTTTTTCAGTTCTACTAAGCATTGAGATAGGAGTATCATTTTCTGCTTCTTTTTATTGGATTTTATTCAGCATTTTATTACACTGTGATTCACTATCTTTAGACTTTTCTGCAACCTTTGTTAGTCAATTCTCCTCTTGACATGTGTTTTTAAAACTTACTAATATCAGCAAACTGTCACCCAATTATTTTCTCTTGTTTACAGATCATCTGTGAATATACTGAATAGTTGCAGTGGGGATCTCAATTTCCAATGGGGAACGGTAGCTCAGTTTTTCCCTATACTGAGAAAAGCATTTATTACTGCTCTGGCTTCCTGTATTTAATCATGTTAGAATGTTCCTTTTAATTCATGTGAGTTATTTCTGTAACAGTACTGGGTGAGTTCTTGACAAAGGAAATTGTATAGTCTGTTACCTTTAGTTATCAGAACTCTTTTAAGATGTCATTTTATTTCTGTCTTGAGTGCTTTCTGGGTCTTTCTAACATCTTAAGTAATATGAATTTTCTGTAAATATCCTATATCTTGTCTATTTAATGCATTTTGCACATCATGTAAACACATTTTACCCTGTGGGTCTCCCCTATATCTTCTTTTTAAACAAGAAACAACATCCTGTCATGCTTATGTGGTCTTCTTTTGGACATTAAATAGTAGGGTAGAAGACTGGGTGGCAGGGAGCTCACCGGAACTACAAAAATCCTGGATCTAAGTACTGTATAAAGAGCTTTTTAGTAAAAAATTATGTGCTGCACAAGAGCAAGACACCAGCTGCATCCCTTCCTACATGCCCTGACTAGTTGCTCTACAGATCAGCCAGTCACGTCTAAAAATTTAGTCTCAGCATCTACCCCCATCGTGACATGTACCCTTTCAACAAGAGCATGGGTAAACCTCCTCTGCTGTTCTTCTGTTTCTTGGCCTTTTGGTTTGATGACTGCTCTGAGCAGGTCACATAAAATCATTGTCATCCTAGTTGTGTATTACTAGATGTTTCCTATTTAAAATGGAAATTTCAAACATCCAGCGGGGGTTCAATGTTTCCTGAAACATTGAAATTATTCATTTGATTAGACTATTTCCATATTCTCAAATACACTACATTCTATGCAGTATTTCCCACATAGTTTCTGC
Source organism: Cnemophilus loriae (assembly GCA_013397755.1). Taxonomy (NCBI): domain Eukaryota; kingdom Metazoa; phylum Chordata; class Aves; order Passeriformes; family Corvidae; genus Cnemophilus; species Cnemophilus loriae. Next base: position 1,509,105 of record VZTF01000414.1, read on the forward strand.
TGTTTTGTTACTATGTCTCTAATTATCTTCCTCCCATTAAGATTTTTTTTGCATATTTATAGCAGAATATGCTAGCTTAAAGCACGCAGTTTTCCTCTTCTTATTTCTGGGCTTTTTATAATTCCCACAAAAAGAAATATTTTTCAGTGCCCTATTTAACTGGGAATTCATTTATTGAGATTTTTCCTCATCACTTACTGTCCTGTTTACATGAGGATACACGATTCATCAACCTGAACAGTATTGTCCATCTGCCTCTGCTGGCTTCCTGTCCTCCCACCAAGACCATTTCTTTAACTTTTGTGGGTTTTTTTAACTTTGTCACCTTTTTATACCTTATTCTACGGGGAAGGAAGGAAGGAAGGAAGGAAGGAAGGAAGGAAGGAAGGAACTAGTACTTCTGTTCCAGAAGTTTTCACAATTTCTAAGAATCTAAAAGCCTTGTCCTATGTTCATCCTGATGTCTCAGCAGGAAGGCTCTGCTTTTCCCTTCCTTTCTTTTCAACAGTGTGAGTGTTACTAACCTGGATCTGGGATTGCTCAGCAGTGTCTTTAGAGAGACTGTGGAATAAACTTTTGTTCCGCCTGGAGGACCTAGCTCTGGACCTCAGAACCTGACCAGGGGATTTTCTCAGCAGGAACTACTGTAATGTGACAGGAGAAAACCAAATAAAGCTAATCTAGTTTAGACTGTGAAAGCTTGTTGATACAGAACCGTCCTGGGGAGCAGAGCAAGTTTCTCAGTCCTTAGGTAGGCTTGCGTCAAGGGTGCGGAGGGACTTGTCCGCGATGCATGAAGAGAGTTGGATGCGCTACCAAGACTCATGGCTTCTGCAAAGTGGGTCTCCCCAGAGTGCATACAATTAGAAGGTGGAATAAACCCAGAGTAATTCTCTAATGTAAGTAAAAAACTGAAGGCTGAGTACTGCAAGGTAAACATCCGTGAAATAAGGCGTTTTCAATCAACATGTCTGAGCGGAATTTTAACTACAAATATTTTTGCAGTTCTGAAGGAAAAACACTTTCCAGTTTAGCAAAGGATCTGAACGAAGCGAACAACTGTGGCAAAACAGTGTGAACACAGTAGATTCTGCCAAAAGAGAAATCCTTGAGGGTAAAGGAGGATGAAGGTGAACTCTCAGAGTTTTTATTGGATTAGTTCCAGTATAGTGCTGCATGTTGAAATGAACAGCAGTGAGGCTTGAAACAATTCCTGGTCAGGAATCTGGATTTTTTTTCTCAGGTCCACAATGCTACAGATTATGGATTGCTTTTATGTCACTTTCATTAGCTGCACCTTGCTAAATAATCCTTTCGGTTCTATAAAAATTGCAAATTTAAGTCACTTTACTATATTTAAACTCTTTTTAACTTAACTGTCTTTGACCAAATACATAAAAACTCCATGATTTCATTCCTTCATTGGAGCCTGGAACCCTCAACGAGTTAACAAGAATCAATTTATGACGTTGCAACAACTGAGTCAGAACAAAATGTCAAAAAATGTAAATGAAAGAGACAAGCAGAGACTCTGCCATGGAGAGATGTAGAGAAATGTGTTGCTCCACCTTTTGGAGGCTCTAAGAGCTAGAGACAAACTAAGAAACTCAGGTTCTTCTTTGGAATTGCCATCATTTTCTCATACCTGTTACAATGCCAGGTACCTACCTGCAAACCACTGCAAAAGTGACTTAGCCTCAGTGTGAGCCAGAACTACAAATCCAATTCAGTGTTTTAACTCAATGAGAAAGACTTGCCAGAAGTCTTTAGCTCCAAACCTCATTTCTTTGTCAAGAGGAAATCCAAGTCCAAAGAATTGCACGAGTAAAATTAAAAATAGTGCTGACCAGTGTGACAGCAGATGTATATTTCCATTAATAAAACAAGTTTAAAATTTGTAGTGTCTCGCATAAATATAAAATAGCATTTATGAAAGAAAAATATAATGGGAAACATTTTAATTGAATAGCTATATTAAGAAAGGAAAACTGTAAGTTGACCTAAAACATTTCCATTCATCAACTTCTCAATTTCCTCTGTCTCCGAAAACAGGATATGAAAATATTCTCTTGCTTTTGCAGCGTACATTACATAACAAATTGGAATAGCTGTAAAATATGTTTTAACTGAAATCTCAGTTTCATCAAATTTCTAACTCAGCTGTGGTATCTGTTTTTATCATTAAAAATAAAAACAAACTAAGACTAAGACTGATGAGTCTCTGCCTATTAAAGAGCTACCATAAAGGGCAAAAAATTAAGAAGCTTTGTAGTGGTGCCTTAGGATTTTAGCTTTTATATTTTTCATATATTTGTAATCCTGCAGTTCTCTGGTGTATAACTCTAAAGTCCATATAGAGTGTTAGCTATTGTCTTCACATTTTGGTCAGACAAAAACAATTCCTCTCTAGACCTAGGACTCAAGGTCACCTTACTGTCTCAGGCCCCAAAAAGTATAAACAAAAGTGAGTTGGTGGGAAGGAAACTGGGGTTGTACGACTTCATTACCTGAAGGAGTAATTGGAGGATTAACCCCTGATATGTAAATGTACCAAACTTATAATTGTGTGAAAAACTCGTGACCATCGTCCATCTTGGGTGTAGCCCTTCTCAGAGCCTTTTGACAGCCCAAGGTGTACCTATTGAAGGCCTTTAATAAATACCTACTTTTATTCTCTTAATCTTGTCTAGCCTCTGTTTCAGGTAGCCATCCCAAGGCATCAGTAGGATATGAGTTAAAATCTTCAAAGAAGGCTACAGCTACGTTACTATTTTTCAGACAGCCACCCCATCTTAAGCTCATAGCTCAATCCTTGACCCTCGTGAGGCCCCTCCTGAGCAAGAAAATTTAAACCACAACACAGTGTCCTAAACAATGTCCAGTTCAGCACACAGATCCCCAAATACTGTTCTTCAGCACTAAGTGCTGTGAACCCAATCTACTGTTACCTAAGGAAGCATTATTCACAGGAAAGTATGGATTGTGGGGTTCAGTGCACTTAAACTGCTGTAAAACAGTGTGTGGTAACCTCCAAGCAGATCTGTTAAGGAAAAATGTTGGGAATGTGCTACTTCTGCTCCTTTATGGCAGGTACAGAAAGCCTGTAATGTTTCTTTTTATAAAAAATACAAGGAATGCTGTTTGCAGAGGGGTTAATTATACTTGGACAAATATTTAGCTGTATTACAGAAAGCAGTTTAGCAAGCTATTTGGGATTTCCTCAGAATTAGGACAGTTTCCAGGCAGAATTTCATCTTTATTTCAAACCTAAAGAACAGTTAGCATGTTCCAGGAGAGAGAGCCGTCCCCTGACACCTCTGTTAGGTAACAAACACCGCACACAGCAGGAAAATAGTGAATTGATTATGTAGAAAAAGAATATGCTAATACAGGTGTGTGCCCATGATTTGCGTAAGTGCACTGCTCAGTCATCTGGAGAATAATACTGCAGTTATAGAACAAGTGAGACTGAAAACCCTTGTTGCTGCTATGTAAGTTTCTATCCACACCATCTAATTTCAGTCATTAACAACTTTCAGGAGTTATCATCCATCAGGTTTTTCCGGTAGCTTTACTGTTCCACAGTAATTTAGTTTTTTAAAGTTTAAAGCTAAGTAATCCAATTACTTTTGAAAACTGGAAAAGTTTAAAGGAATACTATCCCCATGTCAAATAATGAAAACCATTCCTAATTTTGTAAAAGCTCCAACTTCAACACCATTATCAGACCATGAATGATATTTCACATTTGTATCTTGAGAAACATATCTCCGTTTCATGTAGAGCAGGGAAGAATCAAAATGTACTAGGTCAATGACTTACATTTGGTTCACCTTTACCCAAGGTGCACAAAAGGGTTGCCTTTTGCACCCCTAAAAGGAAAAGGAATATGCAATTTTTACTGAATTGCCAACTATTTTTTTAATTATTAAGGACTTCAGATTAGACTATTTCTCATTTCGATCAGGGAATTGAAGATCATATTTGAGTGCCCAGCAAGGCCAGTTTTTGAGACTTCCCCACTAAGTTGTGCTTCCTTACCTTGGGGGTCTTGGAGCTGCTTTACTGGAAGACTCTGGTCCTTTGTCCCTATCAGAGCTGCACTGTATCACAGCTGTCTGCCTGGGGTCTCATAGATTCGGATTCTGACCTATGGGTTGACACCCTGGTCCAGCCTTGGTCTGTCTTCATTCCCAGGGAGGTGCCCAACACTCTTGGCTGGGGCTGCCCTTGGCTATCCCCTAGCTGCCCTGCTCATGACTGTGGGCAGTGGGATGGCCTCACTGGTGAGGATCTGCCTTGCCTGCCTGTAAGTCTTGGCTCACAGCTTCTCTTAAAAAGCTTTCTGCCTTCCCTGCCTCCCAACCAATTTTTATTTTTCCCCAAGTTAAATATGTTGGAGTAAAAGCATTTTGAAAAGAAAGAAAGGCTGACAGCTGTACCTTAGTTACCACTTTCCACTTGTGTCAAGTGAGGTGGAATGCAGTCCTGATGGTTGAGTGGCCACAAATTAATGTACTAGGAATGAGCAACTAACTGAGGCTAAAGTTAAGAACCTGCACTCCCTCATCTCCTACTGCAACTGTGCCCTGGCTCTGAAGGGAGCCTATGAAGCTTGGTCTCCTTCACTTACAGTGAATCTTTGTAAACAACCTCCAGAATGTGTTTTCCATTCAATTCAGCATTAATGACCTGTAGGTTTGGCAACTTGGACATCAAGACTGTCTAAACAGCAGACAGGCTAGGACAAGCCTTTACAGAATTCAATTCACAGAATGCAATTTATCCCACCTGTCACTGACAACTGTCTCAGGCTAAGGCACGTATCTTTTACTAGCCATGGAAGAAGCTAAATAACTAGCCTACACCAAAAAATAAATGGCAATTATTTTAGATAAAATTCATTTTAGAAATATACTTTCATACCAATGGCTACTCCAGTAGAGCAGCCACCAATGCAATGGTTAACACTTGAACTTTGAGGATACTTGACAGTAATTTATCTTTGCTGATTCAGTTCTGTGTATTAGAGTGAGAGGCAGGGCAAGTGCCTGCAGCCAGGGTCTCTCAGGGGGATTTCACTCCAAGGAATGGCAGCTCCTTGCAATTAATTACAAAAAATTGCCTTAAAAGTAAGGCAATTTGCAATCTTTGGAAGGATTTCTGGTGGCTTTTAACATTTTGAAGCTTCTACTGGTTTGAAAGATTCTTCGGGTGAGCATCTGACTATCGTGATGCTCCTAAGACCTGTATTGATTTTTAGCTTTTAGCCTAGGAACATGAGGATGGGAGGGAACTCTTCACTCACCAAGGACAACAGTTTGCTATTGCAGACAATCACTTCATGTAGTAGGTTTTTGAAAACTCATCGCTCTCTGACTTAAATCAATCTTCTTCCTCGTTTTTAATAAACAGCTGTGCAGAACATCACTACATTTATATTTACAAGCTTCTTTTGACTTTTTCAGACTGAATGTACTTACCAAAAATCTATTTTCTTTTTTTTAATGCCCAAACCGTTATATTCCAATTCTACCATGTTTAACTGGTAGAATTCTATAACTTCTGTCTGCATCATTAATAAACTGACAGAAAAAAACCCAGAAATTATGCTTTAGGAACATTGATGGGGATAATTCCCTAGATTCATGATTTCTCTTTCAACACAACCAATCTTCTCATCCTTATCTTCTTTAAACTTTTCTCTCTCTCTTCTCTGGTATTACTGTCTCAAACACCACCATAGCACTTTAATGAATGTCAGATACATTAGTTCCTTGTCTAAAAAAATAATTTTTCTTTTCTTTTCTAAGAGAGACATTGTGTTATATCTAGCATGCCTAACATGTTATGTTCTTATAGCATTTATTTCAGGGCTGTTAATAGCTCTTCAAATTTATTGTAAAGCTTTGCTTACTACTGAAATCAGTCTACTGCAGCTGATGTTGCTCCACATTTTCCTGTTTTGAAACAGGCAATTTTCCAGTCATAAAGCACCACTCATCACCAATAGTAAATTTTAAAACTTTATATTAAGATTTGTGATTTTGAACAATTTTTCCAGAATTTGTGATGATGATTTTCTGATGGCAGCATACTGTGTTTCATGTTAGATTTCTACTCTGCTTGAGGTAGTTTTTTTAAAAAATTATTTTATATACATGACCATAATTTCCACTGCCTTCACTCGCTTAGTCTATACCATGATTCTTATTCAACTGAAATGACTAAGGAAGATGGCAGGAAGGAACAACTAGATATTTTTGAACCTCAATGCCATGGTTATTGTATAGGATTTCTCCTCTTATTTTCCTTATTAGAAACACAGCAAAAAAATATACCAGGTCAAACAGGAAGTCCATCTCTGTCAATATCATCATTACTAAGTATTTACCATGATAAAAATAATAACACAAAAGGATAGGTGCCACTATCAAGCTTTCAGAAACGGTCACTGTGCTTTTCTTTTCATTTAAACAACTTGAAAAAAATTAACTCTGTTTATTCTAACTTCAAATGTAAAACCTAACCTAGTTTGAGCTGAGGCATCTGAACTGCCTCCTTCGTGAGCTGTAAGATGTTTGCTGTCTTGTTCTCTCTCATTTTCTACTCCTGATTTTTCCTCATGCTTTTTCAGAGGCTGCACTTGAGACTGTTAGAACTAGAACCCTCACCTTTCTTCTTTACTTGAGATGCAAACTCTGAAGAATTTTTGCAACTGTGATTTAAGGAAAGTCCAAACCAACAGCATATTAGAGATCTTATACTGTAGCATTTAAGTCTTCAAAGCTTGTTTGTTCCTTTGAGACTGAAAATCTTAGACAAAAAGCTAAATTTATGCCTATGTAAATTTACATAGAGTGAAGCCAACATATATTATTCAGTCCAAGATTGTACTCTAAAGTCAGTCTTTATATTCTCATGTGCTGTAGAAACCTAGCCTTAACCAACACCATTTCTTACTCATGCAGTATTTATGTGAATAAATCTTTGAGCTAACATTTCCAGAAATACCTTGACCATGTAATTCACTTTTATTGTCTCTGTTCACCAGTTTGTATGCGGGAAGTTAAAATCTTCTTCCATTGTACAATTCCAAAGAGCATTTCTTTTTAGCAACATTTCAGAGATGTCTGTTCCAGTTCTCGTCCAGTCCTTGTATACCACATATTACCTCTAATACTCAGAATATATTTTTACAATTTTCTTCAATTTTTTACTGAAGACGATTCTCCTGTGTCTATATTTTATAACCATCATCTATCTCTCTCATCTGTACAATATTTTGAATTTTTCCCTTTTTTTCCCCACCCCCCCAAAACTGCACAATCCACAGTGGTGTAAATCTTGACCTTGCACATATTTCTAGCTGACAGAGGTATGGTCTAAGAACCTTTGGTATAAATGTTAACTTATACAGCTTTTAAAACTGGAAAATCTCATACAGTCTTAAGTGCTTTTTAGATCCATTTTTTAAGAAATCTGAAAATACATGAATTATTCAATATATTATTTTGAAATTTAATGTCAGGTTATAGATTATTCCACTTTAAAATTTTTTTCCTGCATTGTGTATAGTCTCACAGACAGCTTTTGCACACACTTCAGCAGGCATTGTTTTCCCTTTGAACAGAGACTGACGTAAAACAAAAAAGGAAAATTTTTTATTAAAAATATATATGTGTTCATATGATGTGCATAAAAATAAACTATAAACCAAAACAATATTCAGATGATAATCGAGCATTATTGGAGGGTGTCTGGAAATTCTGACACCACGAGGCACTCAGACCCGAGAGATCTAAATAGGGGCTTGGTGTATTTCAGAGGGTGAGAACCTGTGAACTGTTTCAGACACACACAGAAAGTCTCAGTATATTTCTAAATTGGTTCCCTTTCAGGGTTCTCTTTCTTTAATGTACCTACAGCAATAAAGGACTATGTCTGATGAGATTTCATCACTTTGTGGTACAAAGTTGATGTTACTGAATGCATGCCTACATATGCGGAAATTCTTTGCATTTCCTGTACCATGCCAGTACCTCATACTGATCTGCAAAACTCAATCAGAACAAAGAACATGTTTCAAACTGGAAGAAGTCATTTGATTGCCACCTAGGGCCTCCTACTCTAAAGAGTTTAGTCCTGTGCTTGCACTGCCTGAGCCTGTATGTGTTGGGTTGCCTTTACCAACTTCTTTCACGACTGTGTGCCTCACATAACCCACACCAAAGAAAGTTGCTGCTTCCTCAGTTCAGTGAATCAGTCATGTCTAGAAATCATGCAGAAAAGGACAGTCCTGTGGTTAAGCAATTGGAATGACATCTCCAAACTACCACAAAATACATATGAGACCATAAGACTGCGTATATATTATACACAACTGCAAGGATTTTTCAGATGTGTAACATCAGTTATCACTTTCTATTGAGCAATGCAGAGAGTCCACAGCAGGTAACTTCAGCATGGTGCCTAAAGTTGGGCGACCTGGAGCTGAGAGACAGATTCCAGTTCAGAGTAAAGTCTTGATGGGCATAAATACATGTTCCTGAGGAGAACTAGTGCAGTCAATGGGTTTTAAGAACATGATTAGCCCTAAATGTGTTAACGGGTGGCAGCTTTTCCTTCTGTACTCTTTGGTTTCTTATTTAGAAAGAGAAGCTACTCTTCTACCTTCTTTTGCTTCCTTTTATTCAGTTTGTGTTATCTCTAAGGCAGATAGTGTCTCTGGGAGTGGAATTGAAGACTGACTTCTCTGTGCCTCTGTATTTGCAATGTTTTTCTTATAGTCGAGACTTCTGAAATCACCTGGACACTCTGGAATCCAGGCTTTCATTTAAAAATTTGAAGCTTCTGTGCTTCATAGATACAGAGAAAGGTTTGAATACATATTCAAACTTATCTTGACAGTTTAGCAATCAGGCAACAACAAAGAAAGGAATTAAAGTATTTAAAGCATCCTTACTTTTAAATTGATCTGATGATAATTGGAGTTTCATTTACAGGTTTTGAAATGTTGAAAGAGGCAATTCTGATATCCATAGCGCAATGGGACAAAATTTTCACTGCAATCAAACACTGCAAAGAATGACTTCTTAACAAATGCATGCTTTAATTGCAAGAACTTATGTACAGACATTTCTGCCCTGAATTTAGCTGGAAATATGATTTGGCCCAGGTAGGAAGCTAGACTATTCCATCTCTCCCCATCATCCTCCTTAGCTGAGGCAATTATCAAAGAATAGATAATTAATAAGAAGGATCCTGAGGAAGAGGCGTTCTGGCACTCAAAGTGAGAAAGAAGAGTGATCTAGAAGTGGAAGCAAAATTTTTCAAATATTCACAGTTGTGGGTGGCCAACTTAAACAGAAAAGTCAGACACTTCAGGTAAAAGATGCTTATTCCTTCTTATTTTTCCTTTGCATGTTATCTTATGTTAGCCTATTCCCAAAGAATATAAATTTCAAGATTTACTTGTCTATTCCCCTCTTTCATGAGGAACAAAATTAACAAAAGTACTGAGCAATCAGAAGAAGTTTTTTCAAAATTCGCCGAGTTTACACAAAGTCTGGACACGCTGTTTGCTGTACATTAAAATCCCCCAACACTCTTTCTCACCTGCTGAAGGTTTGAATAGATCCTTATTTTTCCGGGTCCATTTGCCCAGTGCCAATTGTTTGTATTCAGTAGGAACGTCTGGTCCTAAGACAGCTTGAGGTATTAAATAAACTATATCTCAGCAGGTTAGCTACTTACAACTGCAGCCACTTGAAAACAGTAGCAGTAGGAGAGCCAAGTGAGATTATCATACACATTTGAGAACAGAACAAGAAGTCAAGGAAAACAAAAGTCTCTCACAGAAATAAATACTAGAAAAAGAGTCCAGTTATAGAACAAGCACATCATAGGTTCTTTTTCTTCCTCCAAACAATAATAACAATGCTGCAGAAATGGGAACTTTATATTTAAAGATTAAGTACTTCTCAATTGCACCAAATTGAAACTTGATCAAGACAAGGATTTTCCTCTTAATGAATGTACTTCATATTAATACTAGTGAAGGAGCAGAAAGAGATCTTACCAAACATGTGGTAAGAAAGATATGTACTAATACCCCCAATATGATAGATTTCATCAAAGTCATTCATTTAGCAGCATAATTCCTGATACTTTATTTGCTTAGCTCATGTCTAGATAGTTATTCAAAATTTGAGTCTCTATCACCCAGGTAGGCAATCCATAAATCAACCAAATTAGGAAACAAAAAAAGGTAAGAAGGGAAGGTTAGTGAGCAGAAATTGTCTCCAGAGATGTTGAGGCCCCTCCAGACAACCAACAAGAGAAATAGAGGAACTTTTTCATAGTAGCTACTGAAGTCTCGAAATAGATAAAGTTAGGTGAGCACAAGATGATAGCAACAATGTAGCATGGTTAAAATACATTTCTCATAGGAATGTGTACTCCATGTAGCACTTAATTTAGTTAATTACTTTTCAATAGGAATATCAATCGAAAATTAATTAATATTCCAGTCTGATAGGAATCATCCAAAGGGTCTTTCATTTAGAGATCTTCCCATACTTTTTATAAAAATTGTTGTAATTTTTCTCATGAGTGTATGTTGGTCCTTTTTATACTCACAGAAGAGACATTCCATTGCTTTTTAAAATATTGTGTTCTTTAGCTGGCTAGAAATGGGGAAAACATTTAACTTTTTTTTGTAATTCTAATTACATATTAATATGTGACTTGGTGGTTCTGTCATTTAAACACTTTTACGTAGATATTTTTCCTCCTGAATCTTTGGGAGGAGCTTTAATTTGTGAAAAAGGTATACTTGAGCTCATATTTACACTTTTGATAGGAGTCCTCACCAAGAAATTTCATCTTCCTGGGAAGGCAAATATTTAAACAGTGGACCAGCGTTTTAAAAAATTGGGGATTTTTGTATAAGTCTAAGAGAAAGTTAGATCATCAAATGTTCTTTGACTTGAAGCAGTTCCATTTCTTTCAACACAGTGGATGGAAAGTGTTATCAGTAATGTAAGCAGATACCAAGGCAAGAGGCATAAAAGTTGCTGCCTCTCTTGACCCCAACATTTACCCAAAATTTAGGGTCCTGCAGCTTATTTCTGTTAGAAGGAGGAATAGCTGGAGCCAGGTATCTTTGTTGCTATCCTGTTTATTTATGAACAGTAAAGACTAAGTTCTTTTACTCTCAAAATAGCAGGAATGAAAAGGCCAGGGGCAGTTTCCTTGCTTGCAGTTCCACACCCCTCTCAGACTCAACACCATTTAATGAATAGCTTTGTTTCATAGCAGAAAGCTGAGCAAAGGTAAGAGTATTTCTCTCTTTTTATCTTGGCCTCCTGTTTGTTTTATTTGTGGTGAACTGTGGCACTTTTAGTAATTCTCTTCAATTTATCACATCAGTCTGCCTTCCCCTCCTTTGTTGTTTTCTGACATTTGAGAAAATCCTGGAACCACAAGACCTAAGTTAACATTAAGGTGCTCACATTATTACAAACCTAAGAAATGTCTCAAAAAGTTAAAAGAAATAATTAAATGTATAAGTTTGCTGGTAGCTAAAGTGAAACATTTCCATTGTTTTTTCTTTGAGCCTTTTTCGAAGAGAAGATTAGCTGGTCAGGAACCAATTAATGCACTTAGCCTCAGTGACAGACAGCAATCACATTCAGCTAATTTCAGTGAATAAAATAACTGTACCACTGGTTTATTTGCCATCTGGGGGCACTTTTTTTCTGCTCAACAATATAATTTCCCCTGTGATAGTCAACATATACAGTGATACTGAATGTCAGGTGTCTGAGCGCATTGTCCCACTGCCGGGGATTTGTCTGCTTGGGCTTAGGGCCAACTTAGATAAAGTGCGGGTGCCTGGCCTTGGAGAGATCTCTTGGCAAAATCTCTGCTAAGAAGCCTCAGTGGAGACTCCTCCTGAACAGGTCTGCTAAGATACCCTAGTGAGGCATCCTCCTCCTTGCCCAGGAGTTGTTTTAAGACGAGGCTTGCCCCTGAGGTACTGCCAGAGCCACTCCCTAGTCACAGCCGTGCTTGCACCTTGTCTGTACCTGCTGGACCAAATCTGAACTCTGACCCACAGGCAGAGCTCTGGACTGGACCCCAGACCTGCCTGCTGCGACGGCTGCCTGGCATTTGCTGGACAGTTGACTGGTGTGGCAGTGCCCTGCTGCCCCTTGGGATGCCCCTGGGGGTGCCTGTCCTCTCCTGGCCCCGAAGGAGCAGGCAACCCGTGCTAAAGGTTCAGTAAAAGGCAACAAAACCACCATCAAAGGAAATAAAAAGCTTTCAGGCACCGGCATTGTACAGCAGAGTACAAGTTCAAACAGCAGCCGGAACAAATGATTGCTCTGATGGCGAAGTTGGAAAAGTCAAAAAAAATACAGGAGTGCCTGCCCTGAAAATTGTGTGTACCACCATCTTTCTTCTCAAGTGTACCCAAAAGCATTACATGCCTACTACATACACTACTACATACTCTACAAACTCTGCCAATCATGAAACACAAAGTAAGGTGATGTATATGAGGATTTGACCCTGAAAAAAAGATGAAAATATAATCTTATGTTGTATCTCCTTATAGGCATATTCATTTTAATATCATTTTTTTTAAGATGCCTGACTTAGTTCTTTTGGCACAGATTTAAATGAAAAAAGTATTTTACTGTCTCCAATAAGAATGATAATAATTAAAATTATTTCAACTACATTATCGTTAGAGGCCTCAGGTTAAATGAATTCACATCAGCTTCTAACACATTTACACACATCGTAAATCCTCTGTCTTTTTTCCATGCCTTGTTCAATAATACTTCTTGAAATATTCAGCTTAAGGGGAAACAGTCTCAGAGACTTCATTTTTTTTCTACATATGTATTTATAGAGAAGAATCAATTGTTTCTGATCAAAGAATGATTTATTAACAGAAGTTCATAACAGAGGGAATAATCCTCCAGGTACTTGATAACTTCTTACTTAGCCTGCAAACCAGATGCACATTGTATTTTTTACATTTTAAGTAGAATGCAGATCCTGTCTCTGTAAGTGATAACCCACTCTGCAATTTTTTTTTTTAATTAAATCAGTAAAAGTGCTTGCATGGCAAGATGACACCCGTTGTAAAAAAGTAACAGAGAATCTGATCAACACTGATATAAACAAAATGTTAAGGCTGCAAAACAGTACTAGCTCTGAGGAAGACTTTCAAGACAAAAAGAAAAACAATGATGCAAACACCCACAGTATATATAAATTTGCTGGTGAGCTGAAGTCAGAAGTTAGTTATATAGAGCAAGATCAGAATATAATGCAGCCAAAATTAATGGCCATGAAGACTGAAGACGAATCAGTGAATGGTAGTTTAATAGTACAAGGTGCAGTGCCATGTAAGCAGAGATAGCTCTGAGAAATTATTTGTAAACTCGGAGTTTATACTTGGAAACTGCAGGTGGATTTCAGGGAAGAGAATCTCACACAAGAAATATGTCCACCAACACGAGGGGACTGAAAAATGAAACATTAAATCTAGAGTGTATCCCTTCCTACAGAGAGAGACAGAGAGAGAGACAGAGACAGACAGAGAGAGAGAGAGACAGAGTGATGAATAGTACACTTCTCTGGAGATCCTATCAGCTAGCTTGTACACTTCTGGTTACCCGTGTTCATGAACTCAGACTAGCTAAACTGAGAGAAGATTAACCAGACTGTTCTAGAGAATGCAAAACACCTTCTATTAGCTGAGATAGAGATGTGTGGCTTGCTTAGACAAGCAGGAGGAAAGCTGAGTGTGGGTGTCACTGCTGTCTATAAACGTCTAAAGCAGAGAAGAACAAGAGAGATTCAGATCTATTTATGCTAAAGAGCCACTTTGGCATAGGTATGAATGAACCATGGATACATTAACCGCAGATTAGATTATTTTCAAACAGCACAGTGAAGTGCTGAACAGGTGGTTGGAGGCTTAAGAGAGAACACATTCTAGATTTTTTCAGCTTCTCAGTTCTAGAAGAAGGTTAATTGATATATACATCCTAGGAGATGATCTCGTGAAAGCTGATGACCTAAGAGTTCCCTTCTAGTCCTGAGGTACCTGGAGTGGTTTGGAGGAGATAACAAAGATTTGAAAAACTGAAATCTGCTAGGATGAGGTCGTTAGACACCAAACTACAATTATTTTACTAATCTATTTTTTTGCTATATTGCTCTGAAATATGATATCATTTACTGTTCATGGAATTATTAACCATTTTGCACAGACAATATATATACTACTTCTACTGTAAAGAAAACTAAAACCAATTGTAACAGTATAAAATGCTATTACAAGAACAATTATTGTAACGTCACCCTTCATAGAGTCATGCCTTATCTGAATCATATTCCGTATCTACCATTTTAAATGGATACAGAAAGGATTAGTGCAGAAAGACAAAGGAGCTGTGCAGATTTTCCAAGAGCTGTGGATAACACTGAAGGCAAGTGAATACTCTAATACAGTGTGTCTCAAATTGGTAGAGCTTACAGGAAACAAGACTTTTTAACTGATGACACGCAAGTGGTAAATTAATTCTGTTCCTTGCTAACTTTCCAGCTCCTTCACTGGCCCACTGAAACTCAGATGGTTCTTGCCACTGCAGCTGGTGAACATTTTCCTATGTACTACTCTGTCAGGCATCTTCTCTGCTACACTTCTAGAACCAGAAATTACACTGAGCTGTAGACAATCAGCTCATGCTTTGTTCACTTTGTTTACTTCTTCAGTGACTGATGTGACATTTTGGGTGTTCTCATGCACAGCATATAGAATGAGGGAACTCTGAAACTGCAGTGCTGTCAGAAAGCTGGAGCTCAAGCAAAGCTTGCGGAGCTGCAAGTGACCAGGTTCTGTGGCAGCTGCACTTATGGATTTTCTAAGTTTTCTTTTAAGGGAGGGTGGCTTCCTATTCAGGTCCACTGCAAGAGATGGGAGAACTTCTCTAAAAAAAAACCTTGTTCTGCATCCTGCACTGCTGAGGCTCTGAGTAAAGAGCTAAGGCTCTGTCTAAAATGAATGCTCAAAATCCAGCAACCATGTCACATATCCTGAGCAGTGTGCCAGCAATTCTCCATACATTTCTCTGAGCTACAGCTGTCTTGCACATGGATACAACACCTCACACACATCTAAAGGCCAGCAGCTATAATTCTTTGTTCCTGTTGAGTTTGGGGTGAGCTGTGTCACCAGCATGGACAATAAACAGCAGACTGTAGAGTCTCACGGCAAAGTGCTTTCCAATCCTTTATCTGTCCTACCTTCTGCTAGATTGTTCCCAAAGGACATGCCGATAAGGAAGGCTAAGCCTGATCTTCCTCACTGATTTCAGGCTCATGTAGTGCCTTCTGGCCTTGACAGCTATCTCTATGTTGCATATCATATAGGGAGTCTTTCAGAATACCAGTTACCCTGCAGTGATGCTGGTTTGGGTTTTGCCTTTTTCCTTTTATATGTATTCTTCACACATTTGTTTGTAGCTCTGTAGCCTATTGTATTAGTAGCTCATTTTCCCCGCACTTTTCCATGGCCTTTCCTTAAGCAGAAAGACAAAACATATTCCAGAGCTCCAAGCCCTGGGAGGTACAAGGCCTCAATATTATCTTGGTTCTTCCTGGGAACTAAGGTTGAGAACAACTCTTTGATATACATTTTATGGACAGAGCACAGCTAGTGCTGAGGGGGGGACTCTAGGGAAAGGGCTTGCCCTGAGGGGGAATTGCATCACCACTTTTTCTCCTAATTGGTGCTTTTTATCAATTACGTTAATTTCCTAAAACCTTTAAAACTGTACTAATCCCTATAGGGGTAGGCTTTTGTGGACATCTTTCCATAACTGCCTCTGAAGGCCTTCAAATAAAGATGCACTCATATTACCTCCTTACTAAAAGTATCTCAAGTTTCATTTCCAGGTTAGGAATAAGGCAACAGCAGGACTTGGGTTACCTTTGGCAAGGCCATTCCAGATCTTAGGTCATACCCTAGTTTGTCTCTAGTTCATATACTTTTTTAGCCCTGCTTTCCGTCCTCCATAATGGAGCTGCCTTCCATTTTGCCTTAGCATCCACACCAATTCTGTTCTGCAGCACTCTAGTCCCCTGGTTGCACAGATGTTGGTTTATTCCTGAGACTAAAGCAAAACTTGGGCATGGTTCTGATGGGTGACGGCTATCAAAATGCAGCAATGGCAAGAATGGAACAGATTTGCCCCCTATCATTCTGTGAGTACTTCTCCAAAAGCTTCTTTCTTGCGCACTTCCAAAAGCCTCCACACAATGGTATTCTTGTTGGCATGCCACACTCCAGGCATAGAGTCTGTGTCTAAGAGCATTGTGCCATTTGGAAACATGAATAAATATACAAAGCAGGTATATATAAAGAAGAGCTGCCTTCTTGAGCCAGTATACCTAAGAAAAATACTCAGATATAATGGATAAGAGGAGGCTTACATTTGTATTGAGAACATTGTGCACTACTTGGAATCAAAGGCCTGAAACATTTTATTCCTAGGCCTGCTCCTTTCACTTGAACCGGCTTCAGTTAGGCCAAGCACTGTCACAGAGCAGTGACATTTCAAATATCTTTATTTACTTGAGTCACCAGCAATCCCTCAGTGCCCCTTCAGACAAAACACACAGATTAAATACCAGCCGCAGGTTATTTAAAGAAAGGCAAGGAACTGGAACACACTGCTTTCTGAGAAACAAGAGTTACAAGGCAGCACGGGTATAATATCTCCCAGGTGCACAGAGGAGGTGTGACTTACATGGCGCGGTGAGGACCAGGGAACAATGGTAGCCCTGTTCCAGGTGATCCACAAGAGCTCTTCTGCAACTACCTGCATCCCAGCAGGTGAGGTTTAGCATCATGCCGTGGATGACCATCATTCTGCTACTTGTTGTTGTCCATTGCTGGCTTTGGAATGGGCCTCCAGTAAATAGCAAGTAGTTCCTTGGATGCCTGTGGTGAGAGGAAGCATTCTTACATATGTCTGTAGTTTGAATGACTCCTTTGGGACGTCCTTAGTCTGAAAGCCTTCCTCTTCCTTCCCCAAATCCTCACTGGTAATGATGCTTTTCCCCATCAAGACTGGGCTAAGCATTCCCAAGTGCCATATAGCAGCTTTCATAGAATCATAGGATTGCTAAGGCTGGAAAAGGTCTTTGAGATCACCAAGTCCAACTTTGCTGCTGAAGACCTTCTTTAAAACCTTTTAACTGCACCAGAATAGCCAGGGCACAGGCTTATAAGCATTCAGTCTATGTGTGGAAACTTTAAAAAATTAAACTCAAGGCTTATTCTCAAATGATTTTTTTTTAATATACACTAAAATTCATAGAAGTAGAAGATCTTTGAAGATTATTTGGATATTTAAAAAATATATTGGTTTTGATATTCCGCCTCTATAGTATTTCCCAGTGTTGTGTTAACGTACAAGTACAATGGATACTTTTCTTATGACTATGACAAAAGTAAAGAGGCCACAGTGTGAATTGTAAACAGGCCCATAGATTTGCTTTCATTTTTTCCTTTGGAAAATACCTTATTTATTTTATTTTATTTTATTTTATTTTATTTTATTTTATTTTATTTTATTTTATTTTATTTTATTTTTTATCTTTCCTTGTGTAGTGGTTTGAGTTTGCTAATCTAATTGAAGTGCAGTGGTTCACGTTCAGGTCTATTATTTAGAACATTTCTCTCTGTGAGATAAGGATTAGGAGAAGCAAAGCAGGCTCAAACTTGAAAGAATATAAAGAAAGTTTTATTAACAGAACTAAAAGGGGAAAAATAACCCAAAACAAATAATAAGAATTAGATTAAACTTTTAGAAAATTATATATGATGGATTTTTACTCTGGAATGATTTTGAAAGGCTTGGATAAAGCTATTTATTTTAGTTTATTTCCCTGGGTAGTGAGGTTAAACTAATTGTCTAAAGGACTGCACTTGACTAGCACCAGATATGATTGTTGGAAGCCTATCATTTAGGTTTTTAAGAAAAGAATGAGGAGCATAATGACTATTTCTGCAGCACCAAGGTAAAGTAGCACTACATCTGAAAGTTAAGAAAAGCATCAAGAGGCAGAGAGGCATCATTTTCTCCCTTGATATACCATTTGCTGTTTGCACAATGATCTGCATTTAATAGGAAAAACCTGTAACTCTTTAAAAAGAAAAACAGCCAAAGGAAAATTGTGTCTGTCAATATACAGCAGACACAGTCACTAAAGGTATAGCAGAATACTTTAATAAATACAAGGTCATGTGAGTTAATTAGGCTTTTTTCCTCTTCCATTTAATAAGAAACAAAGTTACCATGGAGACTCACTGGATAATGCATTCTATTTTGGTACAAAAACACCTTTTAAAAAGAACATATTGAGTGAGGAATTTTCAAAGTGAGTGCTCTGGAAAAAAGCCCACATGAACCCTTTACTTACTCGTTTTCTTTTTCATTTGCGTCTGCAGTAGTTGTTCTGTCCCTGTTGCCTGTTGCTTGTCTGGGAAGAGTTCTCTGTTCTGTCCATAGAACAAATAGATGGAAACTGATGAGGCAGCAGCCCTGCCTGGTTACATTGCAACACAACAGGACAAGTAATCTGTGAATCTGGTACCCTCGGGACCCTTGGACTCTGTGAACCTCTGCTGAATTGCTTTCTAATGTCATGGATCCTAAATTCCCTGCGTCTATATTGCTTGTCTTGTGCTATTGTCCCTAACCTAGCAGTCAGGTTCACAAGACAGAGAGAAGACTCTTCCTGGAGCTCTCTGTGTTGGCAGAGCATTGAAGCAGGGCTTGAAGAAAAGGTGTGAAGAAGAATAGTTTCCCTCCTGCTTTTTTGTATGGCATGGATACCTAAATCAGAAGAAGGCCTCCCTCTGACAGGTTTTCTAATGAGACAATTTTTTCAATGCTATTTTTATCTTGGTAGATGGTGTGAAAAGTGGTTCTTGGGCACCAATTTCCTCTTCTCCAGATCATGCTTTGAAAAGGTGGCTGACTCCAGGCTCACTACATTAGTTGAAAGGTTTCATAAAAGTTTCCATAAACCAAAGGGATTGCTATTATCATTTATAGGTATTTTGATTTTTTTGGGAAGAAGTTCTCTCGTGGAATATTTGGAGACTGTGACTATAATTCTTAGACTTTGAGTTTTAATATTGTAGGTTTATATTTCTGTAGTTTTTCATTCAGGTTATTGGATGATGTATTTTTTCACCTGAAGGAACAGTCCCGAAACATTTTCTGATCTGTAATTAAGTTTACCTTGACAACAGATTTTTTATATGAGCTTTCATATGAACACAGAACAATTTCCTTCTCTAGTCACAGAAAAGCTAATGAAAACAGATAATAATAATAAAAATTATATTACATTTAAAAGTATTGAAATGCTACTGAATATTTTTTCATTATTCATTGTTTCAGAATACTAGTGTTTAGCAAAAATAGATTAATATTTCTCAAAACCAGGCATATAAATTAATTATAAAATGCATATAGCAAGAATATTTTGAAGGACAGTCAGTACCTGTAAACTACGTAAAGTACATGATGAAATGTAAATAGCTTATATATCCTAACAGATGTGAAACACTCCGTAATGCTAAACATAATTTTTCTCATTCCTTTTCAATTTCTTGTTTTTCTTTGCACCTAAAGCAATTTAAGGGAATAATTGCTCATACTTAAATTTAAATATTTTATTAAAATAGTATACCACTCTCAGCTTCTCGACACAAACATAAGACCTTGAATGCAAGTGGATTATTTTGAAATTTTTCACAAAGGGTCCTTATCAAGCAGGCAAGGAGGCCAAAACTTTTGGACAAGTCTGATTGCCACCTCCAAACAGAGCAGGTAGAAGATCCATGGAACCAAGCTTAAGCTATCACAGGAAAGGCTTACTTGGGGCACTTGGCAGTAGTGAGACCATTTAGAGGCAAAGTAGTTTTTCTTATATTTTTTCCCTGAAGGACAAAAAGGAAATATTGGATACTTAATGACTGCACAGAAAAATAAAATTGCCAACTTCAACTCAATTCTCAAGTCTGATTGATGCTGTATTATTTCTACAGCTGCATAGATGACTAAGAACTAGATATATGCCCAGTTTCCTAGAGAAATGCAAAATAGCAAATAAAATATTGGAAATATTACTATCTTTGATGGATTTGGTAATTAACTAGAAGAATTTCTCTAGCCCACAAACCAGATAGACACTTTCAAGCTGACACGCCCAAGTTATTATTAATAGTGGTAATGGAAAATTCTAAGAAAGTGTTCAGAATTTAAAATTTCTTTAAAATAAAATTAAAATGAAATTAAGGAGGGAAAAGCATCAAAAAGAGTAAGATTAGCTGCATGTACAAGAGATGGCTAGCAGTATAACTAAAGCATAAAATTTTTTTCCTTCCACCAACAATATACTACAAAGCTTGTGGGAGAGGACCTGTAGAGTGGGAGCTGTATTGTCAAGCTGTCTGAAAGCTTGAGCTGTCAAGCCTGAACTAAGCCCCATATGACACTTAATGATCAAGAGACAAAAATAAACACTATCAAATAGGGATTAATGTGCCCTTTTGTGAATTCTGATTATAGGACAGCTTTTTTTCCCCTCTCCACTAATAATAAAAGGAGCCTAACTTGTGCAGATTTTCTAACTTTTAGATGCTTAAACTAAGGACGATTCATTTCCCTTGTTTCTTGTGGAAACATGCATTTTTAAATGTACTCTCCAACTTAGTTACAAGAACTTCTGTTTAAGGGGAAGAGTTCACCACATTTTATTAGTACCTCAAATGGACTGACCATGTCAGGGCTGTTTGCATCTTGAATCACAAGTTCTGGGAATGTTTGGGGGGGCAGTTTGGGAGGTGCTTTTTGCATGTTGCTTGCCCTGATCACAGCTTTTCATTGAT
Organism: Cnemophilus loriae; assembly: GCA_013397755.1. Taxonomy (NCBI): domain Eukaryota; kingdom Metazoa; phylum Chordata; class Aves; order Passeriformes; family Corvidae; genus Cnemophilus; species Cnemophilus loriae. The sequence continues at coordinate 1,530,103 of VZTF01000414.1, forward strand.
ACATTGGCTCTTGAACATCGGATGTGAGGTGTAGATACAACCTCTTTCCCAGAGAATTGCAGATGATTTAGCTACTTATAGCCAGAAACTCTATGGGAAACTGAAGTTAAGACTGTTCATTTGTGCAAAAGTTATCTAAATACTTGAATTAATTTTATACATGCTTTAGGATCAAGTGGCAACTAGTGCTCCTCATGTTCTTCCCAAAGCACGACTGATTAACACCTGTAAAGGATAACAGTGCCACTGTCACACTCTCGTACGAGGTAATCCTTATACAAGGTTCACAGGCAAAGATGTTCTACTTCGCAATCTGATCCATGTCTATGAGAACCATTTCCAAGAAATATCATTCCCACTGATATTGATCCAGACAGGAAACAAAAAAAAAAATGCATCAAAACTGCTGCAGATTCAGTATAAAATTGTTGGCATTTTCAGCCAGCTGAACTTTTGCCTTCGTATAAACCAAGTCCTTTAGCTCTATTATGAGGCTGAACACGCTTCTGTCAGGGTTGACTTCTCACAATTGATTTAGCAGTGCAACCCTGGAAATCTTTAACAAAATAATTTAGTGTTGCTCCTTTTATCAGAGAAATAGGAATTCCTCAGCTACATTGCTGATAATAAAACATGCACCAGACATGGTGCAAGTCATCCAGTAAGAATGTCTTCAGTTGTTTCATTTTCCTCTCATTTTTTTAATCCCCAAAGAAATGGCTGACGTACGGCTCTCTGAGGTACCCAGTACTTGCATGCTACAGACATTTTTTATTTTGCTTCTATGAACACATTTGTTTTGTTTTAATCTGTCTTCTTTTACAGTGTCACTGGAATCCTTCTTATGAAAATTTGCTGAAGAAAGAAGTTAGTTGTTAGACTTCCTGTACTTGCACTACTGATCTTCCTAGATACAATGTTTTTCTCTTCCTCTTCACAGTAAACAACTTCATTACATTGTAGATGAGCAAGCAGGAATGTGCCAAGATAGGTAGCTCCAGTTGCTAAATTTTGGTGATGTGATTTTTCTAGCAGGAGCAGCAGCCTGAGAACACTGGTTTGTTTTCGGTATTTTAATACTTTTTTCTAATTTTGGTAACTTTTAGTCATTTACAGAATTTACCACTGCATCAATCACTTTAGTCTGAATTAAAATATGAAGCAAGAAAATATTTTGTAGGGAATCAGCGTTTGATGAACAATCTCAGTCTGTTGGGGTAGGAGGGTGCTTTGCTTTGGTGAACAATTTTGAGAAGTTTGCTGGAATCAGATGAGATTCTTTGACGAAAACAACACTAATTTTTAGGTGGGAATGTATCTATACATCCAACAGAGAATCACTTTGTGGCATTTTAAGGATTTGCATTATATATATGTCTATGTATATATCTATCTTTTTCCAAGGGTTTATCTTTGGAAAGACTCACACGGCAGTTCACAAGTGAACTAAAGCAACAACTTCAAAATAGCAAAAGTTATGTGTTGCTGACAGAAATATCAGTTTAAAAGAAACATGAACACAAAGAGCCATGACACAGCTCAAAAATCCCTGCCATTTAATATTATTACTGGATCGTGTCATAGCACCTAAATCCTCTGAAAGCCTGACTACACTGTTCCACTGTATGCTGGAGATGTGGGCAGGAATTCCACCTCAGCAATGACCACACTGCATTTCTCTATTTTCTTCAAAACCCACGATCAGGTGTCCAAACTGTTCTTGTAAACAGCTTAAATTCAGTCCAAGTTCTGATTGCCTTCAACTCCACCTGCCCTTGTGGCTTGGCACATCAAAGTGCTCCTGGGAAAGGTCATGGTTTCTTTTTCAAAAGGACCCAAATCATTTGTTCTACCTGACATCCTCACTGCAAGGTTTCCTAACAGATTTCCAGATATATATATATATATATATGCCTCCTTTTCCTCGTATAATTAAATTACCACTAATAATAGCTACACTATAGCTAATACTATGATTAATAACTACATAATTAATATGAATTAACTGGGGCTTGGGTCTTCCCTGTGGCAGTGAAGGCACAGTTATCCTTTCTTGCAGAATAGCAGCAGGATTTTTTCAGTCTGCATACACACATGTGCAAAGCAGAACCCCAGGCCAGTGAAAAATAGGATATGTTTTTAACCAAAATCACAAACAGCTTCCTCACTGAGCCTCTTAGTGATTAAAGTCATTTGCAGTATTCCTTTTCACTTTGGCGTCTTTCTACTTCATCTGGAATGTAATCATTTTCTCTTTCCTGTATCATGATTTATAAATTAGAATTTAGTTTTTCCATTTTATTTTGAGTTTATTTTGCTTTAAAACAAACTCTTTAAACACTGATTGAAGTAATTGCAGGCATTAAAAGTGTTTTTTATAAAGTATGTCTTCACTGGAAACACTTTATAAAAACAAAAGAAATACAAAATAAATACACATAGGATAAAAAAAAAATTTGACTATCAAAGAGAAATACAAGTTAGAAGTGAACCATTACATCCTAAGTGGAAACAAACCATTAAACCTTTATTGATATGAAGGGAAAAAGCCTAAATTCCACAATGCCTACCCGAATTCAAAATTGAGCAGTCAGGGAGTTTTTTGTCCAACTGAATTATAGTCTGGTTTGTGGCTTGCTTTTGAACTTTTACTCAAACAGACTATATTCTCTAAGCACCAATAAAATAGTATAAACATGTGTCAATTCCCCATGAAAGGAAAGCCACCATTAGAAATTTGGCAAATATAGTGCATTTCATTTAGCTTTCAGAATGACAGCATAAAAAGTCAGTACAGCATGTTGAAGCAAAGAGATAAAACACTCAGCAGCTTCAACCATTCAAAGGAAAATAAAAGAAGTATTGGCAGTCTGGGAAGGAAATCCATTGAATGGGAAAAGAAGCTGCTGTGCCCTTCAAAATATGTCTTGTTCTGTGTCACTAAGGCAGGAGGATCCACGCTGTAGTTAAGATGCAATCATACCATAAATCTTACGTGTGATGTTTATTTAGCTATGTTCTTTCTCTTTTGAGAAATATGTTTGAAATCTCATTAGAATAACTCAGCTTAGTGTAAGAATCCAACCTGACAATATTTGTTGTCAATTGTTTTCTATGAGTAAACCACAGAAATTTGAAAGTTGATGAAGTAATTTCTCCGAAAAAGATATTTCAATAAAATTGAATGTACTCCATTAAAGATCAGCAACTCCAGACAGTAATGCAGAGTTTGGTAATTTTAGACTTATGTAACTGTTTTGAAAAATGTTACACGTTTCATTTTTCTTGTCTAATTGCCACTTCCACACACTAATATGATGAAAAAAAATCACCATTTTCTTTTTTTAAACTGTCTTGGTGTTAGAATTTCGCCATCTGTGTGTGTCTGTGCATAAGCATAAGAATAAACTGCTGTGTTCTTGGGCTGACCCGTTACTTTCATTTCTTGGTGGTTTGCTAGGCCTATCCAAAATCATTCACGGCACAAGTAGAGAGGCTGCTACTCCAAGGGAAACCACGGACAAATTGCAACCTGACACAGTAAATCATAAATGTTTGCAGCCCTCAGAAGCAATTTCTGCAAGAATTCCTGGAAAACTGTGGCTGCTAATTCTGTAATGAGGAGAATGGTTTTCTATGAGAATTAAAATACATGATTATATGGTACCTTTTTCTTCATCATTTTCCCCTTGTCCTGAAGAGCACATCTAGATTTTTTTTTTCCATAGCAGTCAGTATTAAATGTTTGGAAATCTGGTTCTGTATTTGCACAGTATGCAGAGAATGTCAGCTACATTATAACCCAAGCTTTCTACATTATCTCTGAAAGCAACCACATACTGCTTCAGTTCTTTTGCAGTAAGCTCGAAATTGCTGTTTTCATGTGCCAAACGTGGCAGTTGGCAATTCATATCCTAGCCTATGCAATTAAATCGTCTTGGGCAGTGGGCCATGCCCAGGGCATACAGATGGGAGAGGACACAAGCTTCTGGAAACAGAAACGGAACAACTGCACAACACCCCCCAGCCCATCCCCAGCTGCACGCCCTGCCTCGCACCACTACAGACTGAGCACTGTGCAGAGTTTAGATGGTAGAGGTGGGCATTGTAAGAAGCTGATCTTATTCTGTGCACATCATGGTGATACAGAGACAACAAGAAAAGAATGAGTACCCTGTGGAGATGCAATTCTACCCCCTAAGTTCATGCCTGAATTCATTCAAATTAATGGCTCTTTCCTGTTTACAAGGTTTATGCAGCTATTAAGCCCTAAAGGCCTGAACTGACAGTAGCGAACTGAGGAAATCTGTGTGCTACTACAAAGGTTTATCATTGTATTGTTATGTTTTACTACAAAGTTTTATCATTGTATTGTTGTGTTTTACTTGTAGGCATTTCATATCTGCGGCTGATTTACATCCTTACAATAGAAAACTCTATTACATAGCTCACCTTAGGACTGGCACTTTGGCAGTAGCTTGACAGAGTTTTATTGCTATGTCAGCCAGAGTAGTCCGTATTTGAGCACAGCAAGGAAAAATTTGCTCTACAGAAAATGGAAGACCACCATACAGAGATACAAACAGCTGTATGTGGTTAGATTAAACGTGATTGGAGCAATCCATACATTTTTGCCTTGAATGAAACCGCATAATAACTTCCATGATTTTATTGCCTGATGCAAGAAAGTAACTAAGCCATTGAATCGTATTTAACTAGATGTTGACAATTACCAGTAATTTCTACAAGAATGGAACCATGGTTCATAGAGCAGATTGAAGACTGGTTCTAGTTTTTCTATTATGGTTCCCATACGTGTTATCACAATGTTCTGATAATGGATATTGTCGGTTACTGGTCATTCTTGAGTGGAACTTAACAAATTGTCATAAAGCCAAAGATTAGTCTCTTTGGGGATTGGGCTAGATCATATCTAAAGTTCGTAAACATTCTACTTAATCCCAAAGTCACATAGAAAATACCTCGATAATGTGAAACATGTTTTCTATAACAGTTAAGACCACATAGTAGAGAGGTAATCTTTTCTTATCTTGACAAGACGTCCAAAGGAAGAAGGGCTGAAAGATACTGTAGTTTGCGATATTTAGTCCATCACTGCATGAAAGATTGGTTGCAATACATAATCATATTTGTAATATACATTCACATAAAGCAGAGAAACAAGGAAAATCAGCTAGTCACCTGCTTTATTTTGAGAGAGATGTTATTTTGCTGTCTTTGTATGTGGTCAGGGCTTTTGCATGCTAGTGCAAATGTGTGGACAGAAAAGAATATTTATACAACACTGAAAGCTCAAGTTGTAAAATCTGTCATTCCTGGCTGTCTTCTCAAAGAAACCAAGCAACAGTATTCCGAAGCATCCAATGAATTTTAAATTTCATGAATTTTCTATTTTTATGTATGGAGGAAATGGAGCAGAAGAAGTAAAATGACTTCTTTAGCAGCTATGAGTTCTAACTAGTACTGGTGAGTGGTAAAAGAGTCACTTTAGTCTCTATACTTCTGTAAAACTGATAAAACCTAGTTAACTGCCAGTCTTGGTTAATTTTCCATCATAAAATTTTATCAGTGCTCATTTTAAAGATGGAGCACTAGTTAAGACTCAAGTGAAAGAAAGCAACTTCTCCTTCAGCTACAAAGGCAGAAGTAAAGAAAAAAACCCAAATGCTTCTTTCTGCTGCTGACTTCATGATTAAATTTAAGTAGTTGTAATAATTTGGTGACTTGGTAATTTGATGCAATTGATTTATTGATTCAATTTCAATTATCACCTTGATTTAATCCTTGCATTATTCCATTATTAATTAATCTTTGACAGTAATAGTAGCTTTAATCAACAATGTATATATTTAATTTGAAATTAGCTTTTCTTTTTAATAAAATTAATAAAAATAATCTGTTTTGATACGTCACTTTTCCTTGCATCATGGGCCAGTTCCTCTAAAACAAAGGTGTTCAGATGAGGTATTTGAAAACCAGCAAGTTTTATTTCTAAATTCATAACTTTGTCTCTCACAGGTATGTCATGCTAGTCACCAATAGAACTGCGGTTTGTTCAATGAACTGCTGTTTACTGGGACTCCCAATAAGTGGTTGTCTTAGGAATGTTATTGCTACCAACAGCAGACACAGAATAAACAATTGGACACCTGATTTAAAAGAAAATAAACTGGAACAATAGGCACCTGAGTGCCTTTTGTCTCAAAATAAAACACTCAGTGCTTTCCCCCTAGCGGTCCAATGTTGTTTTACTATCCGTTTCCTCTGTAAACAAAAAATAATTGTTTTATTGAAAATTAAGAATGAAAGATATCAATAATCATTTAAAAAGAAACAAGACTTGTAGTAGTTTATTAAATTCTAAAGTGAGAATGATGCAAATAACAAATCAACATTGAATTTTAATACCTAGTCCACAGGCTGTCCTATGCAGATCTGTCCCTGCAGCACATGCCCTTGGAGCTGGTCAGGGATAGCATGGGAGCAATACAGAGAGGCAGCAGATGTGCCTGACATGCCACATGTCAGGCTGAAGCCAGGGGTTTGTCAAGGCAGACAATACTGTGCCAGGCCAGTACCTGTGTATGGCTTACCTTATGTTTTTGCCTGCACCCGTTGCTACCTACAACGTGCGTCCAATACGTGTGTGCATGAACTAATCCAGCTACCTAAGACCACACTTCAGATACAGCAGTGCTTTATTCCGTGTGCTTTCTAGGAGTGACAGGCTCCTGTCCTGTCATGTCAATGACATCAGAGCTGATAGGGGATATCACATTTTTCCATAACAGCCATGTTCACCCCAACCCTGCAGCCGGGCTTTGTGATGTTACCTCCACACAAAGGACTAAATTACCTTGAAGTGTTTCCCAGCCCATCTGCAACAATGTGGATGGTCAGTCTGCATAATGCCCTCTAAGTTTTCATTCAAATATTGGGCCAACCATTCTGCTACATAATCAACACCAGATCTGCCAGAATTTCATGTAGCTGGTGTCCTCCAGCAGAAAACTAGGCAGACACTGTTCACCCCAGACTGAGAGCACAGTGCAGTCCTATGGGTCTTGCCATTTCATTTACCAGGGAGACATTCAGCCAGTCTCTCATGTAACACTTGTGAGCTATCCCCCCCTCCACTGCCTTTCACTGAGTCAGGGCATAGCAGAGTAATTCATATTCCCTGGTACAGCAGCTGCTTTTGACAAGTTGGGATACCTTTTCCTCACGGCCAGAAAAAGCTGGTTTAGATATTGTGCTGAAGAATTCATACTAACTAACATCAGAAATTATTAATCTGTAAGAAATCAGTGGTCTCTGTTGTTGAGAAGGGGAATTCTGTTGTTGAAGTGGAATTCATGCTCATTGAGCTTTCTACCTTTTAGGAGGTCCTAGAGGACTTACAGGATTTAGTACATAATGGAATTTACAAGACTCTGATCTCTTCCCCAACAACGCTATGAGATGCCCACAGGGCACACATAAAAAATTGTCATCGTCTACAAGGCATAAATTTGGATTAATGCTGGAAATGTGCGCCTAGGAAATAGCTGTTTTAAAGCAGTAAATCACTCATACAAATGCAAACTGCAAATATAGACAAAAAATATATATGAATCTTTGTTATTGCTCAAAGACACAATATATAATTAAGAACACTGTCAATAGATGTACCAAATTCACCAAACTTTTTACTCTCCAGTGCAAAAATTTTTCTTCAGTGGTATGAATTGAGCAAATAGGATTTAAGAAAAATTGAAGTGGAACCAATGAACAGCTTTGTAAAAAAATCCTGTACATTTTAAAGATAAAAATTTCAGGGTTTTTAAAATGTTATTTTCTTATATTGCAAATATCTTTTTACTCTGAGTGTTTAATAGCTTAACTGAGAGTCTTTTGCTCAGGCATGAAATACCTTATGAATAAATGGGACGAATAAAAACATGGAAAAAGTTCACCTCTTACCTCACAGCAAACAGAGACAAACAAAATATAATGTTCCTGCTTTAAACATTGAATGAGTTAGGTTATTTTAAACATAGTACTCAGCTTGTGCTAGGCCAAATTGATATGACTGATGTCTTTCATATGTTAACAACAGGGAAATGTAAGTTTACACGCTGGCTGCAGAGCTGCCTTGAACTCAAGGTATGGTATGTAGAGCCCACGTCAGAAATTTAGCCAGGGTCATAACTTGATGTGATTTGTTTGAGATTTGGTATTCACCTTTTCGACAAATTTTCTCCTTTCCCTACAGCCCAATTTTCCCTCAGTATTGGAGGGACAGGAGTAGGAAAAAAATTGAAAAAAGAGTACAGAAAATTTGTATTTAGAAGATTTTGGAATGCTGAAATAATAGGGGGATGCTGTCATACAGAGTTGTAAATATTTAAAGTATTAGTGCAGAGCGTAGAAACTGATGTGAAAAGTATGTGAGCAGTATGAAGTCCATAGCTTTGCATCCTCTGCGTTCAGCTGTTCCAGCTGTACCGCAATATACTGAGGAATACAGCCATCAAGTCTCAAATAGAGGTGGCTACTGGTGTGTAGTACAGAAAACTGTCTCCTAAGAAACAGGCTGGCAAGAGCATCCTTGGGTATCTGAGCCAGAGGACACACAAACAAGGTCAAACACATAGTCTTGATGTTATCCCAACTCAGACACTTTTGTTCCCTACTATTATCCTCATGGGAAAAATGAGCTGCTCTTCGTATGAGTGCATCTCCTGCTTGTGCCTTGCCAATGACAGATCCCACCACTGTTATGACCATGCAAGGATGAGATGGTCACCTTCGGGGCAAAACAAAAGATGCATTTTTTATATAATTCATGCCATGTGCATATTCTTCCACGTCTCAGAGACCCTCTTGAGACAGAAAAGAAAACAATGGAACTATTGAGTAGGTCAAACAAGGGAAAGAATTAGTCATGGGAGAAGCACAGATTACCTATCTAGACTGCATCAGTAGTGAAGGCACACTCATTTTACAGCAACTAGTTTTGAAGATGGCTTAAAGGCATTAGTGATAAAGATATATCCAGCTCAGATTCTAGTGCAGTCACCTGTTTTTACTGTGCTGAAACCAGTATTTTACCTGATATTCTTACACGAGAAAGAATACAATACTGATATAACTATTTCTTGGAAATTAAGGAAATTCTATAAAGTAGAATAATTCATGAAAGTATATAAGCTATCAGTTTGAGAGATTATATCCACTTACAAATACAATTCGTTCCTAAAATTTTATGGATTCATAACTCTCGACATACTGCAGCTGATGTTATTTAGAGTCAGTTTTTCTTAAATCTTGGAAAGCCTATACATGTTTCCCAAAAATAAAAATTTACGGGTTTTTTATAGACCAGGTTTCCAATTGACTGACAGAGGTGACTATGTATAGAAGGGTCATTGACATTCTACCAGTTCAAAGAGCTGTCTGTGCCAAGAAAGCTGTTGGCATTAGCAACTCTCCTTTCTGTTGTCAAAAGAACTGAGAGCCACAGCCAGAAATGAGTGGAGGAACAAGTTTTATACAAACATGTACAAGGTGTGTGCAAATACCTGTCTACATTGACATTGGTGATACATTTTTTGTGGATGGACATGCGATCCACAATCGATGTCATAATAAATTACTTCATGTTTCCTGTTTCCACGTTTCCTGTTTCCACATCATCTCAAGCTGTTCTGAAGCTGCTCCACTAATCCATACCGTTTTAGCCATTTCAGTGATAAGAAGCTGACTGAAGGAAGCAAGTAGGATCCATGTACTACTTTTATTTCTATTCAAATTGTGTAGGGGCACATTTGGCCAAGAAACAATACAGTCAATATTATATATTAAGAAGAGAGTATTTTTTATGTTCATCCATTATGATGAATACACTTACGAAAGGAATAGAGAATGTAGATAAATTTGAATGTAGGCAAGTTTAATTGCATACACTTTGATTTGATTACAAATTTGGACATAAATTCTTAGAGAAAAAAATAAAAATAACAAATGTTCAGAAGTGTTACTCTGTAAGTTGTAAGCCTGAGAAATTTTTTTAACTTATGGTTTGGTATAGCTGCAGCATGTCTGAAAGAGACTCCTGAAATCGCATTCAGACTTTGTTTTCATGATTTTGCAATCTGTGCTGCTCTTTAACAGGCATAAAGTAAGGAGCAATTTTAATGTCATATAAAGTTTTAGAATTTTTTGTAAAGGTTTAAAATCATGTTAAGTCATAAATTAAAAAGTTTGTGTGAAAGTTTATATACAGTTTCATCATATTGCTACCACTTCAGAAGTAGAATTGTATGTAGTGCCTGCTGTGATTGTATAGGCTCCCCACCAGGACTCAAAAGGAATAAAAGGGCCACCCACTGAGAAGAGGCACCACAACTGTGAAGCCTAGTTGGTTTAAGGTGCAATTAAGAAAGCTGACTAGAAAGAGAAAAAAAAAAAATCAGAAACTGACTCCTACCATAAGGACTGCGGCATCTTGCTTTCCCTTCCAGGAAAAAGGTGGAAATTAGGAGCCTTATTTGACTTGAGAAAGGAATTACTTAAATGCACAGATTTGAAAATACTTAAAATGGACATTCTCAAGTGAGAATATCTGTAGGATTGCTTTGCCAGACCTTCACCACTTTATGCACAACAAGGAACTGTGATATATGCTCCTGTAACACCTATCTTTTCCAAACCCCTTTTGGACATACCAATGGATATTTGTACACATAGCCCTCATTGTTATCTTATATGCAAAAAAGGGTCATCAGTTTGATTATTGAAAAATAAACACTTTGGATGTCAAAGTGAAACTTCCACTCCACTCATTCTATTTTTTTCTTGCAACAAAATAATCTGAAATCTTTCAAGGCTCATCTGCCTTGCCTGAGATATTTTTAAAACAGGATGAAAAAGAACAACTTTTCCTGCGTTTCAGATTATGAAAAATATTTTGTACCACCCTCTGTTAGAATATTTTTCTACTATTGAATGACTCAACTCTAAGTTGTCACAATCCATGGACTGTGAATGGTGTGAATATCCATACTTCTATAAAGTTCTTTCCAAGTACTTTAATGCATTAGATTGCGTGCAAAACTTGAAACAGACTTTTGGGAGTGGTTTTTCAAATAGGTTGCTCCAAGACTTTGTATACAAAGTACACAAAGACTAAATCTTTTCAAGTTATTCCTTATTTCTCTTCAGACGATCACTAGGAAGAGTTTAATCCCAAGTATATCAAGCTTACCCTTAGGAGATGACAATTCATAGTCAATCAAAAACATTCAATTAATACATGCTGTTCACTGCTTTAGAGGACTAACACACTCAAGAGATATGCACTATATCCAGTCACATTCTCACATAAGAGATTTCTTAAAGAAGAAGAAAGGTTTTGGCACCAGAGCATTCTGAAAAATGGAAGCAATGTACAGGCAGGCTATTGAAGTCTTTCACCGTTGTCATGGTTTAAACCCAGCCAGCAGCCAAGCCCCACACAGCCCCTTGCTCAGTACCACACCAGTGGGATGGGGTAGAGAATCAGGAAGGTAAAAGCTGGAGAACCCGTGGGTTGAGATACAGATACAGATACAGTTTAATTGGGAAAGCAAAAACTCCAAATGCAAGCAAGGCAACACAAGGAATTAATTCAGTACTTCTCACAGGCAGGCAGGTGTTCAGCCATCTCCAGGAAAGCAGGTCCCCATCATGCGTAACGATGACTTGGGAAGACAAAAGCCATTGCTCCAAACATCTCCCACTTCCTCCTTTTTCCTCCAAGGTCTGGAATCTCCCTTTGGTCAGGTAAGGTCACCTGTCCTGGCTGTGTCTCCTCCCAGCCTCCCAAGCACCCCCAACATCCTCACCAGTGTGGAAGTACAAAAAGCAGAAAATGCCTTGGCTCTGTGCAAGCCCTGCTCAGCAATAACAAAAATATCCCTATATTATCAACACTGTGTTTGGCACAAATCCAAAACACAGGTCCATACTATCCACCGTGAAGAAAATTAACCCTATTCCAGCCAAAACCACCACAACTGTCTTCTCATTTATTACTGGTAAAAGCTTTCTGGCCCTGTGACTATGATTTGCCTTTAAAAGAATGGAGGTGGAAAGATACGGAAACAAATATCTATTAACCTTAACTAAAAATTTCTAAATAAATAACAATATCCATCAATTATAACTTACGGAGCTTGTGTTTTCAAAGCCCTATGCAGATACCAGTTCAGTGTTGTATTATGGATTCATTTGCTATATGCTACAATTTCACTAAGTTCTAATCCTCGTTCTTGTTCAGTCTGTAGAAAACATACTAGGAAATATCAATTTTTCAACCACCACAGAATGCCTATTTTCCGTATTGCTACTTTTTTCAAAAGTATTCATGTAAATAGACTGCTCAGTATCTTGAAGATTTCCTCCAAAGTTATTACACGCTTCAAATAAAATGAATATCTTTCCTAACTCTGTAGATGACTTCTGATTTGTTTCCACTTCTCAGCCAGATCTTACTCTGCCTCCCTTGAGTTATACTGGTTTTAGTTCAATTGTCATCCCTCATTCTCTGATATTTAGGCTAAGCCATTTACTTTTGCATGAATAACTTTCTTAAAAAGAAAGAAGAGAAGCGTATGAAATAATAAAAGCAAAATTCTTTTAGAATTTATAGTATATTTTGGGTTTTTTTTCTGTACCATGCTGCAGGTCTTTGAGATACTCTCATCATTAAATGAAGAAAGTCCCACCTAACGACACTCTATTCTAATGGAATAATGAGTCCCCCTCCAAAAAAAAAACCCAAAATAAAAACAAAAACAAAAAAACCCTCCAATTTATTTATTTGGGTATTTCTCCCTTAAACTTCATACACTGGTAAGAGGTCAGTCCAGTGGCTTTCACTCTCTGTTTAACTCAGAAACTTTTTGTTTCAGTATGAAAATAAACCCCTGTTAAATTGCACCATGAACTTGAATGTTTCCAAACAACAAATTATCTTCTCTGATCCATCAGGAAGGATATAAATGCTTCACACCTATAGATCTTTCTTCACTGAAGGTCAAAACTATTGTGCAAATAATCATAAACAGATTATTCTCTCCTTTTCTTTCCTTAGTTAAACTAGTCACCTTAGCTCCCTCTGTCTTACTGGAAAAATGCATTTAACTCCTACCTGCATTGACATTTTTCTTAGGATGAGCTCAATTGTCTCTCTTTTTCACATCTCTTTCCCACAAGTATGTGTGGTGTATTTTATTATTTTCAAGCGGATATCTTAAGTGGGGCTAAATTCAGTGAAATCAATGTCCAGCTTTTTGTGTTTATTCCGTAACCTTCTCTGTAAGAATCATGCTATTCTCTTCCCTGTGCTATTCAAGGAAGAAGATGCCTTGACATGTGTTCCAGTCTAGCCTTGTCCTACACATTCTAAATTGTGATACAACAATCTTTGTATAGAAGTTTACAGATGTTGTGTACAAACTGGAACCGCTTGCTTGCTTTTCTAAAATCCCTAGAACCACCATGACCTTTTGATACATTTGATACTTGAGACCATTCTTGGCCTACGGTTGTATAACTGCTGATTTGGAGATTCAAAACAAGGTGGAGGACAAAATGAAAGCATTCATTCCTCTGCAATCTTAGAACTAAAATGGTGTGTACGCAAGAAAATGGGATACATCCTACTATGTCGAAACAGTCCACCACAGGAGGATAGTGTTTTGCAATACCAGTGAAAAATAAATAGAGAACTTTTGAGGCAGAAAACTCAGTCTATGTGAGCTTTTGCAGACTATGCTGCATATATAAACAAAAGCACTGCATCTATTCAGAAAAAAACAGACACTAAACCTCTGCATTAGAGTAATCAAAGTATTTTATGAGAAAATTTTACCTTTCTGAACAACGAGGTAGGAAATAAGCACAGATCAAAAGCCATTTGGTTTCATCAACTGAATGAAACTCCTCCACAGATAATTACTTTCCCTTCAGTCTCATGTTTCTCTGAAAACTTGGTGTGTTAAAAAATATAGTTCACTTATTTTTTTTCCATTTACACACGGTTTAGCATGGTAATACAGTCTGCCATTCTTTATACAGTCATATAGCAAGATATGAAACAGTTGGCTAAAAAAAGCCTGATTCCAAGCTTTCCTTATATGGCACATCATTGGCAAATACCTCTCATGGATATCACAAAAATGTAATTATAACATCATGGGGTTTCATCATTCAGATACAGTCAGTATTAGTCTGTTTGAGTCTACTGCATGGGACTTTGAGTCTAGACAAAGCATGAAAGCAAAGCATTGGCTGACAATGCTTTTTGCTGTTTCAGTTATCCTCATCAGTCATACGTTAATGTGTCTGTATCATCTCACTGATCCTCTATTTTATCACGAACAAAAATGTATTTTCAAACTGACTAGTCTTTGATATGGTGCCAATGTCGAGAATTTCTGGGACTTCCAAATAACAAGTTTCTACCCTGTCCTTACAGATATATTGGTAATATAAACGAACATACCACAATGTCTTTGCAAACAGTAGCAGAAGAAATAAATTAGAAGCATATTCAAGGGAGTAAAGAACAATACACACTGCCCTGAATTCTGGGAATTTCCTTTAGTGCGGCCACTATGTCAAAGCTCTGTACAATATAGACCCTAGAGTGTTAATGATAAGGATAATTTAATGATCTGTGACATTGTAACTAGGAGCCTGTGTAAATAGCAGGACATACTAGGGAGAATTTGGAGTATGAAGAAATTATTGTACTTGGTTTACTACAGACACAAAGGCAAAACTGATGAAAATAGAGATGCATTTTGTAGTAAACTGTGTTCTGTAGTAAACATGCTGGGAATGATACCACAGCATATAAGACCTTTAATCAGTGGGAGGAAAGGACGTCACCCTCTGAACTCCAGAAGCAGAATTATCCTCTTGCCCTTGTTTCACTTCTGGAAATCTTTCTCAGATCTCAGTGCTATGATGCTACGAAACATAAAATGTTGATACTAAGTAGGCATGCTACCAAGCCTACTTATTGAGGCTATCTGTTGCAGTTTAACTTCTTACCAAAATC
>VZTF01000414.1:1545286-1578802 GCA_013397755.1 Cnemophilus loriae
TTTTGTAGTAAACTGTTTGTAGTAAACTGTGTTCAGGGAATGACACCACAGCATATAAGACCTTTAGTCAGTGGGAGGAAAGGACGTCACCCTCTGAACTCCAGAAGCAGAATTATCCTCTTGCCCTTGTTTCACTTCTGGAAATCTTTCTCAGATCTCAGTGCTATGATGCTACGAAACATAAAATGTTGATATTAAGACAATTCTGTCAGAGGAAACAGCAGAATTTCTTCTCTAAATAAAGTCTAGTTTTACCAAAATCGTATATATAAAAGCCCATCATGAGACTCTGTTTCTTGCAAGCCCCTAGTTTGCCTTCAAATGAAAGAAAACTCTGAAGTATTCAATTACATGTTGAATTTGAGACATTCTAAGTCAGTTAAAACACTTTAAACTTGATCTAATACCTTATGTGTATTATAATTTTTATATATGTTTAATATCTAAAAATAACTTCTACCAAAAATTTTTGACAGTTTTAGGAAGAGAGGCTACTTCCATACCACTTATTGAGGCTATCTGTTGCAGTTTAACTTCACAGATCATTTGAATATATCGTATTTAAGATGAAAATATAACGAAAGACAACTCTAAATTATGTGTAATACTTCAGTAATCAAGTGCAGACAAATGAAATAGGCATTCATGGTCTCAATTTTCTAAGAAGCTGAATAGTTGCTAATTACAGTAGACAGCATTCTATCCCCTTTCAAATACCTTTATCTTTTTTCTTTATCTTTGTTACTAGGAAACCATTAACGCATTATAGGGAACATGAAATACTACAGTAATGCACAATTTTGTTATTTAGCCTTCCATTTTTCTTCTTAACCCTTTAAATATGTATTTTCCTGTACTTAGCAAAGAGAGGAAATATTTTCTAGCACCCATGAAAGGTATTATGCTTAAGATAAAAATCCTTCCCATATTCACATGGTTGAAAATGCACTGGCAGTACAATTTATACAAGCTAATTTTTTAATATGTCTCAGAACATAGAATGAACCTTTTAGGCATAAAGAATTTTTCTGGGACTTCTTTGAAACTAAGAGGGTTGACATTAGCTATCCATGGATGCATTTTATGCGGTGGTACCACATTTACTGGAAAATAATTAAAATATGCATAACATTCTAGGTTTCCGAGGTTTATTTAAGCATGAAATACCAATAATTCACATGTTAAAGGAATTGGTGATTCCACAATTATAAAAGCTTTGGCAGGAAGGTCAGCTTCAGAAGTTCTTGCTGCCTGCTTTAGTCATGGTCCTGAGTTTAAAAAATGGGTTGAGTAATCTTAAGGCCATATTAATTCGCTGATACAATGGACACAACGAAAAGAGCAGCATGTTCCTGCACAGGGTTGGGAAACACAGGCATGCAGGATGCAGAAATGTCCTAAGCCAACACTGTCAATTAACTCCTTAAACTATCAAACTGAGGTCCCACAACTCAGAATTGGCGTCAGCCTGTGCAGACATTACTAAATGTAAGGTGCAAGTCTGTGCTTTCAGAAATGAATGTGAATATACCACATAATATCATAGAAATAATTTTCAAACGACTATTTACAATTAAGATTGGTGAATAGTGGTGGAAAGCCATTCTCATATTACTTAATGAAGAGTATCCTTCTAAGGAAAAACATGTTTGACAAAGCTGTAGAATGAGGACTATGTACCAAAAAGCAACAGCTCAGAAAAGGGAGAGTAAGTGAAAAAGGGGCTCAGAATGATATTCCAGCATTGCTCGTCAATGTAAATGCAGAGGACTATTCGAGAAGAGTGGACAGATTATATTTTCCCTCATTATACAACATTACCAAACTAGAATATTGCATGTAATCCCTGTATTTACATCCAAAAAAGCCGTAGAAAAATTACAGTAGAAACAAGAAATATGACTCAAATTATTCAGAGCTAGGAAAAGCCTCTTTACTTGCAGACTGAAGGTGTTCAGCTTATCAAAAGGAAGTGTAAATTATTTGTGCACATATAAACTGATTTTTCTTTGAGATAAAATACTAGATGTGAAAGCCTTCTGTTTGGACAGTCTTAAAAATCCAGTTCCATAAGTGGCTGACATGCTTCAGCTTCTAAAGGCATTACCTCTTGCAAATAATTTCACTCTTACTCAATAAGAATTATTTGTATAAAAATAAAGGTATTCCCAAAAACATAAGAAACAAGAATCTAGGTTTCTTGGATTTTGAATTATTCTTTCTCATCTCCAAATAAAAAAGGAAAAAAAAGGCGTAGCTTTATGAATGTACTTGAAGAGGGAGCATCAAACATCTATACCATCATGAAGAAAAAATAGTGAAAAAATGACTTAGTGTTCAGAAAAGGATAATCATATAAAAATCTATGCCATTCCTTAAAATATCATCCTCTTTCCTCCCTCTATATGAGCGGATTTTAAAATTGCTACCAAGAAAAAAAAAAAAAAAGTTAGCAGAGAAAGGTTTTCCAGTATTTCATTAATCAAAGCCTCCCGAACTTCAGACTGATTTTAGCTGCAACATATATTATCAATTTATCAGGAAGTACATTATTATGATAAACAATAAAGTATGATCTACCTCTAAAAAACACCCCAAACCAACAAACATCTAAGAGGTGCTTATTCTTAGGCAAGGGCTGTTTGTTCAGATTTGCTGACATGAGAAGTAGTATCAAAGAAGATTCACTTTGTTAAAAATCAGGAAAGTGTGTACAAACATGCAGTGCTCAGTTTCTCAGTGTTTTCCATTTGAATTTTAATTATGAACGAATATTTCCTGATGACTCATTATTTATTTATATTTGTTTAAATTAAAAAAAATCCCCAACCTTAAGAATACAGGTGCAGTAGTACAGAACCATAACACCATATTATTTATCCTGAACTTTCTTTAGAAAAGTTATTTAAGCAACATGCCATATTTATGACATTCAGGAGAAAGGATCAGTGTAATAAAGCTGCAACACAGAGCTCTGGCAGGAGACTGATTGTTTTTTTCCTGGCACCACTCACACAATCTGGATAATGGCCACCATATTGACTTTCACAGTGTAGGCTGCGAGAGGACAGGATGCTAATCTTATAATGTTTGTACAGTGACTCATCTTCCACACAAGTAACAAAGGCAGAGGACACTACCGTGTTTATAGTATGTCTTTTCACAGGAGGCATTACCAGAATCTGTGGGGTGAAATATAGGTGGCACTAAGGAAGTAAAGAAAATTAGAAAATATGAGTAAAGAGGGAGGTTGGGTAGAATTGCTGAGTTTTGCAGTTTCATCCCTGTTCTTCCTCGAAAATGAAGATTATTAATTACCTGCTCTCTTAGCCTGGCAAATGATAAGGGTGGAGATTTAAGCACACTAAATCTGCACATTCCAGAAGAAGAAATGCTACTAAGGCCTTCACAATTTCAACCTGTATTTTAAGAAAAGGAGAGGAATATAGAAGGATGAGCCTGTATCATGCAGAAGACTGAGAGGATAATTGAGGAAGGAAGAGTGAGAGAAGCTGATTTAGTTGCAGCAAACAGTAGCATAGGACAGAATAGTGACCGGTTTATGGAAGGCCTCCGTGCATCAGGCAGGCTTGAGCAATACCAGAGCGGCAAGAATTGCAATAGGACACCTGCAGCTGCTGTAGGGTGTTCATGTGAGTACATGTGAGTGTATGATATTGGGTAGTGCATTTGTTTTTAAGAGCTGATTTGCCTACATACTAGGAATGAAAGGCAAAGCCCTGCTACTAGAGGCACTGGTGTTCTCTGCCTTTCTCTATCATTGCTGTTCATCTGTGTGTCACTTCCCCATGGTTGCTCACTGAAGATCAGTGAAAGAGAAAGCAGGAAAAAACACATGACTGGATGAAAAGAGGATGCTAAAGGAAAGGAAGGACTATTGGGTAATATCAGCAGCCGTGATGAATATATAACATTCCAGCAGGGCTGCTAGAGACGTGAAATGAATGTGATTTGGAAGATTAGAAAATAAATCTAAGCTTGAAAAATGCTGTTGCCTGTTGCAATCTTTCTCCTTTTCCCTAGCAGGCTTTTAAGATTAGCTGTTGATGCAAGAAATGAGTATGGGTTAAACAAAAGGAGCTATATGTCATCAGAAGGAGGAGCCCAAGTGAAACACACTTAGCTTCAGTCCTGAATACAGTGATAAAAGAAGTAATAAAGCACCAGTGTGCAAAAGAATTAGAGTGAAAGTGAAAAAGACTGCTCATTGGATATTTTGGATAGGAAAGCAGGCTTGCTATTGATAATACCAAAATTGAACTTTGCATGACCTTTAAAGCACATACCCATTTCCTCTTTAGGTGGCACTCGGGAGACATCGGGAAAGTAGAAACCAATGAGGGAACATTGAATTACTGAGAGGGTTCAGTGTAATGACAATGAATGGGAGTAAATACACTCTGGGATCTGCTAGGAAGGCGGGCACAGAAGAAAGGATCTTAGGAGGGAGCAGCATAGGGCTACAGAGAAACACTTCACTTGAAAGAGAAAGAATGGTTTGGAGGAGGCCTGCATAACTGCATGCTGTCGTCAGAGGGAGGAGTTTGGAGAATATTTCGGAGATACGGACAGATATACAAAGCATCATTTGTAGGAAAATGGAATTAATAATTTTCCATGCACCTTAGTCTGTGGAAATGGCTAGACAGTAGCTGGAGACACTGAAGAAGTACAAAGAAATATACCAAAAGCATGTGAACAGAAAGAGAACTAGAGTAGGAAATAACCCTGAGATCAGCAGAAAAGCTATTTAGCAAAATGCAAGAGAAAACCAGGAGGAAGGAGAGCAAAAAATTGCCAAAAAAATTGCAAAAATTGCTCAAATTACAATGAATACAATGATCAAGGGACACATGGAGTACATTTTTATCTAACATATTTTGGAGAAGTCTTATGTGAGAAATATTTGGAACTTTGTGCATACCTGAATGCATATGATTTTTAAGGAATAGGAATTGTATGGTGATTTGTATTATCTGTTATTCTGGGTTCCTCATGTTGACTAAGGCTTCTGAAGGTTACAGTACTATGCGTACTGTAGTATACCGAAATCATATGACAGTAATTTTATTACTTTTGTACAACAACTAGCAAGGATCTAATGTAGCTTTGGGACATTCTTTGTATTTGTGCATGTAAAATCATTTCAGACACACGTACGCAGACTTAATTCATTTGGATCTGGAAAATACACCTAGGATACTTTGGGCACCCTGCCACCAGGGCTGTATGCGAGCCAGAGCAAATCTGCTGACAGTTATCTTTCTGGTTGCTATAACAGAGGCACAGAAGGGCTCTGCCTCCCTCATAGCCACAACACAGCATTTAGTAAACTGTCAGAATCATCTGAATAGTGGGTCTTTCATCTTCAGTATTTCTAGATCCACTTTGTTTCCCGAATGTCACTTAAAAACCAAAGAGGTTCATGAAGGACAAGTTACTAAGAGTATTCAGGATTAAAACAGGCTTGCTTCGCTGAAAGTTTGGACTAAAATTATTCTATTTTTGTTTTTTAAGTTGACTCTTGATTTCTGTAGGCACAAAATCAAGAAAAAGTAAGCTTTATCATTCCTGACCGTGATATTAATGCTGAATAAATAATTATTAACAAAAATATTGTTAGGCAAAGGAAATAAAAATAAGATAATTACTTTTGTATGCATAGGAAAAAAAAAAGAACAACTAGAGCAAAAGAGTCTAATTAAAAAAGGAAGAGGAAGAAAAAATGATGATGATAATGCTGAGATGCTGACTACTTAGTTTTTAATGAGGAAAAAAAATGGAGAAAGTAAGTATAATTAGGAAATAGTGAAGCTTCTTTAAATACACCTGTTTATAAAATAGAGGTAAGAAGATGCTAGAATCAACAATGGCTATATTCACCAGCATATTGCTTTGTATAGAAAGTACAGACTGAGGTCAGATTTTATTCTGCTTAGACTGCTCTGACCACGAGAGTTATATGTGGATTTCTAGAGAAGTTACACAGAAAATTTAACCTAAAATAACCTGAAGTGAATTGTCTAATTCACTGACAATGTTCATAAAGAAATGAGAGAACAGCACAGACATTTTTCTAGCATTAAATATTTATAATTTTTTTTCCTGGTAACCAATGTTTTTTGCCTCAATACTTATCTTCTAAAAGAGCAAATGGGTAGTTAGTCAAAGTTTGGAAACAATGGCTTCTGGGGTGTGTCAAACACAGCATCACCAGCCAGGCAAAAGAAGTGATTATCATGATGTGTTTAGTATTGGTGCAGCCTCACTTTAAGCACTGAGTGCAGTTCTCAGCCCCGCAAATTAAAAAGGATGTGAAGGTCCTTGAATGTGTCCAGAGGAGGGCATCAAAGCTGGTGAAAGGGCTGGAAGGAACGTCTTATGGGGAGTATAAAAATACTCTGGGCTTGTCTAGTCAGGAAAAAAGTGCTTGAGGGGCAACCTTGTTGCTCTCTACAGCTTCCTGGAGAGGGGAAGCAGAGACTGAGTTTATGAGCCCTTCTTTCAGGTATTTAGTGCCAGGACACATGGGAATGGTTCAAGGCTGCTTCAGGCAGGGTTAGATTTGAAATTAGAAACCATTAGTTTACTGAGAGGGTAGTCAGACACTGGAACAGACTTCCTAGAGAGATGCTTGATGCTTCAAACCTGTCAGGGATTAGGAAACATTTAGACAATGCCTTTAACAACATGCCTTAACTTGTGGTCAGCCCTGGAGCAGTCAGGCATCTGGACTGGATGATCCTTGCAGGTCCCTTCCAACTGGAATATTCTATTCTATTCTATTCTATTCTATTCTATTCTATTCTATTCTATTCTATTCTATTCTATTCTATTCTATTCTATTCTATTCTATATAATCTCCTCTCCTACACAGGTCAATCTCTGACTTCAGACTCTGGGACTGTGAAAGAACTCTAAGAAGAAATTTCACAGACTGTTTCTACATATAATGCATGAGAATTCATGAGAGATATAAACAAAAATAGTCTTGTACATAGCAAACTGTAAAGATCAAATTAAGGCAGGGATATTACCTTCAGTACTCTAAAATTTCACCGGGAAAATGAACAGTCATATAAATGGATGGTGGTATCAACATCTGCAGGATGTTTAGGAATTAAAGGTAACATGGTATAAATTGAAAACTACTTGCCTGTATCGTCTTGATAGCTAGCAAACAAGTCAAACACCAGTTTTACATTCAAGAAAATCTAAAGGGAGTGGGTAAGGACTCTGTACCTGTTCATCTACAAAAAAAAAAAACACCAAAAAACAAAACAAAAACAACCTCAGTGTTTTATAGTTAAAAAGGTGTTTTACATTACAGAAAGGTTTTTTTTGTTTTTTTTTTGCTTCAAATGAAGCACAGATAGTTCCAGGTTTATTTCACATTTCCAGGTCTCGAAAGCCAAATTCAGTTCTCATGTCACACAAAACTCCCAATGTGCCTAAGATCTGCTCTTTATGTTCAAGACTGCAGCTATAAAGAATACTAGAATTTTCTCTTGCAAATAAAAGCCATTTATTCTAGGAAGCAATGTTTGCACAGTGCCTATTATGACAGGATGTATCTCTAATTGGTGTCACTGGTAACATTTAAAACACAAACACATTAAGTGTACCAAAAGAAAACAGTACTGAGTCTTTCTAATTCAATACCAAATAAACACAAAATGAAGCAGCAGCCCTATTTATCCTCTTTTCTTTATAATTCATTGAACTAATCAATAAAATTTAACATATTTTATATCAACTATAGAATAACAGTGCATGGAGACCAAGGATATGAACTGAGTTGAACCTAAATAGGTTGAATCAAAATCGAGTTCTAAATACCTTGAACTCTTGTAGCATCCAGATCCAAGCATTGCCTTGTACTGTCTTCCATGCGTGTACATTTTGCAACATAATATGTTAAAGCAAGAAAGTTGGTATGGTTTGGGAGTTCTGCTGTGATTGAAACGATAGGAATTGAAACTCTTACTTTCTTAAGCATTTTTCATGGTTTAGCTGCAGCCAGCATCACAGGTAGTGGCTGTGGAACACACAGATACAGACTCCTTTCCCCACAGTGGGATGGGGGAAAGAATTGGAAAGGTTAAAGTAAGAAATCTCATAGGTAGAGATAAAAACAGTTTAATAGGAAAAGCAAAAGCTTCCCAAACAAAGCAAAACAGGGAATTCAGCCACCATGTGCCACGGGCAGGCAGGTGTTCAGCCATTTCCAGAAGAGCAGGGCCTCATGACATTTAACAGTGACTTGGGTAGATAAACATCAGAAGTTTAGATGTCCCCCTTCCTGCTTCTTTCTCACAGTTTTTGTTGTTCAAAATGACACCATATGGTCTGGGTTATCCCTTTGGTCAGCTGGGGTCAGCTGTCCCTGCTGTCTCCCCTCTCACCTCCTCTTGCTCCCCCAGCCCACTCGCTGGCAGGGTAGGGTGAGAAATAGAAAATGCCTTGAAGCTGTGTAAACTCTGCTCAGGAGTAACTAAAGCATCCCTGAATTATTAATGCTGTTTTAAGCACAGATGAAATCTCATGGAACAATAAATATTGTCGGGTTAATTTTTTTTTTTTTTTAAGTTTGCATTGGGTTTTTTACTGCTCCTGGTTGTTGTGCTGATACCTCTGCTGCCACGCTCCTAAAAAAGAAGACCCTGTTGTCAGCCTCCTTCAGGCCTCACAATTCTCGGCATGGAGATGACACCTCAGACAGTCCTTCTCTTGCCAGATAAACAACATTTCTGAGCTCTCCCAAAGGCCACCTTGCCATGTACAGATGACCCCTACCCTATAATGAATATAATGGACATTGTTTGCCATCCTTTCTCAGCATTTCTGGCCCTTCAGTGGATAATGGTAGATGAAGAAGATCTGTCCTTCTGAAGTCCTCAGGGAATGCTGGGCTGTTCAAGGATATTCCTTGCTGGTGACTCACTAGCAAAGGCAACCCCATACATGGCATGCTTTAGTTCATCAGGTTTGAACGTTTGACAGAATTTGTGATGTGTGCCAATAAAGTGTATGGTAAGAAAATGAAAGAAGATTTTTTTTTTTTAAATTGCTTTTCAGTTTTAGCATTCTGCTTTCACAGTAACAAGTTTTTCTTGATTATCAGGAACAAGTAAGCAAAGACTATCCCTAACTAATCTGTCATTCAAGGCACCTACATCCTCTTTGGCAGCAGTATAGCGCAAATAAAGAGTGGGCAAGCTTAACTTTTCTTGATGTATTACCGTAAACTGTAGTTCCCAAATGACAGGTGGATAAATTTTCTGTATTTGTGTTTATCTTCAACTATGTCTCAATTATGATTCAGAAAAGTAAGAACGAAAATGTTCTTAAAAGATTATCTTGCTAGATTAACTCTTTTGGTCCTTTAAGAAACATGTTTATTAAAAAGGTGGAGCTTCATAGGCATGGCAAAGAAAGACTGCAGATAACTAATTATCACAGGAACTCCTGGATTCAAACAGTCGCCTTTAATACCATGTTAGTCGGGGTGTGAGGCAAGAGGTGAAACTATTGTTCTGTTCTTCACAGTACTCTTTCTTGCTGAACTTATGGTGTGCATCTCCTTCCCATAACTCTTTCTTTCCTGCTTCTCCTTGCAACTCTCATCAGTCTCCAGCCTCTACTTCCTGAGGCTGCTCTTCATGAATGCGTAATTCCCTCCCAAGCATCCTACCTGACCCACTCCACTTCTTCTGAAAACCAAGTAGCAGACTAACCAAGATCAATCAGTGAAAAGAACACACACAATCTGTTGTGGGTGAACATGTTGCAACTTAATGTGAATTATGAGCACCCTGCCCTTCTGTATGACAAAATATTAAAGATAGTAGAAGGGATGATGACTACAAGATCATCTGTCATGCATTTAAATTCAGTTTAACCAACACAACATTCAGCTTAATATTCTGAGAATTAGCACCTGCAATTTCTCTCTGCAACCTCTCAGAAAGTCCACCCTCCATATAATTTCTACCTTGACTTTTATTTCCATTCCATTATAAGGAACCATAGAAAGATTGTATAGGTGGAGCCTAAAAAGCATGTTACAGAGTGTTTAACTATCCACAATAGTACAGAAAAAAATGTATATAATATGTACAGCATCTTTAATTAATCTTATTTCTTAAAAAAAAGAAAAAAAAATTAACCTCTCTTTTCCTCCTGGGAAGCTAATGCCAAATGTCCTAACACAGTTTTCCTTCCTGCACTTCTATGATCCAGTCTATCTCTTTTCAGAAGTAAGACCTTATTCATCCCACCTATATTTGGATTTCTAGCTGAAATTCTAAGTGCATGGTCGTGGACAGGCACTAAAATGCCTCTGTATTCAACATGGAGAGGTATTTGCGAAGGGTGACCCAGAACTTCAGTTGGCATTTCACTGTGTGTGGATTAGAAAGGGATGTGCAAACACTTGGCTTCTGGCCTAGATAATTCATTTAAGTCTAACATTAGGTGGAAAGAATCCTTGATGGAATCTTAACAGTTGTAGGGGTGGAGGCACATGGCTATTTCTGGCTCAAAAGGTATTAGTGAGAACAGTTAACAAAGCATGCAATGGACAAGTGAAGTCAGAGTATTAGAGGTCCTCCTTTAACTATTCTCTCAATTCCCTATACTACCTGCAAAAACTAAAAAGGTCAGATGCTGTAGGTATTTTTTTTTTGCCTTCACTGGAAGAAAAACTTCAATTTGCATTTGCCTGTTTCTCAGCTGCATTTCCCTCATTACCTACAGTTTTGATTTTGCTACACTCTGAAAGGGTGTAAGACCAGGAAACTTTAACTTGGCACTAGCAATAATTCTTGCCACTGAATACAGACATCATGTACAAAAAAAAAAAAGGATGATATAGAATTTTGTTGAAACATGATTTTTTCTGGAAGTAGTGAAGAAGCAAAAATGTAACCGCACTCAAAAAATACAGAAAAGTGTAAATACAGGATATAGCTGAAGTAGCTGAAGTTGTTCCACAAGGTTCTGGCCTGGAGAAACAGGAAAGCTGTATAAAATGAACATGACTGAACAGTGAGAACAAACAAATCAAACAGTGAGAGCAAATACATGATGAATAGATCATTTAAAAAGGGTAGTGCAGGTTTCATTGTGAGTGATTTCAAATGGTACTAAGAAGGATGTGGTGGGTGCTATAGGAAACAACGTCATGATATCAGACATAGTCCTCTTAAGCTGACTATTCAGAGTTGTTGAACATGTGCAGCCATGGAGAGGTCAGAATGCTTTACCTCTCTAAAATCCAGACTGTCTGCTTCAAGTCAGAGTAATCTGTTCTAGTTTTAGCAACCACGCTAACTAATTTAGATTCCTAAGTCAGACTTAGTAAGAGCAGATGTTCTCCATAGCTAATGAACGGAAAAAGGCATCTTCAGTGAACAGATCAACTCATCCTGAAGCATCTAAGCATCCTTGACAATTAATGACCTGAATGACATGGCACAGTGTACACTCAGTGAGACTGTGTGACATGGAGTTGGGAGAAGTTGCTGATGCAGAGGCTTGTGCTGCAATCCAGAGACACACCAAAAGGCTGGACAAATGGACTGACAGGGACCTCACGTTGCTTATCAACGAGAAGTGCAAAGCTCTGCAGGAATCCCAGGAGGAACAATCCTAGGCACCAGTACAAGCTGGAGGCCACCTGGCTGAAAAGTAGCATTGCGTTAAAGGTCTCAGGGATCCGGGTGGACACCAAACTGGACATGAACCAGCAATGTGCCCTTGTGGCAAATGGGAATGGTATCCTGGACTGCAATAGAAATAGTGTTGCCATCAGGTCGAGGGAAGTGATCCTTTCCCTCTATTCAGCACTGGTGAGGCCACACCTGGAGTGCTGTGTCTAGTTCTGGGCTCCTCAGTATGACAGAGATATGGACATTCTGGAGAGACTCCAGCAAAGGACCATAAAGATAACTAAGAAACTGAGTCAACTGAAATGAGGAAAGGCTGAGATAGCTAGGACTGTTCAACCAGGAGAATAAAAGGCTCAGGGGGGAATTTTATTAATGTATATAAATGTATGAAGGGATGGAGTGAAAAAAAAAATGGAGCCAGACCCTATTTGGTGCTGCCCAGTGACAGGACCAGAGGCAGTGGGCAAAAACAAACACAGGAGATATCCTCTAAATCTGAGGAAACAATTTTTCACTGTGAGAGTGACGGAGCACTGGCACAGGTTTTCCAAGGAGGCTTTGGAGTCTCCCTTCTTGGAGATATTCAAAAGCCATTTGGACATGATCCTGGGAAATCATCTCTAAGTGGCCTGGATTGAGCAGAGGGGTTGGACCATATCGTTTCCAGAGGTCCCTTCCAAACTGAGACATTCTGTGATTCTGTGAAGTAAATTTGCGTATTCCACATTCAACAAAAGCTTATTTCTCTCACTTGATTATGAACAGAAAAGACGGTGAATAGCCAGGTCTCAGAGGTTCAGTTTGCAGGCATATGAAGTTAAGTTAGATGACTTTAATGATTTTCACTTACAGTTACTCAAATACAGATTTAATTGCTTAACTAGACAACATTCAGACATAGAGGCATAGGCAAACCCTTAAGATGACTTCTGCTTGTCTTAAAATTTAATTTTCACCAGTTCAGTAAACTGTGAACAAGGTCCAA
The DNA here is from genome assembly GCA_013397755.1 of Cnemophilus loriae. NCBI lineage: Eukaryota > Metazoa > Chordata > Aves > Passeriformes > Corvidae > Cnemophilus > Cnemophilus loriae. The sequence continues at coordinate 1,557,965 of VZTF01000414.1, forward strand.
ACGAGAATGTGGAGATTATGAAACTTCTTATTGCATAAATAGCTTTTCAGATATATTTACTGATCTATTATTTTTCTTATGAAAATGAATTCACAGGGGAAGAAAAATAAAATGACACAGTGTAAGCACAGCATAACTGTTGTCAACAAAAGCTACCACAGAATTGTAACATTATCTTTCAAAACTTTTGACCTTTGCCTTACTTTTAGCAAATTTTATTCTGTAGGTAATTTAGTTTCTAAGTGGAAATTTTGCAAACTTCCTTGAAGTAGTTTTAAAACAGTCAAACAAAAGTACACAGAAGTTAGTCAACATAAAGTGCAATTCTGCAGTGGATTCTCTTCCTAAGGTATGAATATAACAAAGTATTTATTTGCAACCACTCACTAAACTGACATTACTTAAAGCTTTGTATCTATCAAACTAAAGCAAAATTACTGTATCTGTAAGTCTCCCGAATTTTTAAAATTCTTCCTCATTTTGTTCATGCAGATAGGATCAGACAGTGTAAAGAATTGTAATTCCTCAGCTGAAAGTTACTATTCTCATTTATCACCCTCCTCAGCTGAAATCCAGTCCCTGTCTTCAAGACAAAGAGCCATTCAGGCCGGCAGTGATCATGGGAGGTCTTAAGTCCAACCTTCTGTTCAAAGCAGAGTCAACAGTGAATTCAGAGCAAGTTGTTCAGGGATTTGCCCACAGCAAATCCATGCTGACTGTTATGAATTACTTCATTTTTCTCTGCGCACCCAGAAGTGGCTTTCAAGCAGATGTGTTTAGTGATTTTCTTAGGGAATAGACTGAAGTTCGCTGTGTTGTGCTTCCTTCTACTTTTGAGTATAGTAGATTTGCTTTTCTTCAGTCATCAGGAGCCTCCCTGCTCCAATCTCTGTGGCTATTCAAAGATGATAAAGTTACCACCCTCTGCATCCTTGAAGATATCCTGGTTTTTCCCACAGATTTTGATGGGTCACAATGTTCTAAATATCAGTTCTTTTCCACTACTGTTGTTTCCTCTCCTCCTTAAACTCTGACCCTAGGCACAAGGGTGCAAGCACAAACTAAGGCCCCAGCATTTAATATTTCCCAGCTGTGCACGCAGTAACTGCAAATTGAAGGGATGCTACTTCTTGTATCACTCATACACCATCATAAGAAGATATCTAACTATGTAATAGAGATGGGATTCTTAGGCAGGTGTTCTCAGAAACTTATACTGAGAGTGATCTAATTTTATTCAGGCATCTAAACTTTAACTGTATAAAAATGTAGTCATGACAATTTGAACAATCTCATCACAGGATCAGGAATGTAGAATGAAAAGGAAGGAAAGTGCAGCTAAGAACAGCCAGATATATTCACCTCTCACTAGGACTAAGCTGAGAGGCCTACTCAGCTGAACGCCAGTGCCCTTGGACAGTTTTACAACCCGTGGTACAGACACCTGCAATAGACAAGCCATAACTTTAACCCAGAACCAAGAAATAGTCTTCTGGGTGTTCTTGCTGACTAAGAAACAGCATGATGGTAACTGCCTTTGAGACAATTCGTCATTTGATGAATGTTGATTTCAACAGCAGTTTCAGCTTAAAAACAGTCATAAGTAGCCCACAAACAGATGCCTAGTGCACAGTGTGAAAGGTAAAGCATATAATAAAGCTAGGACCTATTTCAGACAGCATTGCCAGCCAAATAAATGCGTGTCAGACTTAATAAGATTTAGATACCTAAAGTCTGACCAGACAGATCCCATCTCTTTTGTGTACACAAGGTAACCCTGGAAGTTTTTATGTGTAAAATATTTGAAGCTCTATTAAGAAAAAAAAAGATGCACCACTAAAGTTTTCTGGGTTTTTTTACATCATATGTGCAGATAACAAACTTGTGAAAAGCTTATTATAGCTAATGGTAAGTGATTTTCAAATGCAGATTTAGGAAGTTAGAACCAAAGATATAAGCATTGCCAGGTATGCTCCAAATACATAGTTATGGGATAATACTTGAAGACTCATATTTTTTGAATGAGAATTTTGGCTTAACCTATTTTCTTGTTTTTCTGTTTTCACTTTATGGGAAATTCATCATTCATTCCTGCAAATTTTCTTCTAAATCTAATATTATGGAGATTTTGTTTGGATTAAATTAATATTTATTCTTAGTGGAATAAATAACGAGTACGTATTTTAAACGTCTTAGTTCATGAATAAATATTTCAAGTGTGTTGAGTTTTCTTCATAAGCAATTCCTAGCTTGCTGGTTTTGTCACTGAAACATTTACACTCCCCTAGATGTGCTGAAGTACCTTAATGATTCACTAAATAAATGCATTCATTACTTATTTAGTGTAGTACCAGATGAAATCAGCCAGTATCACCCACAGATTTTCCACTTTGTTAAAAATTATCATGATAGCATCAACATAGAAAAGGAAGCAAGATATACTTCTGGAGTCTGCAAAGTGAAGAGGTGAAATTTTGTATTGCTCCATGTGCTGTAGCTGTTGATGATGGCATTTTCTTCCTGTCATAAATGATCTGGCCTGAGAATTTCTGCTCTAGTATCACTCACAGAAATGTTAATGACTTTTCAATCCCACTTTTCTTTTTTGTGCCAGTGTGCTGCCTAAGTTCAAGGCACTGTCTTGGAATATGTGTATGCCCATAAATTAAATCAGCAGATGATCAATGTTTAATATTTACACTGCAAACACCTCAAGATACTTTAGCACCGAATTACATTCGTATTATCAGATTATGGTACAAAATCTCTTGGACCAGCTTCTTATCCACAGCAATACACGTTATGACCTCGATTTCAGTGGTGACCCATTGAAATGAAAACTTCAATGAATTAAGAATCTAGATTTTAATGGAAGAGAAATAAAGGTTGGGGAAGGGTAAGAGCAGAAGGATGCTGTTTTGACATTTTTATCAGACTTTATTTGCTTTTTAAAGATGGGTTACAGAAGAAGAAAACCTTCCAAGGTTTGTATTAACCTAATACATGTGTAGCCTTTTATATTACAAAGAGTTGCAGCATCACTACTAGCCATAAATAAGAATATTTAGGTGAAAATTTGCACAGCACAACCACTCAGTTTCCATTAGGATGAGGCTGTATGGATAATTTATTGCACAATTTCCAACATAAAATCTAAAAACATGGGTTCATATATTTTAATTTTCCTCTACACCTTCAATTTTAATATAAGAAAACAACAGTGATAATATATCAGAAATTCTCAGTTACATAAGCAAGTCTTTCCTCTTCTGTTTTCTTCTGGATTCATTAAGGGTGGTATTCCCACAGCAGGCATCAGAAATATGATAAGAAATCCTCTTTTCCAATAAGACTACTTGTCTCATTGTATCAGTACACTGTTTGTTTTACAGTTTGACTAAAAATATGTGTTTAAAAACTGGTATTAGCTATTTCAAAGTACTAGGAAACTGTAGGTTAAATCAGGCTTCTATTGCATCTAGTTTATTCAATCAGATTCTATTATTCAATTTATTCAGTAAGTGAAAATAATAATATTTTCCTGTCTATCCTAAAATCTGGTCAAAGAATAAAAATTATAATCAGACACTATGAACACTGAAAACAAGAGAAAAAAGGGTGAATAGTAAAATATAATGTAGCCATCTGAACAGTTTGAGTGGTTCAGAATCATATTTATAAAATTATTCTTTTTATAAATACAACAGACATCAGTAAAGTATGTGAAACTTGTTTGTTGCAATGTGTATAAAAGCCGCAAAATGAGACACACATTTGTGCAAATCACATTAACATTTTGATTATGTGATAAACTAGAGACATAAACCTGAAAAAAAATATCACAGGAGTAAATATATACAAGCTAAACAGAAGTTGAAAATGAATACAGTTATTTTTATTCCAGGAAGAATTTGTAGAACTTTGATGGCAATGAAGACCTCTTCATATTCTCATGAAAATTATTACATATGATGGATTTTTATGTTTTTCTTTAAGTTCTTTTCTCAGTTGTGTTGTACCTAGACAAGTAAATCAAGTGAAGCACTATCACAAATAATTGTCTCAATACCTGAAAACCCTCCTTAAATTTATTTCTGATAGCTATGTAGAGAATACTGTCTATTTAGCTATGCCTAGTAATCCTTGGAAAGGCAAATAATTGCTCACCTTACAGTAACCAGCTCTGTGGGATGCAGGATTTACAAAGATTCCATTTTCTCATGCATCTGTATCCCAGGTATGAGAAATGTAATTCTTTCTTAACACACTAGTAAAAGGCATGACAATTTTATGAGCTTCCCATTTTGCTCAGTAATAAAGACACCTCATTGTCAGGAATCCAAATTTGTCAAAACAGAACACATGCTTGAGAAGCCTAGCTACAATAATATGAACAGCATTCTATTTTTTTTCACATGGTAGAAACTTGGTGAGTTGCACAGAAGTGCCTTATTTGTGGAGGTAAATAAGAAGCCTACTGCAATACCAACAGAAAGAGCAATCCATCAAATCTTTTTTGTCTAAGTAAAGTATTACACAATAGCACAATGTGGTATCAAACTACAGTTTGAACTCAACAGCAGATATTACATGAGTTCAGTCCATAGAAACTGGCACATATTCTAGATATTCATTATTAAAATAAGTTATGTCCATTTGCCATTTGAAACCCAGTCAGACTCTGAAGGTACCCACTTTTCTGAAAATGTTAAAAACATTTGAGTGGAAATATAATTGTTGGCCTATTCCAGACCTCTCCAGGAATAAGAAAATCAGTATAAATATCCAGAATGCAAATCTGTGCATTGGGTTAAGAAAGAGGTCTAGGAAAAGAAATGCAGAAGAGAATACATTAATTTGAGGGTAAATAAGTTCAGTGGAGAACCTAAGAGGAATGCTTTCAAAGAAACCTGTCTAGAAGGAGACAGTATGAGCTCACGAATTATTTAACCTTCTAGTAAATAAGTCATAAACAAAGAAATGTTCAAGAAAAAGTGAAAAACAGAACAGGTACTGAGAATCTACTAAGGCAGGAACTCAGGATGTAGTGCGAGAAGCACAAATAGAAATTTTGTCCCTTAAGTAACTTTGATAAATAGACCTTGACCTATTACAGAGTGAAAGGTAGTGTTCTACCTCTTGGTGTAGAGCAATCCACACCAGTGCCAGTAAAAATTGGTTTTATTCTATAGTGTAAGAATGGGACAGTTAGAAAGCAGATGACCAGTCCAAAGGATTAAAGAGAAGACAGAAATATCGATTTCATGTTGTAAAATCACATAATGAAAATTATTTCCAAAGGATTTTTTTTTAAAGCTGCAATATTTGGATTATCTGGGATAATAAGTACCTGGGACTTCTAAATTTGTCAAGTTCCTTTAGACCAACTAATATTTTCAACTGTCCTTCTTTCTTCTCAAGGAACAAAGGTTATTTGTACTCTCTACAGGATACTGTGCAGCAGCTGTATCTATTTTGTATACCCTTACCTAAATGAAGCAGGGACCATTCTCTGGTTCTGAGGTCAACATTTCACCTTCAGCTGCTGCACATCTAAACTTCACATTGAAGGTTATAGAACTCTACAATACACAAGATACCACCAGCTAAAGCCCTAATTGAGTTAAATATATGAGGTGGTACACTGATGACTGTGTCCACCACTAACAGGTAAGATTGAGCTCATTTTACATCAGAGACCCAAGAGGATACAGTAGAAACTGCTTTTTATATCCTATGCAGACAGTTATGTTGGCACTACTCGGTTTTCTCTTAGTAATCTACTTAACAGTATGTGTAATCTCTTAATCTGAGTGGTTTTGAACCCTTGGTTGCCAGTTGCAAGAATACTGTCCCAGGCACCGTGCTGGAATGATAATGTAGTGGGACAGTTGGACCTTTAAGGAGAAAGAAGTGCAAAATTGATGGAGAGTCATAAAACAAAAGAAATTGACTTTCCAGCTGAAAGATAAGAAAGCTCTCAAGGAAGGCAGAGCCCCAAAGCTGCTGAGGAGAACTTCATGGCGAACTCCATGGAGATGCTTACTGTGCAGTCCTGATTTAAGTTCTTATTCAATCACACCTTCTTAGTCACTGTTTCATCGGTCAGCTCTAGGTTGTTCTTCACCCAGGATATGAGAACACTTGCTACTGTGGGAGGAAAATATATACAGGAGTAGTTGCCTCAGAAAAAACCCAGAGAAAAAGGAGTACCTCATTTATATCTTCCAAGGCAGACTTTGTTAGGAGACATCTTTTCTCTACAGAGAAACACAGCCCACAGATAAGCCAAACCACACTGCTGTAATCACTAGGCTTAATAGCAGGCAGAGAATAACACAAAGTCTGGTCAGTCAACCAGACCATTTCTATGAAAACACAGGGTAAAAAAAGAAAACTACATAGAAGTATCTCTCCCTCCACACATTATTTGTGCTGAGAATGCAAATGGATGCTGAAACAAAATCATATTGTGGGACAGCACCTATCTGAGAGCAGAAGGCAGAGCAAACAGAAATATTTATCAGAGTGTCTTGGATCACCAGTAAGTCAGAATAGGATTTTATCAGTTTTTCTAAAAGCAAATTTAGCCAGAAATTTATAAGATAATGTCTCTCTTTTTGTTTTCAAATAAAAGAATGAAAGTCCAATCAATAGTACAAACCATTCACAAACTAAACTATGTCTGAAAAGAAAGCCTTAGGCTTAATAAAACTTCAAGAAGTTAAGAATAACTCCAAATGAACCTACCCAGAATATGAGCAAGCACAATACTCTGTAATAAGTAGGGAACAGAGAGCATCTAAATATTTAAAGCATCTTAAGAAAAAAAAAAGAAGACAAAATTTCAGGAAAAAAGAAGGTATGAGGAAGATATCTTTCTTATAATTTTGCTTGCCTCTGCATAAAATATAAAGGTACAGGTTAGCCAGCCCAGCCCACTTATCATGATAACAGCTCTCACAGATAGTGGTGTGTGATTAAAAGATTAAAAAAGAAATGAAAGCAAAGATATGATACTGTAGTAAGATCTGTTGGGCTCTTCTGTTAAACAGTGGAGAAAAACTCCATGAAAGAAGAAATTATCTGTGTAAATTTTATCTATACCCAACACTGAAGTTAAAAATTAAAGTCAAGACTGTCCTGCTTCCCTCACATCTACATCAAACCCAAACACCTTGCAAGCTATCTATAAAGAAATTAAATATAGCATTGATGTGTCTGCCTGAAGTTGGAAACTGCAAGTAATTGAACTGTGCAGAAGGTTAATAAAAACACAATAGGTATCCAAGGAAATAAGTCAAAGCTGTGAGTCTTGATGAGCCTTTTTTTTTTTTAAGCATGCGAACCTTTGGGATGCAATGTGTACATGGCACAGTGAGACTGACAGCTCTGATCAAATATAACATAAGCACTGTTCAAACATTGTAATTTAGTTATTACTCACCAGGTCTGTATAAGCTGTAGAGAAAATAGAGAAAATAACCTGTAGAGCCTGATGCTATACTACATCATATTACTCTAAACAGGAAGAGATTCAAGTTATTTCAATGTAAGAAAAAAAAAGAAAACAATGGAAGTTGATGAAGCTTTATGGAAAATATGTTGTATTAATGCGTTCTTAAAAATGAACTTCTATTTACTCAGTGAAAATAAAAAAGGTGTAGAATGGAAAAACTTAGAGCCCAGAAATGCCAAAGTTTTCCTATGCAATTATAGCTGCTCCCTTGTGCCTACATGTTATGACAATGTAATTGTTTGATCACCTACTAATTTTCAAATGATACATTAGAAAATCTTGCAATAACTTTTACAGCTCTTATGAGGCACATTTTGGAAGGAATGGTTTTCCCGGGGACTTTCGCTAATTCACTAGGTATCTTGGTAAATAAAGGTTATTCATGGACTTTCCCATACAAAAAACTTTTGCATTTATAAAAAGATTTCTTAAAAAATGTATTATATACTTTTATCACAAAAATTATATGTAGTGTGAAAGTGAAGACAAAGTTGTCGCACTAGAAAAGTCTGCAAATAGCTTCAGTGAAGCTCAGTATTCATTAACAACCTCCCACCCCCTTTCTCTCTCAAACTGTCTTCTTTATTGCTGTCCTAGAAAGACTGACTAAAGATTGATAACACCAACTAAATCCATTCAATAACTTCAGCTGGGGATGTATCTGCTGAAGAAGTTTTCAGAATTTCTTCCTACAAAACACCTGTTTTGTGGACAAATGTAAAACACCCTGAAGTTGTGGGGTTTTTTTTCCCTTCACCTATATGTAGGAGTAATTTCCAAAGAATGACTTATCATTCATACAGTGAAGATATCATGGCCAGCAGCCAAAAAACAATATTGGAAATTGCCTGCTAGGCAGGTAATCTAGTGCATGTGGGAGAGAAACAGGGTTGTGCTGAGCTTCTTATTTAACCAACTCCTAGGGAGTGCCACTGACGAGGAATGCCACAAATTATATGGGAACAGGAACTCTGCAGTCAGTGAAGCAGTTCACTTTACAGAAAAAAACAAAAGAGCTAGCAGTCCTTTTCTGAGACAGCACAGGTCTGCAAGAGTCAGAGCAATGATGTTGGCATTCCACAACACGTGGTCCCCAGCAGGAATCAGACTGACTACTCCTGGTGCAGAAGTCTTGACAGAGATGAAGCTCCTAGAAGGGGTCTTAATCATCCAGGTCTCAGGCTGCAGAGAGTGCCTGCTACTTCTCTCCAAGAATCCACTGGAAGTGATTGTGTCCTCAGCTGTATGAGGTGTGCTCTGCTCAAATCACTGAGCTATCAGGTGAAGCTGCCGAGATTGCATAATGTTGGAGAGAGTGAGTGCGAGGAAATCTACAAGTTCTTCATGAAGATTTGTCAGAGGTCATCCAGAAGCTACATTTGAGTGGGTGGTGGCAGGAAGCATGTGACTTCCACAAACAGAAAGAAAGCTCTTTCTATTACTGTGCATGTGGAACTGAAGGACACTTGCCACTGGTGAACAAGAACATCAAGCCATGCAACAGCATTATAGAGAAGCTTTAATAAGAATATATTTCTTATTATATACTGCCTCAACAAGAATAGGACTTGAGAAAGAAGCCTCATGATTGCAGGGCCAGGTTTTTGGCGGGGGGGAGGAGAGGGCAGGCTTTTATCACTCCAAGATCTGCTGCAAGGGTAGCACAGTGGTGCGTAAACAGTCCAGGAGTTTTCCGGAATCCAAGAGGACAATCTTTCAGCACAGGGGATACATGAGATTAGCTGCAAAGGTAATCTGCTAAATCGTCTACTAACAAGTAAAGAAAAACTGACCAGTGAAATAAATATCAGTGGTAAGTTGGGCTGCAGTGACCATATGGTGATGGGAATTCAAGATCCAGAGAGAATCAATGAAGGCAAGAATCAGCATAAAAGATCTTTGATCTCAGAGTGGGTTTTGACCTGTTCAGGGATTTGCTTGGCAGGATTTCATCAGAGGCTGCCCTGAAGAACCAAAAGAGACCAGGAAATCTGATTGATCTTCAAAGACATCTTCCTTAAAATGCAAGAATGGCTCCATTATGGTGTTCTGGAACTTAAGCAGGTACAGTAGAACGTCAGTCTGAGTTAACGGGGAACTCCTGATTGATCTCAAATACCAAATAGCAAGTGTACAGAAGGTGGAAGTAAAGACAAGGTATCTGGAGTGAGGACAAGCTATACAAGAGGATTACAGAGACACTGCTGCAGGGAAGAAACTGAGAAAGCAAAAGCTCAGTTGGGATTCAAATTGGCAGAGGACCTGAAAGGTGACAAGAGCTTTTAAAGGTAAAACAAAAGCAACAGTAAGTAATATGTGGACTCCTTGCTGAATAACTTGAGGGCAAAGTGACAAAGGATACAGAAAATGCTTAAGTACTCAGTGCTTTCTTTGTCTCAGACTTTACAGGCAATGTGTGCTCCCAGTTCCTGGTCCCTCCCAGGACCCTGGGCCCAGTTGCAGAGTTTGTGGCAGTCAAGTGCTACTCATGCTAGAGGAAGAGTGAGCTGATGATAATTTAAATGAGCTGGGCATACACATGCATTGGGTACTGCTGAAGGAGCTGGCCACTCTCACTACAGGGCTGCTCTATATTATTTTTGGTCTTGATGATCAGGGAAAATTCCTGATAACTGGAAAAATGCAAATATCACAATAATCTTCAGGAAGGTTGAGAAAGAAGATGTAGGATTGTAGGAACAATAGGCTTTCCAGCCTCACACTGGGAAAACTGCAGAACAAGTCCTCCTGGAAATAATTTCTGGCACATGAAGGAGATCAACATGTTTAGGAACAGTCAGTGTGGTTTTCAAAACAAGACGTATCTGACTAATCTGATTGGCTTCTGGGGGTAAGCGGAGAATGCTGAATGCTGTTTAACTTAGTCTTAGAAAAGCTTTTGACATAATTTCCCACAGTAGCTTTGTAGAGAGGAAACAGAGGTACGGATGGGTGGACTACAAAGTGCATGAAGAGGTGGCTGTGGTCAGCACCTCAAAGTCCACCTGGTAGTTGTGGCAATCCCGAAGAATGGGCGGATACCTGGGCTGATCGTAAGGAAGCAGTGAAAGTCCACTGTTCCACAAGTAAGGGGGAGACAGGAGCCGAGTACTACAACACAGGCAGCAGGGCAGGAGCTGGGACAGTAAGAACCCAGTCCACCAGCACCTAAATGAGGCAAGTTAGGTCTGGCTGTTGTATCCAGTGTCAGACATTGTGCAGTGATCACAAGGCAAGTCTGTAGCAAAGAGAAACAGGTCAAGCCTGTGTGCAGCGCTACAGTGCACAGATTAGGGTCCAAAGTTAGACCATCAGGGATCATGATCAGGCACCGGTATGGCTGCAATGCAGTGGGAGCTGCAGCTCACGTGGGAGCCAAACAGTTGAGCTGCAGCTTTGAGCAGCTCTAAAGAGAAGGAAGTCAGTCTTTTCTGAGCTCTTTTTTTCAGAGCTGTCTGGGACCACTCTGTCCAAGGACACCAAAGGAAGGGGAACAGCCCTCCACTGTGCTATCCTTAAGTTGACCCTGAGCCCAAGGACCCAGACCTCTAGGAGGGAGAATTTTCTCAGGGCCTTCACACTGATACTACTGCTGTCTTTATTAAAGACTAGAATGACAGGATGGAGTTTACTTTCAGTTTTTTGAACCAAGAGGAACAGTTGATAAGGCGGAAGGCTGGGCTTCCATTTGGAGTGACCTCAAGAGGCAGGGACACTTGCTGACAGGTAGAGCAGGAAGCAGCAGGAGCTGGCTGCCCAGCAAGGGAAAACTAATTGGCAGCAAGGCAGGCAGAGGCAGACCTCACTAACAAGGATCCAGAATGCTCAGTCATTAAATCTGGATCAGGATCAGGTCTGCACAGAGTGAACAGGTGTAGCTCAAAAGTCTGCTTGCACAAGGCAGATCCAGTGCCATGTTAGATAGGCCCAAAGTCAAACCAGAGATTCTGGGCCAGGGTCAGGATTAAGGAGGTACAAGATCAGGCACAGAAGTAGACGCTACACAACAGCAACGTAGCACAGGCAGGGCACAAAAATACACCCTCTGCTAAAATGCAGTTCCCAAGGGAATGGAAGGGCATGCCCTCATTTCTGTCTTGCTTTGCAACAGCTCTTACAATGAGGGAGCTGACCTCAGACTGAGCCAGCTATGCACCTTAGCTCAGCTAACTAAATTACTAGAAGGGGGGAATGTGCTCAGGAACCTGGCAGCATCTTATGAAATTCAGCAAAGGCAAATGCAGAAATCCTCTATCTGGGAAATAATATTGTAATGGCACAGGCTGACTATCTAGAATGCAGATCTGTAGAAAGGAACCTAGGTTTAGGATGATGAGTGTGAATAAGCAGTGCAGTTCTGCAGCAATGCAAGCTTAAACACAAATCGGGTTGCATTAGTAAGAACATAACCAGCAGGTTAGTTGAAGTGCTTATTCTCCTCTCCCTGGCACTTGCAAGACTGCATGAGGAGAGTTGTGTCAAGTTTGGGTGTCTGCAGTATAACAAACACATTAACAAACTGGCAGAGTCCATCAGAGGCCATCAAGATAGTTAGGAAATGAGAGCACATGACATACAAATAGAGGTTGAGAGCACTAGGCTTATTCATTTGTAATAAAAGAAGGCTGGGTGAGAGCTAACTGCTATCTTCAATCATGCAGCAGGTGGAAACAGAGTAGATGGAGCCAGGCTGCTTGGACTTACACAGTGAAAATGGGAGAGGCAATGAACAGAAATTGCAGGAGAGCAAATTCCTGATAAGTACAAGGAGAAAAAAGTCACCATAAGTATGGCCTAACACTGGAAGAAGATTCCTAGAGAAACTTCAACTCTGAAGATATACAAAACTTGACTGGATAAAAGTTCTTCAGCGACCTAAGTTACTTGCAGTGTTGAGGACTGGAAAGGTCAGAGAAGGGAGATTTAGATCAGGTCAACTTCCAAGGACTCTGACAGCCTAAATCTACATCATGCACCTCATTGTCAGCTCAGATTCTAGGAGTGTCTTAGAATGTATTTTGAAAACAAGACTTGGAATCATGGTCTGTAGGTAATCTGTATTATAAGGTGATAATAACCCTGTAAATACTCTTCACTATAATGAAGAATAGATATTGATGTCTCACTGTCCACATGGAAAATGGTGCCATGTGTGCTTCTGCAGCAGTGACCAAGGTTTCATATCATATAATAATGTCATTAATGATCTGGATGATGGAATGCAGTGTGTGCTTATTAAATCTGCAAACAATACTAGGCTGGAAGCAACTGTGTACATTGGAGGACAACATTAGAATTCAAAATGATCCTGACAAACTGTAGGAATGGTCTGAGAAAAACAGGATGTTATTGAACAGACAAAAGTATGGGGCATTACTTTTAGTAGACATACTAAATTGTACAAATACAGGATGTGCCTCATCCAGCTTGTTTGTACTTTTGCCGAACATGATTCAGGGGCAACAGAGGATCACGAGCTGAGTAAGAGTCAACAATGTCATGCTGCAGCAATAAAAGCAAACAACACTGGCATTTTTTTCTTTAAAAGTTGTAATCTGAAGGACATGAGAAATAATCTTTCCCCTCTACACAGTACTGCAAGGTCTCAGCTGTAGTAGCCAGTCCAGATTTAAGCACTACCTCAGGAAAGATGATGAACAATTAACATGAGATCATGACTTTAAGCTCTATTGAGAGTCTGATGACAGGGTAATAATTTTGACTTACTTTCTTGATGAAACTTTAAACATCCAGAAATGCATCCTTCTCCCAGTTATCACATCCCTTCTTTTACAGTCATAGATGGAAATCATTAAGCCATTATCAATAAAATGTCCAGAAAGGCAATCCTAAAGCAAGGAAAAATAAATAATGCTTGGAAATTCAGGAAGGAGTGTTTCATAGCTCTTTCTTTTCTAGGTGATAGATGGCTTTTTTTTGGTGGTGATGGTTTCTGGGGGAGGGTTTTTTGGTAGTAATGTCAGAAAATAAAAGAACTATGCTGAATAACACCTTCTTTTCATTTTAGTGAAAGCAAACAAAAAACTAAATAAATTCCTTTGGATAAATCCTGCATGAATTTTCAGTCAGAAAACTTCTTGGAAATCAGTTCCTTTGCAGGAATATAATGAACATGTTTACTTGGTGTTTTGTTAGGTTTTTTCAGCAAACTATTTCCAGAGTTACAGATATAACAGCTAAATACATAAAACAGGAAGATAATCATAGAATCATCAAATCATAGAATAGCCCAGGTTAGATGTGTTGTCCACAGATGATCTGGTCCTGCCTTTTGTGGGAAAGAGAGCCTTGATGAGGTTATCTAGCACCCTGTCCGATTGCATCTTGAAAACCTTTAATGATGGGGATTCTACCACATCCCTGGGGTGGTTGTTCCAACTTATGAGTGTTCTCAATGAAAAAAAATTATTTCTTTTGTCAACTTTCCCAGTACAACTTGTACCCACTGCCACTTGTCTTCTCTATGTGACTGCCTGTGAAGGAGTCTCTCTTCTTTGTAGATGCTGTTTAAGTACTGGAATATTGTGATGAAGTCCCCCCTGAGCATTCTCTTCTCCACAGAGAAAATATGTAACTCCTTCAGCCTTTCCTGGTAGGGTGTGTTCTCCAGCCTTTGATCACCTTCGCAGCCCTGGTTTGGACCCTCTTCAGTCTGTCCACATCGTTCTTGAATTGTGGTGCCTAGCATGGGACTCTGGCTGCATCCTGACAAGTGCTGAGTAGAGCATGAAATAATGTCAATATATATCTCATAGTTGCTGTAGGTTCCTGCTGATAACACCAATGACATATCAATAAACTGTTGAGTGTTCCCTGATAATAAAACTAGGCCATCAATCTCATATACTTTGTTGAGATAAACCAGCCCATCAATTTTAATCATTCTGTTGATATCTCCTCCTTGGTGTATCATAAACGTTAAGTCCTTTAATATATAATTTAATGGTATGTGTTTGGAAAAATGTTTCTAATAACATACAAGAGCTTGTGATCCTTTTTGTCTCCTGTTGTTGTTCATACTGCAGCATATAGACAAAGTGTGTGAACAACATCCTTTCTGTCTAAGCATTTATTTGGTTTCAAGTAGCTAAAATGAAAGCATGCAGAGCACATAAAATAAACATAATTTGCTGATGAATTAGGTCTTTTTCTTCAACAAATATATGTTTCATAGCAACAATTAGTTCATTGCATTATGGCAGTGTTTTCACCAAAAGTTAATTTCCATCATCAGTTATTGTCTAGAAACACACTAAAAGAAGCATGTCAGAAGTAACAATAATTTACATGTTTTCAACCTTAATTAGAGTTTGGAAATTTTTTTTAAAAAACTATTTTATGGTGAAAAAAGCTCATAGAAATCTAGTTGTAAAAAGTGTCTTGGACTCACAATGGCAGCATGGACTGACTTCTCTGGGATTTGGCCACAGTGATGATCATTGAAGGATATTTCTTAAAGTTAGCTGGTAGCATGACATGCTGCATGAAAAAAAGAGTGCTTGACAAACAGTAAAAAATATAAGGGGAGGAGAGAAGACCAGCAGGACTTTTCTTAAGATCCTAACTGTTGTTTAGAAAATAAATCTTTATGGGCCCTCATGTTACCACATATCCATTATGCAAGAGCCAGCAACATAGACTGAGGCATCTACAGACCAAGCAGCCAAGATATCAATATCAATAAAACGAAAAATCAGTTATGGAGAACCAACAAAGAGGTCAATATTAATAATTGACCTTCATAATAATTGATCTAACAATAACATCAATACTAAAAAAATTGTATTAATTTCACTACTAAAAAGGCTTGCAAAATATAAGAAAGATGAGAATAAAATGTCCAAATGGAATGAGCAGCTCAAACTTGTGGTTTTAAAGCATGATTTGTGAAACAATCACAGAATAAACTGTTTCAAAGCCAAGAACCTGTTACTCTTTAGTGCAACAAATTCTGCTGTATGTTTTCTGTAATAAAGCATACAAATCCTGCTATTTACATCTATGCAACTTTTACTATGATTATACCCTAATAAAAGCAATTAAGAAAAAAAAAAGAAAATACATATCTTCATTTAAAAGTAAAAGTTCTGTTTTATGTAGATCTGGTTACTGTTCAACTACTCAGACTATTATCTCTTTTTATTCTAAAAGCTTATGTTTAATGAATTCTTCTCAGCAGAATTCATAACCATGAGAACAAACATAATGTCTATTTTATTTTTAGTACTCTGAGTGTAAAAATCAGAGAGAATAATATAGATTAATATAAATTTCTTATAGATAATAACTATATTTTTTTTAAATTTCAAGCGGATTACTTGGTTAATCTATTGCAATAAAACCAAAATAACTTATTGAAGTCATACTGTCTTCATCTGCTACACTGTGATTGAAATGTAGAGAATCTCACTCGGAAAGTCAGTTACAGTGTTTCTGAAATTGTGCAGGGTATAACAAAACTTGCCTCAAGAAATACATACAAGGTATTTTTTAAATATTGCTCTCTTTCAAGACTAAAGTAATAAATTATATAAAAAGCATGTAGAAATTAGAATTTAGAGTAGCAAAAAATTCTAACCAGTTTTTTCACTTCTGCTTTAATGCACCCTGTTATGTGGAAGTTAAAAACAGTGAATGACACACCTCTGAGCTGCGTGGTGCGATTGACATGCTGGAGGGATGGGAAGCCATCCAGAGGGGCTTTGACAGGCTTGAGAGGTGAACCTATGCCAACCATGTGAAGTTCAACAAGGCCAAGTGCAAGGTCCTGCACTTGACTCAGGGCAATCCCAAGCACAATACAGGCTGAGCAGAGAACGGATTGAGGGCAGCCCTGAGAAGGGCTTGGAGGTGTTAGTGGATGAGAGGTTGCACATGAGCCAGCAATGTGCACTCGCAGCCCAGAAAGCCAAACACATCCTGATCTGTGCCCAAAGCAGTGTGGCCAGCAGGTCAAGGGAGAGGATTCTCCACCTCCACTCTTCTCGGGTGAGATCACATCTGCAGTACTGTGTCCACCTCTGGTGCCACAAACACAAGGAGGACATGGACCTGTTGGAGCAAGGAGGGCCATGATGATGATCAAAGGACTGGAGGACCTCTCCTGCAACAACAGGCTGAGAGAGTTGGGGTCATTCAGCCTGGAGAAGAGAAAGCTCCAGGGAGACCTTACAGCACCTTCCAGAACCTTAAAGGGGCCTACAGGAAAGCCAGAGATGGACAATTCCAGAGGGCATCTAATGCTAGGATAAGGGGGAACAGCTTTAACCTGAAAGAGAGTAGGTTTCGATTAGATGTTAGGAATGAAGTCCACTGTGAGGGTGGTGAGACACTGAAACGGGTTGCCCAGAGAAACTGTGGATGTCCCATCCTTGAAAATGTTCAAGGCCAGGTTGGGTGGGGTTCCGGGCAACCTGGTATAGTGAGTGGTATCCCTGTCCACGGAAGGGGCTTGGAAGTAAATGATCTTTAAGGTCCCTTCTAACCCAAACCATTCCATGATTCTATTTGGTGCAAACCATACACATAGCAGGGAAAATTTAGATGCTGTGATGGCCTTTCTGTTTACATTTCCCACGGGGTTTTTTTGAACTCACAAGAAATCCTGGTTTTCAAAAGAAAGGGGCTAATAGCACTTCCTGATCCTGGCACAGGAACAAATCACATTATCCTTACTCATGAGAATAATCTAATTAAACACAACAGGAGTCCTCATATGGACATGGTAAAACAAGCAGTATTTTGATGCCACAGTGGCAGATAAATTAAAATTCTCTTCTTCTTTCAAACATGGTTCAGTTCTGATCTATGTAATTTCATTATTAAAAAAAACCACTTTTTTTCTAAGAGTTAGTGTAAATATATGCCTGTATGGAGCAGTCTCTATTTACTGAAATAGTTCCATGTTTTGTAGCCAAGAGTCTGTCTTCTAAAGCATGTTCTTTCAAGCTTTCACAGTTGAATGATTACATAATCTTTTTACCCCAAAAATGAAGTAGAATTGCTAGAATTTATTTTAGAACCGAAATAAAAATTGAGCTAAAACTTTAAACTTTATTTGTCAGTTTTATTTTCTTCCCCATCTGCTTGTGGCAAACATTGGAACTGGATAAAGGTCTTTTTCTTTGTTTTTTGATATTATATTTGAGACCACCTTCTGGCATTTATGGAGAATGGAATCTGAGAAAATTTGAAGAATATCACAGAAAAAAAAATCCCTCCTGTCAACTGTTACAGCAGAGGGAAAAGTATGCTCTGGAAGTAAAGGGATTGTTTTCATTTCAGTGGGGAGCAAGTGTTGTGAAAAGTACAGAAAGAGACAGGATCAGATTCTGTCATCAGTCCTGTTTTTGTGAAGGATGAAGGAGAGCATAGCATCCTTTCACTGCTGCCACACCTAGTCTGGGCCTGTATCAATGGCTGATCTTGCATGCTGACCTAAAAATGGCTACAATTATGCAAATACCATGATTTGCTAATGCAGAGTGCCTTGCTGGACTGAAATCCAACTAAACATCTCATGAATGAAACTGTCACTGAGAAGTTCACAGTCTTTGGAATGAATATGTCAATATCAAGAAGATGAGGCAAACAATATTTTTAAAGGAAAGAGATGAAACATGTTCTATAGCATTTCTTGTGTATGTACTCTTACTTTAATTTTCACTCTGATGAGGTGTTAGAATGGAAGCAAATGAACACCAGAGCTGCAGTTACTAAAGGGCTGAGATTAATGTTTCAAATTTGTTTTTCTTTCAGAATGCCAGTGCTACAATAATGTTCACATGGGTTGATGAATGCCTTACCTCAATGAAAGTTTGCTTATCAAAAACAAACACTGTTGATTAGAGAAGACAGCTACTTCTTAACAACGTTCCAGCTTATAAAAATAAAGAGAACACGATTTTGTAAAAATTTATTTGTAAAACCAAATATGAGTTTAAGAACTAAAAGAAGTCTCTCCTATTAAACATATTGTTGGGCATTAACCTTCTTTTAAATTTTTTTTTTCTAATACTACATATAGTACATTACATGATTTCAGCAGTGGAAATGTTAACCAGTTCAAACTGGATATTATGTAATAAAGGATTTGACTAATACAACTTTTAAAGAAACTCACTATTGCAACTTTATCAGAAATTCAATGTGGAGGAATGAACTGCTAGTTGTATATGGAACAGCTGTAGGCAGGAATTACTGCAGCAGTTTGGTACACGGACAAATGATGGAGTCTTCCATGAAGAGTACCATGAAGTGTGGAATGGAAAATGAAATGCATCAAACCATATTTTGTTACACTGCTTTTCTCGAGAAAAAAAAGTTTATGCGGTTGTGTGCTATTAGTTCATCTGCTCCACCACAAAGATGAACAAATCATCGATAAATTTTAAGCAAAGTTAACAATGGATCTCAAAGCTTCAAAGTTATTTTGGGATTTGTGAAAGTCAGTAAGTCAATAGAGATCCAATTCAATATACCCACCGGTAGAAAAACTATTATAACTTAGCTTCCTACCATTTGGCAAGGACAGGCAGTAACCATGAGATGAATCAGAACAAGAAAGCCAGCCAACCTATCAGCCAACATGAAGCTTTCAACCAATAATACTATTTGTAGCAACATGTCTCACCATATATATGTTGGAGATCTGACAATAATGAAGACAACTGACTGTCCTGGGTTAGCTCCTAAAGGTGTTACAATTTTTAGTGACTGTTAACAGAGTTCTAGGCTTAGGTTTCAGTTTTGCAAAAGAGGTCATGTATTCCTGAAAGCAGTTAAGTGAGTGTGTATTCAGCTTTGCTAGTTCTGCTATGGGGCTGGTGAGAATGAAATCTTTGGCATCTCCATGAATATAAAAAATTAAAGTATACCTTTATAATGAATCATACATGACTGCTTGTGGCTGGTGCAAACTGTAAAGGAATTTCTTCCAAGAAAACTCTGTGCTTTCTTATCTCTCATAAATAAGAAAACCTTTTGGGTTTTCTTCCCATCGTCTGCAGCTTTCTGAAATAATGTTGGTTCCGTGTTTCACAGCTAACCCCTGTTTTAGTCATGCCTATGTATCCGGTCTATACATACTGGCAAGCATCTGTGGACTTTGCCAAAAAGTAAATGTATCATACTATATAGAACAAATGCATCTTAGTACAGAGCTGAGGTATTCTCTTTCTTTTGGTGGAGCTTACAGCAGCAGGGGTAATCTAGGAGGATGTACTGATCCAGTTCTGCTGATTCATCGTGTTTTTGCAGTTTATTACCTAAAGCTGATATAAGGAGGACCAGCAATCCAGCCAAAACCCCAAGTGCGGGGCTACAGAAGAGTCAGGATGAACAGTATTCTATTACCAAGGGGCAAGCTTTGTTGTAAAATTAAACTTTGTGATGAGAGTCGCTTCGAAGCAAAGAACATCTTTTTTAACAGGAATGGATTAACCCCAGCACACATAAAGCAAATATATACAACTTTATTCAACACCTACAACAACTATTAAAATAATTTGAGTATCCTCAAAGCATCGGAAGTAGTTCTGTTTCCCTAGTACTGGAGAGACTTGACAAAAAAGCTCATTGCCATGAACATCACTGCAACCAAGGAGCTTGGCAAAACTGATGTTAACTGGACATTGCTGTATGTAACAGCACCACTAAGCAAGAACAATGCAAGTATTAACTCTGCAAGTTAATGCAAGAACAATGCAAGAACTCTGGGAATATATCTGTTTCCTTGAACAAGCGGCACATGAGTTCTCAGACTGGCTGACCCCAAGGTTTCCCCTGTCCCTCCCCATGCCAAAGGGGTCCCCAGCTCAGAGGCAAGGCACATCCCCTGACACCCTCACTCCAAACTCACCACTCTCTAAGACTGGAGTTGCTAAGAAAACCCACCCAAAACACCCCTACCCAAAGACTTTCACAAAACGACAGAATGGGTCAGGTTGGAAGGGACCAAGGTGGTCCAACCTCCCTGCTCAAGCAGGGCCATCCTAGACCACATCGCACAGGACTGGATAGCGATTCTTGAATATCTCCAGTGAGGGAGACTCCACAACCTCCCCGCGCAATTTGTTCCAGTGCGCGGTCACACAGCGTGGGGCCAGGGTGGGCAAGGCACGGCAGACAGCACAGAGGCTGGAAGGTGCGTGAGCAGCCCGAGGGGCGCCGCACGGCTCTGCCCATCCCGCCGGGGGCAGCGCACGGCCCTCGCCCGCGGAGCCCCAGGGGAGGCGAGGAGGCGGCACCTCCCCGTCACCTGCAGCCCCGGCGGTGCGGCGGCGCCACCCGCCCCTCCC
>VZTF01000414.1:1579246-1714597 GCA_013397755.1 Cnemophilus loriae
GGTGTCGGGGTGAGGGGGGAGCTGAGGGCGTCGGGCTCCGGGTCCGTGGTGCTCCCCGCGGGGATGATTAACCCGTCGGTGCCGATCCGCAATATCCGGATGAAATTCGCCGTCCTCATCGGACTCATCCAGGTTGGGGAGGTCAGCAACCGGGACATCGTGGAGACGGTGCTGAACCTGGTAAGCGGCCGGGCACCCCGCCCCGGTGACGCCCCGGCGGGCACCGGCCCGCGCAGCCCACCTCCTCCCGGGGCTGCCCCCGCGCCCCTCCGCCCCTGTGCCACCCGACAGGGACCTGCATCCTCCCAGCCCTCGTGTCCCTCCTACACGTACGGCCCTTCTCCAGCCATCCTTCCTCCCCAAACTCTTCGTTAATCCCGCGAGCTGCTCATTTCCTCGTCCGTCGTGCGTGTGACAGAAGCCCCCTCAGCGCTCCCTAAACTCCAGGCAGGACCCTACCTAGTACAGACAGGCCACTCTTCCCCTTCCCAGTGCCTCGTCCCGGCCGCCTTCTGCAGAAGTGTAGTGCGTGAAATTTACTGTGTGAAAAATAAGGAGATTAAGTAATTTGCAATTTCGTGTCATGGACACTGCCCTTTAACCTAGTAGCTTTCTCTTGGGAAGAGGAGTGGCATGAATGTAGTATCTGTTTTTAAATGAAAAACGTTAGAAAAACCCAGCTTGAGCTGGTATCTTTTCTTGGTGGCTGAAACATGTGAAGGGTTTAACCCTGTTGGATCAGAGCTAGTTGAGCATTTTATGTGGAGGAAGGGGGAGGAGGGAGATTTTTGCAAGGATTTAATACGCTTTAATATCTGTAATAAAGAGTTAGTTGTATTGCAGTATTGTATTGGGTTGCCCATGTCTTAATAACCTGCCATGCTTTGCAAAACACATTCTTGACTGCAAAGTAAGTGTTGTTGCTACTTTGGTCCAAGGTCTGTGCATTGCAAAATACTATTGTACAGAGGTAAATAGCTGAAACAAGGAGAAGATGCTAAAATGTAGCTCCTTAGTCAGCTGCTCACTTCATGGAGTGAAAGAGTTACTGCAGGACTGTATGACTTAATGTTTTTGCGCTACCTACACCAAAGCCTGAGGAGCCTACAGAAGCCAAGCGAGTGCATCTAAAAATGAATCACTTTCAATTATGTGCAATTTGGTGCTGTTCCTGAATGCAAGATTTGCTGCAGCAAAGCTTTTGAAGGAGTTCAGTCAATGAAATACCCTCAAATATTGCACATAGAATAGGATAGAAAAATGACTGCTCAAAACTGAATGGCAATTAATTGAAACTGCCTTTGTTTCAAATGAGTTTAATGTTTCTAACCTCCAATCATTTTATACAAAGTCATGTAAAGAATATATTTTGTTTCAAACACTTTAAAAAGACGTGTTCTTCTGTCTGATGGTTATTTGCATTTGACCTAGCACAGACTGAATGGAAAAGCTGCAGCATGCAGGGAAGGACGTAATTTGGTCAGATCGTTTTAATATTTATGGCTTATCTGAACACATAGGGTTAAAACTGATAGTTTTGTGAATATGTCAAAACAGTAATCTGGTATATTTCCCATTCCTCTTTACAAGCTGTTTGACAGCTTGAAATGTGACTTGTAAATTTTATTTTTGTTCTTTGTACAAGTGTGGTACAAGTCATCATAACTTCACTGGTTTATTACCCATTTCTTTAAAAGTAGCACTCAAAATAAGTGAATGACGTGCAGTTATTTTATTAACTGGCTTTGTATAGATCATGACAGATACAAAGATGTTTAATCCTTTTCTGGTTTTCTCTCTTCTTTCATTCTTACTGATATTTAAGCTCATTTTAATTCTGGCTGTTAGTGCACCAGCAACTGGATTAACATTGGCTTGTCTTTGGTGGAGAGGTTAACAGTATGTTTTGATATCTATGTGGAGGACATCCATTGCTTGTGTATAAGATAGACCTACTAATTAGTTCCTGTTGCTGAAAACAATGTTTGCATTTTAAAATAATCACAAGAGTGTTAAACAGTTCTCTCAGCGTTGGGAGATGTATATGAATGTGAAACTGCATGCGAGTCTGCTGCAGCAGCGATGCATCCTGGACCAGTCATTACTTAACAGATGGACTCTAATATACAGCAGTCAGTATTCCCAAAGCAGAGAGACGCTTTATTGTGTCTGTAATTTTTTTCTTCTCAGGGCAGTAAATGTTTCAAAATTATGTTTTTATATTTCAAACTTAATTTACTCACGTGTGAAACAAACAGTGAATATGGCAGATACAAAGTAAAGCTGATGGCATATGCCTAAACTACTAAACATTGTCTGATTCTGTATTAAGGATTTTAGTAGCAACTTGAAGTAAAGTGCTGTTTTCTATTTTAGAAGCATTCTTTGGGGGGTAGCTGGGGGTAGAGAGAACTATTTGGTTTGGTATTTTTGTTGTTTTGTTTTTCTTCAGTCTTTACCTGCACTACTCGTGAATGACTTTTGATGCGAGTGTGATAATGAGTGATGAGTGCTAAAGAGCAGACCCCTTTTTGATGTATCAGTTGATATGTTGTCTCTGAGAGAAATACAACCTATGCTATGCCATATTGGGTTGGTATAAGCCATTTGGTAATAGCTTTTTTGTATAAGAATTCTACATAGCTGAGATGTTTTATTATCAGAGAGAATCAGAAGTTAAAGATGGAGATACTTTTAAAATTTTCTTATCTGAGATTATTGCTGTCTTTTGTGTAAAGCTTAAATAAGTCTATTCATTCTTCCTGCATCTGTGTGGAAGCAGCAGTAAATGTCCGAGACAAAACTTTGTTTTGGTGTGCCCTTGTCATAGAGGTCGTCACTCTTCTTTCTTGTTAAGTTGTGCTTTTAGAGTTTCTCTTGGAGAGTTTTTACCTTTAAATGTTTGTTTTGGTGGCCACACACTGTGATCTCTATTACTGCATTTTGGACTGAACTCATGTAGTAGCTTCTGATACTGATGGACATAGTGATTTATTGTATCTATGAGGTGAGGAAGTGTATTTTTTGCAGTGCTGAAAATCTTCCTGGTCTAATATTTTGTTGGATTTTCAGCTTTGCCGAATTTTAACAGTGGACTTTCATCTCAGACGGTATTTTATTCTTGGGCATGCCTCCTTTGTTTACGAGATTAGTTGTTTCTCTTGATGCTTTTCTTAGAGTTTCCTCAGAAGTTGCTGTGTTCAAAGTTCTTTTAAACTGGTGAACTTGTTTAATGGAATATCACTTTGTAGAATATCTAGTATTGCTTGTGTTATTTTTCATTGTTTAACATTATAGTGAAAGATGTAGTGGAGAGAGGGTCCAGCCTTTTATATGCCAATGCCTATGAAGGACTCAGTTATCCTTAGAAAGACCTGCTGGTCTTAGTACTGTGAAAGTCAGAAAAAATTAAGAATCTATGAGCTGAAGGAATTTTTAGAATGATTTTATAGAATATTGTATTCTTTTTACATTTCTGGAAGTAGGAGGGAATGCCTCATTGTATCATGTGTGTTCTTCTGTGATGGTGCTTATTTTGGTTTTGATCCATGGGCTTAATATGAATTCCCAGGCTCATCATGCTCTCTCTGAGATGTGTGTTCCCTGACCCTTGTGTATTGCAAAGCACCAAACGAGAAAGGGCTTTCCTTAAAAACAGTGTATTCTCTAATTGCTCTGAGAGATTTCTCTTTGGGGGTATTTTGACACCAGTTCTGTGCTTCTGTTGTTGAGGGGGCCTTTCCCCTTTGAACAGCTCTATTAGCTTTCTTAGGGTGCTGTCAAGGATGTTGTTATTACATGGGAGATGTGCTCGGTGCTGTTAGACTGGTGTTTAAAATAAAGTGCTACACCATGTGCTCCAGAAAATGTGATATTAAAGTGGAAGTGGGTCAGTCTGTCTACCTGTATTCTTCTACTTTGTCTACTTTTGTTTATCTTATTTTCTAGTGCAATGTTTCCACATATGACTTTAATTAGTTTTCTTTAGTATACCTCCACTGGTCTTTCCTTCCATTATTTTACTGACTTGCTTTCTCAGTTCTCTGCTTTTCCAGTATTTTAGTGGTCTTGGGAGTTTTTTCTTCAGTGTATATTTTGAACTGACTCTTGTTTGGCCATCTTTGATCAAACACAGCTATGTGAGTTGCATAGTTTCTTAGCTTTTAGGAACCTTTCTCTGTTCCAGTTTGAATTTCCTAGCATTTGTGATTTTGGGTTTTGTAGTGCTGATTCTATGGCAGAGCACAATAAGCAAGGTGAACAGGAAGCTGAATGATACTAAAAAGTTGTGACTGCTGCTGAAACATGTTGCTCATTTTGCCTGTGCATCTTAAACAGATGATGTGATGCAGATTTGAACAGATTTTTGATCTGATGCAGGTGTAGCTGACCAGGGTTCTCCTTGTGCAATCTGGAAAGCTTTTATATATGTTTTGTCAGGCTGGAGAGTGCTTGTAAGAAGTAGGTCAAACACCAGGCTTAGTTCAAAAAGTCTTTTTCTGTTCTTGTTGACTGCAGCCCACGCTTCTGCCTAGCTCTTCTCATTTTCTTGGCTGTTCCATCCTACTTCAGTGTTAGTCACCCATCACAAGAGGTAAGCCGTTTTTTAGTGCTCTGTCACATTGTGTACTCGTAGGAGTGGCATTTGCAGCTTCAGAGCAAATGGGTTGAATTATGTGAGGGATCCTTCTCTCCCTAGAGACTTTCTGTAGTAGTGGTCATAAGGAAAAATGTAAAGGGAGGCCTGTGTAAGAAAGCTGTTTTTTGTTTTATGTTTTTTTTTTCTTTTGGTACTTCTTTTCTTCAGAGGTTGGTTGAGGGTCTTCTTAAGCTACAGTTGGCTTTGGTATTTGAGTTCTTTGAATCCATTTACAGTTTTGGTTGCTGCACTGTCACATGGCACAGTTCTACTTATATGTGGGGAGGAAGAAACACTTTTGTTCATTGGATACTGTCGTAGTCTGAGAAAACGTGGGCCTCCTGAGCTGTAGCCTCTGTCATATGACTTTTGCTTTTCTTGTGGAACTAGCTTTGCAGGCTTGAGAATCTTACTTCATTTTCTTGGTGAAGGCTTTCTCGTTTTGAGTATAATTCTCTGCTGATAGATGGTGCTAATCAAAAAAGTGAAGTTTGGAGAAATTTTGAAGTTGAGATATTTTGGGGGGGGGTTGTTTGTTTGTGTTTTGTGTGAGCTTTGGTTTAGGTAATACTTAACTGAAGGTGACAGTCCTTGTCCAAGTTACTATCTGTCCCACTGGTCTCTTGGTATCCTGCTCATCTATCCAACTAATCTGTCTTTAGACATTACTGTACAAGCTACCAGAGCCATCTGAAACGAGGGTATCTAATGTGAGAGTTTGTCATAACATTCCATGGGCAGCTAGTTCAGAGTACTGTAGCTGTCATCATTATTTAATGCATCTGTGGAAATCTTAGTTTAGTTTACAGAAAATCTTTGAATGACTGAATGTTCACTTAATTATTTTACTATAACTCATATTTGGGGGTCTTTTTTAGCTAATCTTTGACAGTAGGTGTTTGTGGCTGAGAAGTTTTTTCAATCCTTGTATCCATCATAAAGCACTAATGGTATTTCAGCAGGTGGCTTTGAATCTGCTGTGGTTCTTGTATGATGGGTTGATACATTTCTATAGGCGATAACTTTTAAAAATCTGTCATGTTGGCATATAACTGAGTGTTCCTTAATACTTAACTCTGAATAGCTATTTTTTCTTAGCTTTACATCTTACTTGACTTTGCTTCTCACTTGTCTTTACAGCATTCAGTTCATGGATTATAAGGGAGGTGAATACCTAGAGGCTTTTTTATTTTTGTTACACTGAAATAATAAAGTTGTGAGACTGGTATTGAAAAAAGACCTGGAATCCTTGGCCTTTCCCCTTTCTCCCTCCTGAGACCCTACCTGTGTTTTATCCCTTTGCATCAAGCAAAGGGTTAGCACCTTTCTCTATCAAAGTGCTATTTTTACGAAATTGTGACCTGATTCCCCATTTAAGCCATGTGTTTTACAAGACTAAGCATTTAGCTGTGTGTTTGGTTGTACACTAATCTTTCTCTCTGCCCTCCACATTTTACTCTGTCCCTGCTTTCACATGAGCACTCAAAGGGGTAGAAGCTGGGGGCATGGCTCATGGCATTGACGAAGCTGAGGTCTAAGAGGCTGTGATGCAGTTTTTTCTTTCATGTCAATGTTTTTCAGTGTCTTCACTCATACATCTCAAATATATGAATCACTGTCTATATTGCATCCTTAAAAAAAACTCAACCAAAAGCTAACACCCAAAACCTGCATAATCATCTCTGAATTCCTACTAAAGTGTTTGTTCCCCTTTTGCACTGTATTGAATTTAGTCAAAGTGGAAATCTGTGATTGGGTTAGTACCAAAACGGAATCTTTTCTGATAAATGCTGTGCACAGTATTAAAATAATGTTAACTTAATAAGCTATCTAAGCTATTTTAAATCAGCCTCTTAGTCTTACCTGTTCATTACTTGGTTCTGCACCTTTTCTGTTTTGTATTTTGGCCTGTCTCAGTAAATCTATTTCAGATCAATTTGTGTTGCTCTTCCATTAGTGTACAGTGTTTTATTGTACTTTACACAGAACAGTATTATTGCAGCTACCTCATTGTATATCCAGTGTGCCTGGTGGCCAGAGGGTCACTGTAGTGTTCATGCTGATGAAGTTCCATTTATTTTTTAGTGAAATTTGATCATTCATTATCATTTGTTTTTGTGGAAATACCCCATTGTGGAGCTTTACTAATTCTTGCATAGACAGAATCTTTAAGCTTTCTTGAAATCTGAATCAAATGTAGAGCTTGCTTTTAGAATCAGAGGCAGCAGATCTTTTGAAACATCAGTTTTGTTTTTGATGACCTACCTCCCACATCTGTTTTGCAAGAGTTTGGCGTAGATGTACTATAATGATACAGTATCTGATACATGATCATCAGCATAAAGATAATGAACAATTAAAAAAAAAATTATTTGTGGAAAATCCCGTATTGCTTCCTTAATGATAGAAACATCCAGTTCAACTATAGGATTAAGATGGATTTCAGCTATTTAAACTGTAATTTCATAACTTCCAATTTAAGAAGATTTTTTTATGACATTAATATCTAAGAGAAAGAGTATCTGTTATTTCCAGTAGAGAAGCGCCTCGACTTCTGATCAACCTACTGATTGTCTGCTAGAGTCGCATTCCAGTAATTTTTACAGTTTAGCATTTTTTTGTACTTTTGACATAGATGGAAAATAATAACCTTTTGTAAATAAGTAAGTCTAAGTAGTTTTGGTGTTACTGAGGTTTACACCATCAATGTCAATTCATTTATTTTAATGCAACCCTACAATGTGACTACTCTGCTTTGCTTTAAAATTGGGTTGCATCACTGAAATTGTTCCAACATGACAATTCACTGAAAGCTTGTATAAATGCGAGTACTGCTAATGCTGTTCAACAGCTTACAAATGCTTGGCATCTGTCTTTGCAAAATGATGTTTCTTTCACTGGCTTTTTGTTTAACAGTTGAAAGCCTTAACTATGCGAAATCAGTATTAAGTTTTGGAATTAGCTGGAAGTGAGGGCAAAATATTCGCTTACAAGTGAAGTTGTTATTCATATCATGCTTTTTGTTACCTCATGGCTTTTGTAGTACTGGAACAGTGTAGACAGAAGGATGGAAATAATCAGTCTTTGAGTAGATTCTTCTAAACCAATGAGGCATTGTAATCAGTTTTATGTGATCTCACTTCTTTTTTTGCTTTATACGTCTTCATATTCTGTGACAAATACTAAATTACATAAAGTTTTCCAGCTTTTATTGGATTTTGATTGCCTGCTTTAAGAGTCACTATAGCAGGTTTTTTTTTAATTTTGTTTCATAAAAAAAAAATAATTTGAGTATATATAAACGGAAATATGAATTTGAAAACCTGTCCTTTGAGAAAGGATCCCATACAAACCTGTTGCAATAGACTCCTACTACAGAGTTATGGAAAACAATAAAATGTGCTTTCATTAAATATAGAGTAGTAGCCATGAAAAACATGTTCAAGCTAGTAATGAACTAACTGAAGCCAAGCTGTTTTGTATTGCTTGTGCTTGACCAGTCAGTTTACCCTTAATCTTCAGCCGTGTTTGGTGTAGCTCACTGCATGAGAAAAAAATACATTTCTTCATTTAATTGGGAGCAAAAAAATCTCCCTGCCACTGTTAATGTTAAAAACCTTTAATTAAAAAAAAAAAAAAAAGGAAAAAAAGATTACTTTGAAATCAGGGGTGCATTCCTGCTTAAAGTCAAATGTTTTTATAGCTGGCAGAAAAGGAAAGCTGTCTGCCCCTTCCCATAGGACACGCATCAGAATGGAGCTACAGAGCTATGTCAGTTGCATAGCATCTTCGTTATGGGAGCAAACATCAACTAGTAGATGTGAGAATGCAGGGAGAATGAGCTTCCCAGTGGTCTGGAGAATGGACTTGGGGATTCAGCATCTCTACGAAAGGGCATTAACTGCATCTGTTTAATTGCAGGAATTGGAATGTTGGGAGAATGGGTAAAGAGCTTTTGCCTGGAAAGAGAAGAAAGCCTATTTTATAGGAAAAAAATTAGCTTCATCCCTTTTCAAATCATAATTTTTATGTCAATAATCAAACTTAATGAGGGGCCTCTGGAAGCTGCATTTTTGGCTATGTTAAGTTATGGAATAAGGAAGAAGGTACAGAACCTTATTAAGTGGTGTGTTACACTTTCAAGGCTAGAGGCTTTTGCTGTTTTCTTTTGAGATTGAGAGCTCCAGTAAAAGCTCAGCACCCCCTCTTTTCCTTCTGTTGTTCCAATGAAATAATTTATCTGTTTTTGTAAATGGCAAGGTGTGTGCAGTATTTGTGAGTCATATCTGTGACTGATGGCTTCTTGGCTGTTAATATTCATCTACTGAATAGCTGAAATTTACGGAAACGTTGGTGTAAGACTGCGTTGGATTGAATAAGGTGTTCCAAGCAATATGCTCAGGAGATGAGGGCTATTTCATTCTCACGTTTCCCTTCAAGAGAGTTGTGGAGACCTTGCCACATATTTTAATCTCTGGGGTTCCAAAAATCTTCTTTGCTGCTGCTTCTGTAATCTTCAGCTATAGCATATATACCGTATATACCTTCAAAGCACCCACAGAAGTCTGTCTTTTGTTTGTTTTGTTTTATGTAGCTTATTAAGTGATTTGAAAGACTTTCTTATGCACTGTTTCTCATGGAAAACGTTGCAGTCAGCATTGCATCTTTTGGTACCTTAGTGAGCACTGCGTAAATGCAGAAATAGATTTACAAGAATACCTTGTTAGAGTTGAGTCTACTATCCAAGGCTGAAGTGAATTGAGTCCAGCTGAAAAGAAACTTTATCATGCTATCCTGGGCTCATACACACCACTGAGAAGAGTCTGGCTCCCTTGTGTCTACTCCCTGCCCACTCTACCCCCCCCACTAATACACATTTATAAGATCTCTTCAAACCTTCTCTTCTTAAGGCTAAATAATCCCAGCTCTCTTCAGCCTTCCTTTGTATGTCAGATGTTCCAATCCCTTAATCATTCACACATTTAGATCTTTATTCTTCTTGTGCGGATAACAAAAAGTGGGAGGTGGAGTCTGGAAAGCCTTTTAATTATAGCAATCCTCTTCCTCATCTCACAGTATGAGCTACAATATCTATCACAAATAATCCAGTGTAGCAATTCCTAACTCAGCAAAGGACAATTTGCGCCACATGCAGCCAAGCTAGGAAACAGACTTTGCTGAGCCACAGCAGTGAGCACTTGCTTTTCACCCGTTGCGCCTGCTTGTTAATGTGTAGTCTTGGATGAAACACAAACCCAAGACTGTCTGTCGGTTCTGCAAATCACAGTTATGGTTGTATGTAAGCTTTATTTGTTGGATTTCAGAAATATAAAATGTAGCTATGTTTGATATTTTGCTGAGAAAGTACAAAGTTAATGGCATAATACTGAGTTAATGAAACTTTGTGGCACTTTACATACACTGTAAACACTACCTTATTCAACAAATTAGCATGAAATGAAATTAAACTAGAAGAGCTGGTAGCGTAGTTTTCAAAGCTATAGATGCTTGATGTTAGAAGGAAAAATAAAAATATAAAATTCAGTATAGAGCCAGAGTTGTTGAAATTCTGCATTGGGTTTGTCAAAAATAATAGATTCATGACTTTATATATAGTCTATAAATTAAATATTTAATAGCACTTTATGTGCATATAACTGTATGCAACATAGAAACTGTAATATATGAAACAAAGATGATTGTGTAACAAAATTTTTATAGTTCAGGTTTCATGAACAGAAATGCATTTATTCAAAGTAACTTATAATGTGTGGTAATAAACACGTTGTAACTAGAACAATGTGTAGGCTTAGTCACTGAGAGGTAGTCAGTCTTTCATAGTTGATACAGTAGAGTATTTGACATTTTAAACATAGTGCTCACTGAATAGAGGCTGATACAGTCTTTAAAATGGATGGTTCTTCAGTGAAGTTGATAATTACAGGTATTTTCTAAAACCCAAAAGCAGGTTAGTCCCAGTGCTCGCAGTTGTGATGATTTCCATTATTATTAGTATAAGAGTTTTTTATGCTTTCAAGGTCAGGTTTCATGGGGCTTTGAGCAGCCTGGTCTAGTGGAAGGTGTCCCTGCCTGTGGTAGGGGGATTGGAATTAGATGATATTCAAGGTCCCTTCAAACCCAAGCTGTTCTGTGGTTCTGTGATGATTCTATAACAGGGGAAAATTAACTGTAGTAAAATAGTTTGTGTTTGTATTTTTCTTTCCTTAATAAAATGTGATGAAATTCTATTTAAGAACAAATTTGGATCTACTCAACTTATTTGCATGTCCTGTCTCAGTTAAAAAAAAGTAGTTTTCAAGTCTGTAATCCATTTTGTCACTTGAAGTTGTAGTTTAAACTTTCCCTCTTTCAGAAACCCAGCAGCTCAAACTATGGCAAATACATTTATAATGTATTAAGCGGCTTTAGTGTACCTAAGCACAATCAAGAAGGACAGGAAAGGGGGAAGCAGAAGTTTTAACTGGGTGAGGCTGATTATTTTTAGACTGTTGAAACTGATATTTTTCCAGCTGAGTCTTTTTTAAAAAAAGAGAAAAAGTAGCAGAAATGTATCAAAATTTCCCAAATTGTTAGTTGTTTAGATGACGTTTAGCTATTGAGAAATGGTACCATTGAAAGGAAGCTTTACTTTAAAAAATAAAAACCTAACAAACAGCATGAGTGGAAAATCCTGAATCCTGAGTACAACAGGTTATCTTCTTTCAGTGATGCAGTGTCCGCCTGGATTTACAGAGACCTTGAAATGACTTGTTACATGATGTTTTATTAATTTTTGAGGTGTCTGAGGGAATTATAACCATCTGTTAATACCAGAGTCTAAGCTGGCGTGTGGGTTTAAAGGTGCTTTGAGTTGAAAATTTTTAAGTAAGAAATCCTTCTCTTAAAACTAAATGCAGTTAAGAGGTTTCAGAGTGTAAATAGAAAATACCCTTTATAGTCCAGATTTAAGCTCTTGGATCATTTGTCACAGCTTTGGTTTGTGGTTCTAGCCTGTCCTCTGAAGTTAGGGTGGCTGCAAGTACTTGTAATGGAGCTTTCCTCATGCAGGAGTTAGGACATAACTGGCTTTTCAACTTGCTTTAAGTCAGCAGAGCTCTGTTTTAGCCGGAATTTACTTCACTCTGAAAAGAAAGCAGTACATATAATGTATTTTATTCTGGCCAAGATCAATCCTAAATGTGTCTTGTACCAATAATCTGATATTATCCAGAAGTCCAGAAAAAACAGTTAAAGTCTTGAGGCATCAATACAATCTAAATCCTTTCTGGAGGTCAGAGAAGTCTTGGGAGCACCTTTTTTAAATTATTACTTCAAAATTCCTCTCTTATGTGCTCCTTGTGGAGTTACAGTAGATTTTAGGCCTTCCTTAGTAAGAAGCTAATGAAGCAACCTGAACATTTTTGAGGATGAGCCTTGGGTTGTTTTTGCTTAAGCAGTATGTCTGAACTGGCCACGTATGTTTGTTGCATTAGTTTTTGAAAAATCATGGGTTTAAAAATTCTCTTATATATACATTCTGTAGAGCATGAATGGTTGAGGAGACCACATACTCTATAGTACAAGCAGGACATGGCACAGCTGCAGCTGACAGTACAGCCAATATGAATTTTGATTTAAAATTCTTTTAAGAAATCCTGAAAATTGCAGGGAGATAGGGAGATTTGTGGTCTAAAAGCAATCCTAACTTAGGAAAAACTCTTCGGCATTTCTATTTATTTAGAAAATGGAAATCCAGCTAAATAGCCTATACTTAGTGTAGCAAAATGAGATCTTTAAAACACTATAATGAAAGGCTACTCGAGCATTATTAAAAATTAATACAGCCAAGAGAGTTATTGAGAAAAGTAGCATTTAGCAGTAATTGTTAATACATTTTGGTACTGCTATATGGTAGGTAGCTTCCAGCTTCGTAGTCTGTGTTCTGTTTCCCTTGTAATATTTTTCATTATTTTTCAATGGTCTTTTTCGTCTCA
Source organism: Cnemophilus loriae (assembly GCA_013397755.1). Taxonomy (NCBI): domain Eukaryota; kingdom Metazoa; phylum Chordata; class Aves; order Passeriformes; family Corvidae; genus Cnemophilus; species Cnemophilus loriae. Next base: position 1,591,880 of record VZTF01000414.1, read on the forward strand.
TATATTTTTAAGTTAAGAATAACCATTCTAGGTCAATAGGTTTGTACTGTGACTGAAAACAAAGACTTGCCTGAAGTCTTTTATTGTATAAGCATCAAAATAAGCTGTAGAAGAAAAATACTTTAAGTAATAAAACTGATCTTTGGGGAGTAGAATGTCATATAAAAAACGGTATTATGATGCGTCATGGGGATAATGTCTGGGATAATGCTCAGTTTTTGAAGGTGTGGGGTTTGGAGATTGGACTGATATAATCCTGGTCTCAGAGGATGTAATGGGTTTATGTGTCCAGGCTTTGGTTGTGGGGGGTGCTGCAGGAGTGGTTTCTATGAGAACCCACCAGAAGCTTCTCCTGCGTCCGATAGAGCCGGTGCCAGCAAGCTCCAAGACAGACTGCTGGCCATCAGCAATGGTAGCAGTGACTGGGGGCAACAGATTCAAGAAGTTACTGCAGAGGAGCGATTGCAGCTGGGCAGAGGAGTGAGAAAATGTGAGCGGAACAGCCCAGTATACAGCGAGGTCAGTGAATAAAGAGAGAGAGGAGGTGCTCCAGGTGCCAGAGCAGAGATTCCCCTGCAGCCCGTGATGCAGACCATGGTGTAGCAGCTGTTCCTCTGCAGCCCATGGAGGTCCGTGAGGGAGCAGAGATCCAGCTACAGCCTGTGGAGGACCAGGAAGCAGAGGGATGCCCGAAGGATGGAGTGGCCCCATGGAGAGCCTGTGCTGGAGCAGTCTGTTCCTGAAGGACTGCATCCCATGGAAGGGACCCATGCTGGAGCAGTTTGTGAAAGAACTGTAGCTTGTGGAAGGGGCCTGTGTTGGGGAAGATCACAGGGGAATGTGTCCCATGGGAGGGACGCTATGCTGGAGCATGGGAGGAGAACAAGGAGGAAGAAGTGATGGAGATGATGTGAAATGGACAAACGACAGCCCCCATTCCTTGTCCCTCTTCATCATTTGGGAGAAGGAGGGAGAGAATTTGGGAATTAAGGTGAGCTTGGAAAAAAGGGAGAGGGATGGAGGGACTGTGTTTTAAGTTTTGATTTTATTTATAATTGTCTGACTCTTGATGTTTAATAAATTTGTTTCCTCAGGTCATGCCTGTTTTTCCCATGATAGTCATTGCTGAGTGATTTCTTCTCTCTTCTGGCTCTTGGCTTGACCCATGAGCTTTTTGTTGTCTTTTTCTCCCCCTGTCCAGCCAAGGAGGACAGTGATAGAGTGGCTTGGTGGGCACCAGGTGTAAGGAGATACAATAAACCTGTAGCTTAAATACTTTCATTTGTAGTTGTAAACAGAATTAGAGTTCTATGCAGAGATTGATTATTATACACTACTATTAATTTGTCTGTATTTCAACAAACAGCTGCTTTTCAGCTTTTGAAGTGTGGACTTCCTTAATTGCATTGACATTTGCAGTGGTGAGGTATAATTAAAAAAAGGTGATTGATACTTTTGCATGATGAATAAGGCTTTGGCTATGCATAGTGGCTGTCCTAGGTGCATTGCCATGTGTGATACCCCAGTAGATTCTGACTAGTTATGAGAACTGGCAGTGGCACGCTGCTCTTTAGTAACTCCACTGCTACCTCTGGAAGGTCTTGTTTGACAGAGAGGAATCAGCTTGTTCTCTTATGCAGATTGCTGATGTCTCTCTTCCTACATGGGGAGCTATTAAAAGACTTCTTGGAGGATGGTGATACCAGTAAACAGTTTGCATTAAATTCTTTGTGTCACTAATTCCACTCCACGTGATGTGGATGAAAGTGCTTACATTCAATGCTCTATAGCTTTTATTTACACATCTTGGGATTATTTCCTGCTAACTAGCACCCCTTGTGTGACACATCCGCTGGAAATGCAAGCCCAGCTTTCACACAGAAGGCTCAGAACTTGTGTCTTGTAGGATTTGTATCCTATAGCTACATTGTGCTTTTAAAGCCCCTTTAAAGCCCCTATATCTGTTCTCATTGTGACAAGTTCATAGTGGGTGACATATTTTGCCCTGGCTTGTAACACTACAATGAAGTGTGTTAAAGAGGAAATTAAATGTTTTATTTTTCAAGTCTTATCAAACAACTACTGCTATTTAAAACTCTCTTGTATAGCAGAAAACTGTCATTTATTTGTTATGGTGGTAGACTGGTAAGTTACAATTTAAATTTAACAAACAAGTGGACAGGAATTTTGTAAGTTTGTCAGTTCTGGATATGTGCAAAATGCACCCAGCTAATTTTAAGTTAAGCATTACAATGCTGTGGCACAGTTTCTGGGGGATTTCTATTTTAAAGAGGAAGGCTGGAAGATTTTTCTTTTTTCATGGAAGAAAAGATCAGGGTCATGTTTGAATGCCTTCCTTCTTATCACTGTCAAATAGTATTTTCTGTTTTGGTTGACTGCCAGAGTCTAGTATATATGTGTGTGTTCTACCCAGAAATATTTGATTGTCTTTATAGGTATTTGGTAGTTATACCATGGATGCTTACATAAGATTTTTTTTGTGTAGGTGAGATTAACATTGTTTAATTTTATGTGCTTTTAAAATTGCAGAGCTGTTCCTTTTTCCTTGTACAGGACCAGTTAACACTTTCACAGATGTCTGGAACATTTAATTGCAAACTACCGTTGAACTGCACACACATTGTTTAGTTGGATCATATTTTCTGTTTTAAAAATTCATGGCAAAAATGAAAGCAAATGGAATGCCTAGTGAGCATCAGTAAATTATAAATGTAAATATAAGTATTTGGAGGCACTTCTTGGTATGAAAAAAGTATTAATGTAAATGTTATTACCCAGTTTTGAATCACAGGATTCTGAAGTCTTAAAAGATAAACTATGAGCATTGGTTAAAATGATTTTAAAAAATAGCCTTAGATCAATTACAGAATATTAAATCATGACTTACAGAACAATTTAAAATGGAAGGCCTGTTTTTATTGGTGGTCAAAGCTGAGGGAGCATTAGGCTCTCAGGGACGTCATGATGGAACACATGCAGATCTAAAAATTTAATACCTTCCAAATACAGGGTTTTCTTTTGGTTTTTTTTTNTACTTAAAAAGATTTGGATTTACTTTCAAGAATGTGAAGAGGTTGCTTATTTTTAAAAAATGTGGCATTATTGCATCTCATGTTCTCAACAAGTGGTTCTTCTTGGTTGGCTGCATTGGTGACACATTTTTTACAGGTGACGAAAATTTGCTTCTTTGAGAGGAAGGGGTTCTACAGAACTTTTTAAAGTCAAAAAGTAGCTAAAGAAGCTACGTATCTGTCCTAAATAAGATAAAACTGGATAAAAAAAGGGACATGTCTGTTTAGTGAAGCACTGTTAGTTGTTCTAGACATTTACTGGCCAGTGATTTCTTTATCGTTGTTCACCTAGTTGGACTTTCTTCAGAAGGGAAATTTGAAAGAATTCAGTTTTTAAGTAGTTTCCCATCTTCACAGTTTAAATAAGATAGCATTTTTAAAATCTCCTTTTGATCCTCAGTATTAATAGTCAGTATAATCCTTATCCTAAGTATTTTGGACAGTGGTTTATGGTTTTGCTTTCAAATGAAGTAAAAACTGAATTGTCATGAAAAACAAGTATTGAAGATGCATTTCAATGACTCTTTGTGGAATATGGGGTAGATATTATAAGTGAAGGAAACAGAAACTAAGTATCTGATGCAAGCTTTTAGTCTTTTTTTTTTTGTCCTTGTAGGCCCATACAGTTCAGGTTCCATAGCTTCACTATTACAGTTTATCAGTAGTTAAAATGATTTTTTTTCTCAAAATTCTAATTTTAAATCACTCTTCACAGTTAGTATCATTGCTTATTGAATGAAAGTAAGGCTCCCATAGATTTTTATCCTGAGTAAACATTACATTTTTCTGTATTTAAATTTTCATGAGCATCAAAGCTGTATCTGTTCTAACAGGATTTTGGGATAATTGTTTGGTTGGATTTTTTCTTAATGAATTTCAAATGAAAAATATGGAAATATTTCTAACTCTGCATCCCTTAAAATAAAAACCATACTTTTCAAATAATCTTGGTGATATTAGAGACATTAAGTATTTCTTCTGGCTGGAGTATTTCAGCAAAATATTCTTTCATGAAGATCTTTGATGTGCTTGCATTACTTTTACTAAACTATTTTTCATATAGAACAGTGAAAAATCAGTTTCAGGATGGTGGGCTGATTTTGTTCTTTGTTTGGTTTGTGTTTTCCTTAAAATACATGTTCTTACGAAAGTAATAATGACAAACTTAAAAAACTCTCCTGAAGTACTGGGGCCTCCAGCATAAGGAAGATGGCAACCTGTTGGAGCAAGACCACAGGAGGGACATGAAGATGCTCAGGGGGCTGGAGCATCTCTCTTGTGAGGGCAGGCTGAGGGAACTGGGGTTGTTCAGCCAGGAGAAGAGAAGGCTCTTGGTAGGTGTTACTGCAGCCTTCCTGACACTAAAGGGCACTTAAAAGAGCTGGAGAGAGACTTCTTACAAGGGCATATAGTGGTAGGACAAGGGGCAGTGATTTAATTAGATATTATGCAGAAAGTCTTTACCGTGATGCTGAGGCACTGAAAGAGGTTGCCCAGAGTAGCTGTGGGTGCCACATCACTGGAAGAATTCCAGGCCAGGTTAGGTGGGCCTTTGAGCAGCCTGGTCTAGTGGAAAACGTCCCTGCTTATGGCACACAGAGGTTGAACTTGACCATCTTTTAAGGTATCTTCCAATCCAAACCATTCCATGTTTATATGAGCACTCTCTCACAGATGAGAAATGGCTGTTTAATTTGCTTAGAGTATATAAATAGAAGCTGCAGTCTGTCCTTTATATCTCTCTTGAGGATCGGTTTCTCTGGGATCAGTTTTTTGTTGAGGGCTGAAGTGAAGCATGCGGTAAGTCTACTCAAGATCCTTAGTTGGTGATCTCTGTTGCATTTTTCGTAATTCCCTGGTGAGTGAAATTTAAATGTAATTGAAGTGGGTGATGGAGGAGAGGAATTCTTGTGACCCTGTGTAGGACTGTGTGGGGAAGTGTGTTATTGTTGTTTCAGTCAGTTAAGCCTATTAGCTAGGATTTACAAATCTGTTGTGTTTCTGAAATACCTGCTCAGTCAGAAGATGAAGGGGGTATCTGTAATCTGAGCCTCATATTTCTTGCGAAATGGAGTTTATGTGCTAGGTAGCTTTCTTTCCTAAACCTGCTCAAAATCTGCGAAGGGCTGCCTGGGTTCCAGATTCAAGCACGAGTTGTGCTTGTAGGTGATGGTTGTCATCAGATTAAGATGCTTCTCAGGCTGTGAACTGCATCGAGGTTGGCTGTGTTGAAGCTTTCCAACATGAGCTCTTCCTTATCTGCTGTGTTCTCTCTTTCTCCACACTCCTTCCATGCCAGCATATTAAGTTGTTACATTTTCAAGTAGGTTGTACCTCTATGGGATCTGAACTTGACAGTCAGTATATTGTTGGAAAACCATTTTGTTTCACCTTCTCAGAGAACTGCTGCCTCCACTGGAAGAATTCCTTGCTTTGATGGTAGGTTACTCTTATGCTGGCTTTTTCTCCAGTAAGAGTGGAGGATCAGATCACTCATTTACAGTGGGGGTCATGACTGAATTTCTGCCCGGATGAGTTTAATTTATTTCTGTTTTGTTCATTGCCTGTCAAAGGCATTCATCTATATTCTGGATCCAAGGAAACTACCTTCTTGCTGGGACAAACCAAGGTGTTGAAATTACCATGTGTTTTTTAAAGATGCAGCTATATTTGTCAAGAAGATATCAAAATTGTATTCTGTCGTGTCAAGACTTTGTACAAAGCCATGAAAATGGATTCTATTCAAAGTTATAAAATTTTCTTTATTGGGCATCAAAAGGTTGCTACTTGGGGATTTTTTGTCATTTCTATCAAGCTGTGTGTAGTCAAAAAATACCTGATAATGATGCTTTTTTGACAGAGCAGTTTTGCAATAACTTTTTACGTGCATTCTGAAAGATACTTCCAGTGAAATCATAAGATACTGCACAAGGATTGCTATTTCACTTGGAACAAACTCTTGTTTGTGCCTTACAGATTTAAAAATAAATAATTAAAACTTACAAAAAGTTGTTCTTTTGAATATCTTAGTATATGGTTGTCAAGTTGTGAAATTCAGATTTCCTTCTGTGAAACCTCCAGCATGACAAGATCCAAGATATTTTGCTGAATTAATTTTAATTTTTTTTTTTTTTTTTTATTTCTGCTGAATTAACTTAGTGCTTTGGCTAATGCAGATGAACTATTGGAAACCCAGTGATGTGATAGTATTAGTGGAAGAGTGCTGGATATGTCAGGATCCTACAAGTCTTTGTTGATACTTAGCTATGGCTAGGCTTTGCTTGCTTCTTTGGAACAGAATTGTCTTGTTTTTCGGATAACCTCTGTCAGACAGAGAAAAGATCCCACATTAGCTATCAGTGCTAGTACCATGGACTCAGAAGAGCACTACAAGTGTCCACATAATATGCATTTTAGAGGAAGTTACTTCAGATTAATTTTAGCCTGGTCCTGTCTGTTAGCAACTAAAACATATTTTATTGTTGATGATCTGGAGTTCCTCAGGTTGATTTTTGTGACTACTCGTGGAGCGCATTTTTATTTCAGTCATCTAAAATACAATTTGTGCACTCCAAGTTCACATTGTGATATGGAGATGAAGGCAGCTTAATAAAGCAAAGGCTGCATGTGGAAAGAAAGGAAAATAGAAAATTTATTCTCTACTTTCCATCATCAGGCAATGTTCTGCCACTTCCTGGGAAGCAGCACATGTAGCAGCGGTTCTGGAAGGCAAACATCACAGTAACAAAGCCCCCCCTCCTCCTTTCACACAGCTTTTATTGCTGAACTGTTGTTGTATGGTATGGAGTATCCCTTTGGACAGTTTGGGTCAGCTGTTCTAACTGTGTTCCCTCCCAAGATCTTGCCAACCCCCAGCCCACTGGCCGTTGGGGTGGTGAGGGTGGACAGTGTTGGAGAGACAACCTTGATGCTGTGCCAGCTCTGCCCAGCAATAGCTGAAACACTGGCATATTATCAGCACCTTTGGAGCTACACATACGGAGTGCAGCACCGTGGGTGCTGCTAAGGGGAAAATTAACTTCCTCTCAGCCAGGCGCAACACATCATTTTATATCCTAGAATGGTTAATGTTGGAAGAGCCCACTGGAGGTCATCTCATCTAGCCCCCTAAACCATGTTACTCAGGATTGTGTCCAGATGGCTTTTAAATACCCCCAGGGAAGGAGACTCCACAACCTCTCTGTGCAGCCTGTTCCAGTGCCACCCTCACAGTAAAGAAGTTCTTCCTCATGTTCAGGTAACACTCCGTGTGTTTCAGTTTTTTGTGTGTTGCCTCTCATCACACATGTGCATTTCCTTCTGCAATCTTCCTCAGGAAGTGCTGACTGAGACACCTGTCTGAAGTAAGGTTCTGTTTGTGTGTGTGTGAGTGCGCTTTGCTATGCATTTAAACCCATGCATTAGAGTCTGCTACAAGAAAATAAATGGTAGGAAATTGGTGCTGCCTTTACCAAATGAAATTTGTATGTGCTCTGGAAAACTAAGTAGCCCGAGTCTGTCAGTACAACTGTTAATTCCTCAACAGAGTGCTTCTTTTCACTGCGGATCTTATTTTGTTATTTCAAGACTCTGAGCATCTCCTTTCACAGGACAATCTTGATTATTTTCATTAAAAAATATTGGCTTAGAACTCACTGTTTATGCCAAATTGCACTAAAGTCCCACATATCCCACTGCACTATTTTTCAAGAGTGGGTGCATTGGTAAGAGTTAAAGAGCAGGGAGAGCTTGTAATAAGGACCTTTCCTATTGCTCTAGCCACTAGCAAAACATGGCTCTGAGACTTTTTATTGGCCGCCTTTGTACAGGCATTGGTTGATACATTTCTTCTTCCTTCCTTCATTGAAATTTTTTGCTGCTTTGGAACGTACACAAAGTGTGTTTTAGCCTGTATAAAATATGTTTGGCATGTTTTTAGTGGAAAGGAATTACAAACGTGCTTGTGTAGCATTTCTTTTAAAACCTGCCTTCTCCACTTTAATGTGATATGCCTTAGCTCATATGTTTCAAGAGCTATTGATTTTTGACTGGACTACCTGTTATTTAAAGGTCTCTCATTTTCTTTCCCTCAGATGCCTTCTTCAAGCCAAGGAGTCCTGATTTACTTATTTCTTGTAGTAGACTACTCCGTATTTAAACAGAAAAACAATAGAAGTGGTGAATTGAAAAATGTTTTACATCCAGCATTTCAGTTCTTAATTGGAGTGAAAAGTGTTTTCTAGATTTATACGTTACAGTCTTAACTACTGTTTGGGTTTTGGGTTTCTTATTCATGAGGTTTCTGGAACAGATTGAAGTCATAATCCCTGAGTTTTAAATCCCCTAATTTTGGAAACATTCTGTTTGGTCCTGTGCGTTGTGCTTCCCCCCCCGCTTCCTGCTTAAGTGTGTGATACAGGGAAGAAATCCTTATCTGTTTGGTTTACTTTCTCCTTCTGCCTTACTGGGCCTTGCAGCCCTGCTGACACTGGATAGATCTTTTTGTCACAAATGATTGCAGTAATGATGTAGGGATGCCAGAGAGAGTATTTTACATGAACTAAATTTTATGACTGTTCATTTTTTCAGTGGAAAGAGAATACTGCGGAAATTTACAAAGGCCATTACTAAAATTAAATTGGAAGACTTGCACAAGCCTAATGAGAGTTACATTGGTTGCTTACAGTTAGCTGAGATTGTTGCTACAGTGACATCCCCAGAATCTAGTAGTGGTGCTACATTAATTCTTTTGGCTAGGTTACCTACCTCTAACTTTGTTACCATGACATTGTATATCGTATGATACTGAACTTTGGTAATTTATCAGAAGTTTTCATTTAAGTGGAATTTTTTTTCCTGTTGTTTGTATAATGATCATCATTAGAAAGTAAGATAAGGCTCCTTGCTTGGCCTAGTACAGGGTATAAGGATCTATATACTCAGTTAGCACTTCACAGTAGGCTTATTTTTTTATTCTAAAATGCTAAAATACTTTAAATGTCAGATTACATATTTTTATGACTCTGTTGTAAAGATGCTTGGAAGCACAGAGGTACTAGTGTGTTGTTTCTGGTCTTTTTAAACAATATCTCAAGATGCTGCTATTTATTCATATTCCCTTGGTTCCTGGCTGGAGAATTCAAAAGAAGATTGGTGTTTATTAAATCATCAGTATTTCTCATAGTGGCTCCTTAATTTGCTGATGTATTCCTCTTTTTTTTTTTTGCAAGGTAATTTACTCTGATGAAGGAGAGATATGGCTTTTTTTTGCCTAGGTGTGTGTCAAATTGCCAGGTTTTAATGGTTCAGCCTTGAGTGCATACAAAATGTGGCCATTTTTCAGTGCCTTTAGTTTGCATGTAGATCTGGTCAGATGATTGTATAACTCTTCACTAGTTTAGCTTCTCCTAATTTGAGGCACTTTTTTCAATCTTGTCAGTTTAATTGTAATAGCCTAACCTGCTTTTATGAATCACTTTGAAAATTTACTGTGTTTTTTCACACTTTCAGACTAATCCTGCTACTAAGCAGTGTGTTACCATAGGTATTAACTGATCAATGCTCACAATGATGTCACCAATTAAGATGTATTTAGATTGCACTTACCATGTGACAGAATGGGGAAATACCATAGTTTTCTATATTTCAGCAAAACCTAAATGAAGCAAAATAAAAACCAAAACTACCATCCTGTAAAAGAGAAGATGGTGTCTCTTGTTCTGTGATCAAAGCACTCTGCTGAAGGGCTGTGGAATGAGTAATTAGAGATCCTGTGGAGTAGCTCATCTTTTCCTGGAATTGAGTCATACACCTGTTACCAGATTGTGAGATTGTGTAGTTTGAAGCATATCAAGCACCACATCACGGATTCTCTGACAGAGCTTTTACTGAGACTCTGATAACTTGCGAATGTGTCGTCGGGAGAGGATAAAATGAAGTTGGAGAGTTAGTGACGATTAGAGTATGTAATAGGTACCACATGTGAGGCTGTCATCTCTAGATGTACTTTATAGCCTTTCAAAGACAGGAAGAGATGGAGAAGGACTCTTACATAGATGGGAAAATGCCTGAGTTAGAATTTTCCTTTCAGCTGACCTTAGAAAAGCTTATTTTTCCATCTCCCTTGTCGCAAGGGATTAGTCATTTATTTAGGAACCAAATTAGGTCTCTCAAATTTGGTGATGCGCATATTTTCCTAATCAGCTAGTGATTAATTTTCAGTTAATCTGAGATCCATTGTTGCATAGTCAACATCGGCTCTCATCTTATGGTATAGATAGTGGTACTGACATATTCGAATCAAATCTGGGATTTGAACTTTGTTGTTTTTTTCTTAGAGCCTCACAAATTTTAAATTTTTTTAACCTAGACTTTATTATTATAGTCTGTTTTGGATTGGCTATGGAAATTACACTGGTTTTGCTGAGCAATTTTGTTATACTTGATATAAAACATATCTTTAATTTTCTAATAGAAAAGCTATGAATATATATGATTTCAGACTCTGTTTAGAGTAAAATCAGTGAAATGTCAAATTCATTATTTTGCCTCTTTAGGCGTTGTGCATATTTTTGCATTGTGCATCTGTCTCCTGGGTACTCTTCCTTGTTACAGGACAGTTGACTAGTTAAAATCAGTGGGTTTATTATTGGTTTATTTTTGGACCCAGATGCAGTCACTTATGAGTGGGCGGGTTTTTCTTGGTTGGTTGGGTTTTTTTAGCTTTGCTTAAACAATAAAGCTTTTAGTGCGAAATAATTCTGTTTCGGCAAAAAGCAATTTTGTCCTCTTATTTTCATAAGGTTTCAAGCCCAGAGTAACTAACAGTGATATCCTTCTTTAGAGGCTGAAGACTATATGAATTGGAAGTCAGTTTCATTTATTACATTATCCTTAGAAGTCATAATGCTTTTAAAAAGATACAAGTAATAATCTGTTCTTGCGTCTTTTAAAAAACTGCCATTTGCTATGTGTGAATCTGAGTAATGGCTTTTGAGCATGAGTAATGGATTTGTACAGTTAAGTGTTGTTAAAGCTGTAACTTGTAAAGCTTTATAAAATAACTTTTAGGTACCAAAAGCCAAAAAAAAGTGGGATATGTAATGTATTCTTATGGCAGTTTTATGGGAAAAAAACTGCAGTTTTTAAACAGCAAAAAGTTTTAAATCCTTGTCTTTAATTGTTTGTCTGTTCTGCACTGAATACCTAGCCTGAGGCTTGTATTTTGTTCTCTGCTTCAGTGATGTTATAATTGAGTATGTCTAAGGAGACTGATGGAGATATTAATTCGGAGTGATTTCTAAAAGAAAGTGTTGAACACTGGAGGGCAACATTACTGTTTGCTGGAAGCAGTCAACCTCTGCATGTAGGATAAGCTGTGCTCACACTCAGTGCTCTAAGCTGGCTTCCTTTTCTATTTCTTGCCCTGTTTTAGAGTTTTTCACCTTTAAGTTAAAATTAATGTGACTGTTAGAGCTGATTGCTGATGTGGCCTTTGCTTTGCTGTTTCCTGCAGTGTGGTGATTTAATGAAATTGAGTACTCAATTTTAGTCAAACTTTAAAATTACATCCGGAAGTGTAATCTTTTAATTTATCATTTATGTCTGCTCAATAATCGAAGTTATTTTCCAGTCCATATAAGCTACGGGGTTTTATAATTGATTCAATGAGTATTTTCAAAATGCATATCAAAAATACAAATTCCTTTACTAGACAGCTGAGATCTGTGTCAAACTGAATTTGGATTACAACTGGCTTTTGTTCAAATATAGGAAACAGCATTTTAACAAGTTTTAAAAATAATACTGCTTGTTTCTTGAAATTTTAAAAATGTCTAAGAGTCATATGGTCAATTGTTTAGTACTTTTCAGCGTATTGATTGGAAATTTGAAAAATTAATGAGATCAGTGTTTCAAAACAATGTACACATACCTGTAGGATCAATTACATACTCAGGTGCCTCTGAAACAGTGGCTTCACATCTCCTAAAATTTTATTTTTTTAAATGTATATGTCACTTATAAACTTATTGTCATATAAACTGTTTTTTAGAGCACAGGTTTTGTGTTATTTGTAACTAGTTAAGATAAAATATTCTGCTTTCCATTAAATAGGATAAGCCATTATCTCTTTGCCTCCTTTAAAAACATAATGCTTAGCTTGTGTTGTAGCTTCTGTCTCTGCTTGCTTTGACATGGGACTTGCCTTTTAATTCCTAAATTCTAATTCCTGATGCAAAAATGTTTTTGCAAAGATGCTACGAAATAGCATTTCCTTACTGACGTCTCTTTAAGGTTAGCTGTTTCTTCATGGACCTGCTTCAGCATAGCCAAAATTATCTTCTGCAGGTAGAGAATTATTTGTTTCTTTACCTGAAGTCATGTGGGATGTTTTCTTATTTATGTGTAGATTTGGTTTAAAAGAAATTTTTACAGATTTTTTATCAGATTTTTACAGCATATCAATATATGTGTAGTTATTGAAATCAATGAGGGGTTTGCATTCCAGTTTTTTGAACAGGTGTGTATGAGTTACAGCTGTGAAATTGTTTTGCAAAAGTTAGGTGTCGAGGTCTTCATCTCCAACTGACCGCTGAAACAGTTGTCTGACCTAAAGCATCAGTCTCTGTGATTAAAGGAGAATGCCATGAGTAATTCAGTTCTGAGATGGATTCATTTTCTGACATAAAACTCTATTGGCAGTATAAGGTGGGTGCTTTTTAGATATTGCCTGTTGAAAGTGCCTTGTGGTATATCAGTAGGGTGAGATTCACCTTGGCCAAATTTAAGGATTGTCAGGAATAATGTGCCAAATTCTTGTGCTACAATAAATATTTAAAAGACCCTGATGTTCCTATTTCTTCATAAATATATTCTAATAACATTGATATTGAAGGTTTGGGGAAAAGGCGTTGTGTGACATATGAATGAGCAACTGATGGGTAAAGAAAAAATAGCTATTTTGGTAGAAATGGGTAGAAGAGAGGAAAAAGAGAGCAAAGAGAAATAAGGTGACATTTGAGTGACAGTGCAAAGAAAGGATTTGGAATACAGGAGATTCAAGAGGCATCGTTTCATCAAAAGGAAAGATTAATATGCTTGGAAACGTGGAAGATATGCAAGAAATTATATAAACCACAAGAACAACAAAGAATAAAAATAAGGAGAGTCCTAGAATTTGAGGAGTGGGAGGACGAAAGAGGAGAAATGCAGATAAATAAGAAAGGAGCAGTTAAACACTAAGCTTTGATTTTGACTGAAAAAATACTATCTTGAACAGTTTGTTTGGTCTGAGGATATGATCTTGACACTCTATTTTAATATCCTTGATTTACAGTTTCACTTTATGCGTGCAGTTCTGAAAAATAACAGAGGAATCTGGGTAGAGTGTGGTTAGTTGTGAAAGGTATTCCAGGCTACTTGCATTTCCTTTCCTTAGATCAGTGAACCACTTAAACTGGAATCATGCTGTGAGTTCTTCCATCATTGTCCACTGTTCAGTAGGAACGAAGGAAGCTCTTGTGTTTCCTACACATCTAATCAGGTTTGACTCTGCATACTTCCCTTCACTCTGTCAAATGCTTAGTGCTCCTCTGGAGTCACCTTTTCCTTTCTTCCTGAAGTCCTGCATTGACTACCCATTGCAACCCATCTGAGATCATTTGCCTGTTTGGCTCATCTGTGCACACATCAAGACTCACTGCCATAATGTCATGATAAAAAGTAAAATTGTCCCAAATCCAGGAAATACAGCATTTAAACAGGAGGTAGCTTGTTGTATTTGAAAGTGGATATGTCTTAATCTTCTACTTGGTATTTGCATCTTGAAAACTAACATCTGTCTTGTGAAGTGTAATACTTTTCAAAGCACTATAGTTGCAGGTTATTTAACATCTTGGAACTAAATACATTATTCTGCAACATACAGATTAGAGTTTTATGTGTGGATGTTTGCATAACTAAATATTTTATTTTAGGATTCCTTTAATTGTCATGTAACCGATGTGATTTATGGTATCTAGATTTCGTAGGACAAAATAAATCATGGAGGGGTTCTCAGAAAGCTAAATTGATATATGTGATTCACTGTATCTCACTATTTGGAAGTGTGGTTTTAATGTGTTTGGAAATTCCATAATTTGCATTAACATCCAATTTCTCTGAAGGTTGAGCTGTTAATTATGTAAAAAATGTATCTATAGTCTCTTATACACATAATTACACATCTGAAAACTGGTGGAAAGAAAATACAGTTTTTGTGGTTTGGCTGATTTGCATAGGTTTGAAAAACAATGCTTATACTTCTAATGGTTATCTTTTTTTTTTTTAATAAGCTTTCCTGATTTAACACCTGCAAACAATGGCTTTTTTGGAGATTAGCTGGAGTTTACCTCTGCATGTCCTGCAAGAATAAAATAGGGTTAGGAATGTTTGTTTTACAGACGTCATTTAAGTGACACACACTTCATTTATATAGTGTAATTGTATACCTTCAAAAACCTCCGTCACATAATAAAAGACTGATAAATTTGTAAAGGTCACAAACTTATCTTTAATTATTCTTATCCAATGTTTTTTTAACAAGTAAGCTTTGTTCTCCAGGGATCTGATTCCCTAAAAGTAAATGTATGAAAACCCTAACGGTGTTTCTACTTCAAATTGTAGTGTAAATGCTTGCATTTTAGCAAAGTATGCTCAACATAGATGCTGAAAGCTATGTTTTTTCAGGCTCAGTTAGTTGCCGGTTAAGAAATTTGAGTTGTTGACCTGGTATTTTATTTTAACTGTCCTACCTGCCCATTTTCTTTTGGAACATTTTAGAAATGTTTCTCAAGGCTTTTCTCAAGGAATACTATTACTTTTGACTGGAGTCTAAGAACCACTTTAAAGAACAACGAAACTAGGATATTAGTTCTTCAGGAGTTTTTGTACAGTCCCACATGTATAGGATAAAGAAGCTTTTGGCATTAACTTCAGAAACTTGTTCCTGAACTGTATCCGCTGATCGAGTCAATGCATCTCTTCACACAGAGTTTAGAAGCAAGACTCTCTTTTTTTATTCTTTCTAACTCCTAGGGTTGTTGTAAACTTGCATTATCTTCAGAGTTTGAATTGCTTTCTTTTGCTATTTCTGTGATACTTTCATATAGGGGAAGAAAAAGGTTATGTGCCACCTGCAGGGTACATACCTTATCTCTGTCAGCAAAGGTGGAAGCATTGCCTTTGGCTGTTCTTAAGGAGCAGTCAGCCAGGATGAAAATCCAACCACAGTTATAGCAGTGGAGCTTTGAGGGCTTGTAACACTGGATGGTCACATTGTGTTTCTGTTACAGCATCACTGTTATGTCCTACTTTGTCCATCATCTTTTTTGCATCTTTCTTCAACCATTTATCATTGTTGTACAGCACATGGCCACCTTCTGCCACTGCATCCTGGTGAGCTTCAGGGCTTTATTTACGTAGTGATAACTGAAGAAACTTTTTTCAACTTAAAAAAGTTGAAAGCAAAAGTCACTATACTGCTAGATTTTAGAAAATGTTCTTTACTTACTAAATTTAAAAATTATTAAGATGAGGAAGAACTAGATCTGGCCACTGGTGAACAGGTCTTGGGACTGAACAAATTGGTATCTTAGATAAAATGTTGAACACTTCAAAAGTAAAAAGATTTGAAGGAGAGTCTGGGAAGGGTGGGGAGGGAGCGGGACAGGGAAAGTTTGTAATTTTGTTTGTGATACCATTAGAATGCACCAAGGACTGCTTAAATAGTTTAGAAAGACCAGGAAAAATAGCCAAAATATGTAGAATCTTACTCTATGTCACTTATTACACTAAGGACTGCCTAATTTTTAGTTACATTATAAGGATAAAGTAGCCACAAGAAAGTTCTTGCTTCTTCACTGGACACGAATGACTGTAAATTAAATGTGAAATTACACTTGCTTGGGAATAAGGTGTTTAAAGAAGGATTTTAATTTACTGCTACGATTATTCAAGGTTTTGTTAGAAATGAGATTAACCTGTAATTGGATGCTGTGGGGATTATTTACATATATTCAGCATCCAGAGAAGGAACACCATTTTGCCTGTCCTCCTTTCTTTTCAGATTTTATTTTACCATAACTTTTTTCTCATCAACTAGCTAATAAGTAATAAAAGTGATAATGAAAATCTAAATAGGGAATGTGGGATCTTTTGGCTAGAAGACAGCACAGGTATGGATGGTGTAAAATTAGAAAAGTAAGTTAAAACAATCCTGAGGAACTGTGCCAAAGCAGTTTTGCATCACTGTAATAGCTTTGTTGTAATGAACATAAAAGTTGGAATATCCAGAGTCTTCTGCATTTTAAAAGATTATGATGCTTCAGAATATCACAATTGTGTCTAAAAATTTCCCTGAGAGAACATATTTATTATTATTTTTATTGTAATGGTATGAAGCTGCAAGAATCAGACATGTCTCTATTAATCTACAGTTGAAAAGTCTGGTTGAGACTTAGTTTTACCTACTTCAGGTGATATGATTTGCCCAAGGTCACTTTCGGTATTGGAATTTATGAGGATGGCATGATCTTATTTGACTAGCAGTGGAGAACAATTATTTATAGGAATTTATGTTAGGAAAGCATATGATTTATACATTTATGAGTGTTGCAATTTACAGTTTGTGAAGTTGTATTAAAATTTATGTGGAAAGTTATAAATAGTAAACCAACTGTGTTCAAGTACTCAATACAGTGGCTGTTAAAAGGTGCCTAAAACCACAATGTTTGTTTTCATGTACGTATTCTGAAGGTTACTGTCCAAGGAGATTGATGTTCAAAGTCCTGAGAAGTATCAGATTCTATTTGATCCCTTTTTCTTCACTTTAATGTTAGAATATGTAAAATGATTTCTAAATAATAATTTAAAAAATGCTGCTCCTGTATGTGAAGTTCTAATTCTTGTTCTGAAGAGGTTTAATGCTGGCTTTTTTTTGAGTCAGAGGTTGATTAAATAAAAACTTTGAAAAGCTTTATGAATCTGATACAGACCCCAGCTAATGTGGCACTAGGACTTGGTAATTCTTCAGCAACAGTCTGGTGTTTCAGTGTTGCCTGCAGTCTGCTCAATGCAGTATGATGTCACAAAATCAGATTGGAAGTACTCCAAACAGTGCCTGTAATGTCCTCCTCTACAGTAACTAGTGACAGATAAAATCATCAGTCTGTTGTTTCCACTTGCTGATAAATGAGTGCAACATCTGTTACTTAATGAGTATCTTAGGGAGCAGAGAAAAAGAGAGAATGTTAAAGACTTTTTTTTCAGCCCACATTGACCTGTATATTAACCTAGTATGCTTCATTTAATTTTTATTAAGGGAATGTGCAGTTTCATTTGGGGAGATTGGTGTCTGTTCTTGGGTTTTTTCCTAAATAAAGTAGGACATGTCCTACAACATGTAGAAATTTAATTGTTGGGAAGCAAGTCTGCAAACCAACTTGTGGACCTGATTCCATGGCTGTCTTCTGGCTTTTAAGGGAGCTGTTTCTTACATCACCCTCATCTGTTGTGGACAACTGCTTGGCACGTAGCGTGGTTTGACCTTCCAGCAGTCCCTCAACAGTATGACAGGTGTGAGATGTGTACACTTTCTCCCAGGGATAAAAAACTGAATCAGAACAGATTCCCTCATTTGAGCTATTACCTTAAAAATAAACAAAAAAAAAATAAATTCCTTGACCTAACTATTACCTTGAGGTCTTTGTTGCTCCCAAGTTCGAGATTTGCAGCATTATTCCAATTTCAGGGTGATTCCGTTAAAGGTGAGTGTGTGTTGCTGAGAACCGACCGGCTGTTGGGCTGCATGAGTCAGCTGGGATTTGCAGTGCAGTGTTCCTTGCTGCGTGAGTGAGTCAGCAGCGTGTTCAGCAGCACGAGACCATTCTTTCTTCGGCATTTGCCTGTTGCGCTGCTTGCTTGAGCCCAGACTGCTGGCCCTTGCAGGAACTGTACATGTCATGCCATTAGCAGCAACTAGTAAGTACAAGTCATCTTCACCAGCCTTTCTGAGGAGTTCAGATCTGAAGAAATGAATTTATAGTATATAATAATGAATATGGTTCTGAGGACGTCAGTGGAGTTTCAGGTCAGTATATCTGAGAAATATACCAGCAGGCAGGTAGAAATCACTGTTCAAAATAAGAGAGCATGTGGGTGAACACTGAAAACATTTCAGCGTGTTTTAAGGAGCAGCACTTTCTGAAGGAAACAGTGTATGTGAACACTTAATATCATCCAATGTTTTTGGCTAGATTTTTCACCAGAAGCTCTTAAAAGAATTTGAGCTACGATGGTATAATGAGAAGTTCTTACATGTGTAAAGGCTGCTTAAAATGTACAATGAAAAGAACAAAAATAAGTGCCCTGATTTCATACTGAAGGGAGGTCATCAGTGGAATCCCATAAGGATCTGAACTGAGGCCTGTGTTCTTAATGTATTCATAAATTATTTAGAAGAACGAATAATGAGGTGTCAAAGTTTGCAGATACTACAGAGTAATTCAGGATAGGTAAAAAAAATCCAACTGATATAATGCAGTTCAATGTAAATAAGTATGTATATGGACAGGGAATAATCCTAGTATTACATATTGATCGAATGTCCTTCAGTTGATTGTTACTGCTCAGAGAAGGAAACCTTGTAATTGAGAGAAATTAGTGAAAATGTTAGTTCAGTCCTCAGTTGCAGAAAGGGAAGTTTAAGGAATCATTACGAATGTGGTTGAAAGGAAGAGATCAGAACAGCATGCCAGCAGGGTAGAGTTCTGGTGAAATAATGATACAGAGAGTTGAACAGATTTGCTATTGCTTCTAACTAGGAGTTATGTTAATCTAACAAGTAAAGAGCATTCAGAATTCAAGATGCTTTTCAATATCATGTGTAGTTAAGTTCTGAGACAATTTGCTATGGGCTTTTGCAGCAGAAGCCATCATGTACAAATATATACCTACTAGCTCAAGAAGTTTCAAGAAAATACTGGAGGTTCTGGAGAGGAAATTAGGCCAAGCAATGTATATGCTTACCCTATGCTATATTTTTTTCCATGGTATCTTTTGATGTCCTGTTAATAAACAGGTATTTTTCTAGATAGATTTTTTTTTTTTGTCTGACCTTGTGTGGCAGTTTTTATGAACTCTTTCAGTATGAGAACCCTTATTCTGGCCTCAGGCTTTAATTAAACCTCTAATTAAATTCCTCTCATGAGGGAGAGGTGAGAGGGAAGACAGAAGTAATATCTTTGATACGTCTTCTGCTATGTGGTGGTATTAATGTACAGTTCTCTTCTGCTGACACTGGTGATCTGACATTACCTCTGATATTCTTTTTGTCACGCGGCTCTATGTAGGTGGGAAGTGTTCTGTTTGCTTTCCTGTTAACATGCTAATCCCGTTCTCCCACTACAGCACTATAGTTTCAGCATGCATGGTACTTTAATTCTTCAGCTCCTTTTATCAGATTTAAGAAGCTGAAGGGGAGCTATAATGGTCTGCTAGAAATAGACGTTTGCTTCCAGCTTTGCTGTGGAGAGGGACAAAAGGCTTGAAGCTGTACTTATTTTAAGGTCTATCTAATATATAAATTAGCCTATTAATAAGTATTATTCTCCCTCCTCACTCTAAACTAGTTCAAATTAGAGCAGGATAACCAAACTAGTTAATGAAACATCATTATCCTAAGTGGGAACTTCAGCTAGGGGAACTTAACTGTAGCTGTCTCTGGACCAAAGAAGGAAGCTGTTCTGTGCCATGGCTCGTTAGCTTTGGAAACAATATCTACGAGGTTGGGATTGTTTGGGGCTTGCTTAGAAACAGTTTGCTGTTAAGTAAGATTAGGTCAGAGACATGCCTTGTGTAAAAATTACAGAGATTTTTGATGATCCTTGGTTTGGATGACATTCATTTGTCTTGACCTGACTCTTAGAAATTTGTCTGCAATACAGTAAGGGAAAGGCTTCATTTTTATGCTTCAAAAATTCTTGGTTGCAACTTTAAACACAATATTATAGGTGATCTTTTTAAAATAAAAAAAAAGAAAAGCCCTAGAACATCACTTATATGAATAATAAATCTTTAATTTTGAGTGTGATATTGTGAGAAAGCAGTACCGGAAGTAGAAGGTCAGACATGATATGCTTATAACATTTGTTTTCTAGGCACTGAAGAATGTGCCCTGACATGTTCTTCTGCTGTTGTGTAGCCCAGACAAGGGCAAGTTATCTTATGCTTAGATAGATCTACTTCATTATCTGAATCTGAGATACTGTAAATAGTAATACTGAAGTATAGACTGAATTTTCCTTTTTTCAGCCATTTAGGATTTCAGCATAGACTAAAAACCCTTCATGATCCTTTCCTACTTCCGTGAGACAAACTTGTATGTTAGCAGAAGATGACTTTTTGTACTTCCTGATCAGTTTTGGAAAATTTATTTGACATAATTACCATGATGTATTCATAAATATGTCATTAATAACAAAAGGAGGTCTTAGGACAATCTCCATGCTTTCTTGGATGGTGGCAAAGGATGAGGAAGAGGTTAAAGTACTTAATGCCGTCTTTGACTCAGCCTTTAGTAGTGAGACTGGTACACGTTAGGGTACTCAGGCCCCTGAGCTGGATGACAGGGAGCAGAATGAATGATCCAAGAGGAAATGGTCAGCAACCTGCTACAATTCTCAGACACATGTAAGTCTATGAAACTGGATAGGATCCATCCCAAAGATACTTAGGGAGCTGGCAGAAGTGCTCACTGAGCTACTTTCCAGCATTTACCAGCAGCTCTGGCTAACTGGACAGGTCCCAGTTGACTGGAGGTTAGCAAATGTGATACCAATTTGCAAGAAGGGCTGGAAGAATGATCTGGGTAACTACAGACCTGTCAACCTGACCTTGGTGCCAGGGAAGGTCATGGAATGGATCATGTTGAGTACTGTCACAGGGCATGTACAGGACAAGCAGGGCATCAGGCTCAGCCAGCAGGAGTTTGTGAAGGATGAGTCCTGCTTGACCAATCTAATCTCCTTCTGTGACAGGGCGACCCATTTAGTGGATGAGGGAAAAGCTGTGGATGGTGTCTGTTTGGAGTTCAGTAAAGCTTTTGACACAGTTTCTCACAGCACTATCCTGGAGAAACCAGCTGATCATGGCTTGGACAAGTGCGCTTTTTGCTGGGTAAAAAACTGACTAGATGGCTGAACCCAGACTGTGGTGGAAAATGGAGTTACATTCACTGGTGGCCAGACACCAGTGGTGCTTCCCAGGGCTCAGTACTGGGACCTGCCCTGCTTAATGCCTTTATCAATGACCTGAAAAAGGGGATTGAGCATACCCTGAGTCAGTTTGCAGATGAGGCCAGGTCAGGCAGGAGTGTTGATCTGCTGGAGGGTTGCAAGGCTCTGCAGAGAGATCTGGACAGGCTGGATCGAAGGACTGAGGCCAATTGTGTGAGGTTCAACAAGAAGTGCAGTATCTTGCACTTGGGTCACAAAAATCCCATGCAACTCTATAGGCTGGGGGCAGAGTGGCTAGAAAGCTGCCTGGTGGAAAAGGACCTGGGGGTGCTGGTTGACAGCAGCTGGACATGAGCCAGCCCAAGTTCTTGGCCAATGTCATCGTGGCCTGTATCAGCAATAGTGTGGCCAGCAGGACCAGGGCAGTGATCGTTCCCCTGTGCTCAGCATTGGTGAGGCCACACCTCAAATCCTGTGTCCAGTTCTGGGCCCCTCACTACAAGACAAGGACACTGAGGTGCTGGAGCGTGTCCAGAGAAGGTCAGTGGAGCTGAGAAAGGGTCTGGAGCACAAGTCCGATGAGGAGCAACTGAGGGAGCTGGGGTTGTTTAGCCTGGAGAAAAGGAGGCTGAAGGGAGACATCGTTCTCTACAACCACCTGAAAGGAGGGGTTAGTCTCTTCTCCCAGGTAACAAGTGATAGGATTGAGAGGAAGCATCCCTAAGTTGCACCAGTGGAGGTGTAGCTTGGATAGTAGGAAAAATTCCTTTACAGAAAAGATTGTCAAGCCTTGGAACATGCTGCTGAGGGAAATGGTTGAGTCTCTGTCTTTGGAGGTATTTAAAAGATATGTAGATGTGGTCCTGAGGGATATGGTTTAGTGGTGGTCTTGACAGTATTGGGTTAGCAGTTGAACTTGGTGATCTTAAAGGTCTTTCACAACCTAAATGATTCTACAATTACGGTATTTGTTTGTAGAAATTAACTTAAAAGCATTTAATGAGCTTACTGCTCATTCGTTGGACTGAAGCATTTAGAATTGTGCTGTATTACTGAGTAAAGGAAATGACTGATTATTTTATCTGCTCTTTTTGCTGAATTTTGAAGCGTGCAGATAATATGGTGTGTGTGCATGCCCACCAGTCTGCAAATGGAAAACGTCTTTGAAATCATGTGAAACCATGTCTAGATCTAAAGTGGATTTTATGTATTTTGAGATGTGCATCTCTCAAGCATTCCAGTGTTGCTAAATATGGCAAAGGTAAATTTTGCCTTTAGTATAACTGTTTCTACTCAAGTATGTTTACACCTGAGGCAGCTGGGGCCTATAGTAGTCTGAAGAAGAGAGACCCCTGAGTGGCTGAAGCCCATGGACAATTTATACCAGAGTAGGGAGAGCCCTGAGTTTCTATTACATAATGATCCATTTATTGATGGACATAAAGTACATAATATAAATAGTATTTTTCCTGGATTCTTAAAAAGCTGCTTGAGAGATCTGATTAAGTTACCAAAAAAAAAAAAAAAATTATGACATCAGGCATGTCTTGCATGCAGCCCAAATTAGGCAGTTTAACCCCTCATGTCTAGACAAGCAATATGTTGCTCTAAAATGAACTTAATCTGCTAAATAGACCAGAAATTTATTCTAGTTAATGTTTCATTTCATTTCGGTACCTTTTTACTATATTAAATTGGAGATGGTGTGGCACTTGTGGATATGGCTTAGGGATGTTTGTGGGGGTGCTATGTTGACATTTGAACTAGATGATCTTAAAGGTCTCTTCCAACCTTGATGATTCTGTGCTTTGTTGTTTGCTGTTGTGTAACTTCTTCATCTGCTGTGTCATTGACTTAAAGACAAGGCCATATTTGATATGTTAGGAGCATAATATGTTAAAATATTATCTGGTCACCCCAAATAGTCTGAAGTTTAGTGTTTAGTTCTAAAAGGACATTTATTTTTGGAGTGATAAAGTTGACTGTTTTCTTAGGCTATCTTGGCTTACATTAGGTTAAATGTATCAGTGTTACAAAATACTTGAAAGGTGTTTTGCAGGGTCATGCAAACACAGGAGAGGTGTATTTCCTAATTTCTGTAGATGTTTTTACAGGAGACTCATTATCCTGATTTAAGAAAAGGCAGACAATATAATTTATTTATAGTGTTCATGTAAGAATGCCATTGATGATAAATTTGCATTAACTTTTAATATTTGAACTAAGTAACCCCATCCTGCCCTAGGGTTCACATTTCATATTGTGCATACCTGAGCAGTCAAGATGTGGCTGTATGAGTGTTATAGCAAGCAGTGGTGTAATATCAGTAAAACAGCAGCTAGAATTTAAAGCTTACTAGCCATGACTTTCATCATGTACCCCAGCATACTATGGTATAACTACTATCAGTGTTGTATATTCATGACATATCATTAAGTAGCACATGACTAATTGGCCATGAAAGTATGTATATATACACATTCAAACATATGGTTCAGTACCTTCGTTGTGTTCAGTGTGTGTATGTGCTATTTTTATACCTATTCTGATTCTTTTGTTTGAATTAGAAAGCATGTGTGTAATACAAATTACTAGTGTAGCTGTTCTTGATAGCATCTTAACATTTGATGCAGTCCTGCAGCAACCAAAAGTTTTCATGTTAATTGTTACTGAATATGGTCCTTCCGGTCTTTTAAACTTCACCTTTACTTTTCTTCAGAATGAATCAGTATTTAGAGATCAGGACTATTTTTCATTTGCTGAGGACAGATTCAGTATCAGTTAAAATTTCTATTATTTTGTACTTGGCAGGCTGCAGAGCCTACAGTGTGAAGTGCAGGAACATCATTCAGAATTGAAAAAGGGATACCAAATTAAGGGGGTACTGTGCATGCTTATGCAGTATTGTTGCATAAAAGTGTAGCAATGCAGTGAAATCAGTGATAAAGAAGTTCGGTATCATCGTAGTCATCCCATTTTGCACTTAAGAACCACCTCCTCAGGTTTTTTCATAGATGCTGTTACTCAGCTAAATCTCTAATTTCTTCCTTACTTTTCTTTTTCGGGTTCCCCACTGGAAATATGGGAAAACAGAATCAAAGAATCATAGAATATGCTGAGGTAGAAGGGACCCGTCAGGGTCATTGAGTCCAACTCCTGGTCCTGGCACAGGACACCCTAAGAATCACACCATGTGCCTGAGAGCAATGTCCAAATGCTTCTTGAGCTCTGTCAGGCTTTGTGCTGTGACCACTTCCTTGGGGAGCCTGTTCCAGTACCCAGCCACCCTCGGGGTGAAAAACTTTTTCCTGATATCCGACCTAAACCTCCTCTGATGCAGCTTCAAGCTGTTTCCTTGAGTCCTGTCACCAGTCACGAGAGGGAAGGGATCCGTACCTGCCGTACCTGCCCCTCCTCTTCCCCTTGTGAGGATGTTGAAGACCACAATGAGGTCTCCCCTCAGTTGCCTCCAGGATAAACAGACCAAGTGACCTTAGCCACTTCTGATATGGCTTCCCATCCAGACTCTTCACCATCCTCATGGCCCTCCTTTGGATGCTCTCTATAGCTTAATGTCTTTTTAATATTTTGGTGCCCAAAACTGCACACAGGACTCAAGATGAGGCTGCTCCAGTGCAGAGAAGAGCAGGACAATCCCATCCCTTGCCCGGCTGGTGATGCTGTGTGTGATGCCCCCCAGGACAGGGTTGGCCCTCCTGGCTGCTGGGGCACTGCTGACCCAGATTCAACTTGTCATCGAGCAGAACACCCAGGTCCACTTCCACAGTGCTGCTCTCCAGCCACTCATTCCTCAGTCTATGCACACAGCAAGGGTTTCTCTATTCCAGGTGTAGCATCTTGCACTTTTCCTTGTTAAATCTCATATGGTTTGTTGTTGCCCATTTCTCTAATTTCTCGAGGTCTCTCTGCAGGGCCCCTCTGCCCACCAGGGATTCGGCAGCTCTCCCCAATGTGATGTCGTTGGCAGACTTAGATTTCTCCAGGTCTCATGTCCAACACATTAATAAATAATGTTGAAGAGAACAGGGTTGAGGATGGAGCCCTGCAGAACCCCACTAGTGACCAGTCATCAGTCTGATGTCACCCCACTCACTAAAACTCTTTGTGCCTGACTTGTGAGCCAGTTGCTCGCTGATCATAACATAACTTAGCTATCCAGCTGAATGTGGACGCTTTGTCCAGAGGGATACTGAGAGAAAAACAGCATCAAAAGCTTTGCTGTAGCCCAGAAAGGTAACATCTACTGGCTTTCCAGTATCAAGTAGGTTTCCTTCCCTGTTGCAGAAGGAAAATGGTTTGACGAGCAGGTCAGCTGGGAACTCTCCAGATTCCCAACACCATCACAAGTCATCAAGAGAGGCTTTGCAGTGACATAAGCAGCTCTTTGAGGATTCTTTGATGAATCCCATCAGGCCCCATAGATGTGTAGAGATCCAGCTGGAGCAGCAGATCCTGTACAAGGTCAGGGTCAACTGGGAGTTGACCTTTCTCTCAGTCCTGTTCTTACAGCATGGGCTCATGATTTCATGCTAGTCATCCATTAATTTGCCAGCACTATTTTCAGACTACTCCCAGGCAACGCTGATAAATGCTATTAATAAAATTGTTACCATGTGAGACTTTTTCCTAGATGAATATGATTTTTCCCTTTATGGGAGAAAGAGGGATAAGCAGAGTTTAACACACTTCACTGTATCATTTGATGGATGAACTGTTTGCCTCTGCATCCTTTGTCTGAAGAAAGTTCCTCTGAGCACAGGGTACTTCTGTCAAGGAAGTTTATCTTTTCTATCATCTGTATGCTCAATTGCTGCTTGTCATCAGAGAATGCTCAAAAGAGGTGCAGGATAACTTTCATCAAATCAAGCTTTTTTTTTTTTTTTACAGTTTAGACATTTTGATTACTCTTTTGCACAGATGTTCATGTCTTGCTGGACTGCAGTTTCCTGTATGAGAGCTGCGTGGGTATTTACATATCTTTCATACGGATTGCATACCTGACTTACGATAGCTGCTCATTTATCAGTGCCACGTGGATATGGATGTGGATGTGGAGGTATCTTACTAAAGGATTTCATAATTTCTAACTTGTTATACCTCACTTAATGAGGATATGAAGATGAAGCATTATTTTGTTTAATGGATACTGCTCAGGAGACACATCTAGGGTCTGCCTATACCATAACATAAGCAATAAGCACACAGCAGTCTGATAAACACAGCAGCTTAGAAGAGTTTTATTCTAGTCAAAAGCCTTTAACTGGTAGCAGCTCCATACTTCATAAACTTGTCAACTGTAATAGGCTTTTTGTCTGATAAGAGATTATTTCCGTACTGGTGATTACGAAAAAATTACTGGTAAGATTGTGCAAGATATTTATCACCTGAAAAACATATGGAAAGTTGAAGTCTCCGTCTGAAAGAGTATCTTTCCAATCATGGTCAGCAGAGAGAGACTCCACTTTTTTCATACCAGTTGCATTTTTGCTTTTCTTGTATAAAATGGACAGTAAATAAAGCCTTAGTCCTGCTGGGAAAATTCTTTAATTCCAAATTCAACATGAAAGATGTCGTAATGGCTCACATGGTCTTCTAGTGGACCTCAAAGATTTTAGCAATAGGTGCAATGTCTTTTATGGATATCAGTTCTTCATTGACAGTAAAGCTCATCCATGATAACCATTCATTTTGAAAGACAGGCAATTTAGTGATTCCTGTGTCTTACGTGGAGGAGAGGTGAAAAAGAAATACTAAGTACCAAACAGTTTCAAAGGAACAGCTATTTTTTTTTTTGTGGCAGTGCTTGTTCTAAAATAGAGTACTGCTTTTAGATTCCCCGCTGGCATTTACAGATCAACATAAATTATTCTATGAAACTAGCAGAAGTCTTTGGTGATTATTTTTAAAGATGTAAGAGTTCATACTCTCTTAAAATGCGCATTTTGATTTGGGCCATTTACCTTATGAAGTTTCATGTTAGCTAAAATCTGAACGTGTTTTAAAAAAAGCTTTAAGCTAGCATAGGCCATTTTTTGATTCTTTTGTCTCTGTATTTGTTTCTGCAATAAAAACAATTAATACGTTTTGTAAGGTTTTAACTCTTGTAATGTTCATCTCTTGAGCAAAACAGGGCATTCAAGTCAGTGTCTGGGAGTATGAAACATGCAGGAATAGCTATGAGTTTTAATGCAATGGGATATGAAAATGCATATCTAATGCAGATCTTAGCACAATATGATTAAGTGTCTAAATTTTGTAGCAGGTGAAAAGAGATTTTTTTCATTTGCCTAGTATCCAGATGGTACATGGAGGAAAATAGGTTAATCCCTATTTTGTATACAGAACTAGTACATACTGATTAGCAGATTTCTTTTCCATGGAAATTTCAGTCTGGTTACAGTAGAGCTCTGTTGCATTGTTGTTCCAGAATTTCTGTTTTTATAAGGATATTGCATAACATCTAGAGCTCTGTGATCCTGAAAGTCTTGAATGCTATGATACAGCTTTTCTTAATTAAATCCTTCATAAGAAACACAGTATTAAAGGGTGTTTTGAATGTAGTTCACTCTGTCGTGGATGTTCTGGTGTGGGCTATCAAAAAGAATAGTCTGCTTCACTGAAAATGCTATTTGCAAAAATAAGATCCTTCACTCATGGTAGGAAGAGAAAGGGAAGTTTGAAGGTAATCATGCTTGAAAGCACTGTCCTAATCCCTTATCTTAAATATTTGTATCTACTTTGCTTTGATTTAATAGCAGTTGTAGAATTTTCTTTGGAAATTTATGTGTGCATTTATCTGAAGGTTTTTTCCCACAGGCTATATGCGCTTGAGAGAAACCAGTCCGCATAAAGGAGGTCTGCAGTGGCTTACAGAGGGTTACATAGGGCAAAGTAGATACTTTTCAGTTTGTGGATTGTGAATCACTCTCTCATACTGAGAAGATGTTGCCAGAAAGGCCACAAAAGCAGAAGAGGCTTCTAATCAGCCTTTTCCCAGAGCAGTGGTTGGATATTTGGTGGACATGAGATATGGAATAATCTTGTTGTGAGGCAGCTGGAATAATTCCAGAAGAGTCAGGAATGTCTGCATTGGTTGAAAGCAGTCAGTCCTTTTCCATAGAGATAGCCAGACTTTCCGTGATATAGTCAGTTTAAGCTAAAAAATAAATTTTATAAGTTTGGGAGGGGTTTTGTTGGTTAGGTTATTTTTTCTTTGGTCTGGGTTTCTTAAATAAGTCTTATCTCATTAAACTGATGGTGCTAAGCTCTTGGTTTGTCAAAGTTTTCATATCTTTACAAAGCGTCATACTTATACTTATTGCAAGTATCAAAAGTGGCTTTTTTTTCCCCTCCATATTGTTAGAGTTCACTCTTGTGATTTTTTTAAATCATTTTTTTGTCATCAGCCTGACTACTTAAACATATACTATGAAATTCTACGCGTTCCTTCCAGATAATACAATGGTAATTTTAAATGTTTAAAATGGCTTTCAGTAAGAGGAGCTCAAATTAAATTTTTCCCTTAAAGAATACAAACTGCTAATATTTCTACATCAAATAGTGATAGTTTCAACAACCGTAATATCAGGTTTCCAAAACAGAAAACTTACATCTAAGAAAAGAATAATTTTTTGCTTTAAATATTTTACCATGAAATTTCCCTTCTTAAATTACTTGTTTGTTTTTGGCCTTTTAGAATATTAAATGAAAGCCTAAGAAGAGGCTGATAGTGTCTGTGGAGGAAAAATCACTGTTTCTTTTGTTTAAGAATCAGAAATGTAACAAACTTCACCATTCTCCAGTAATCCTATTAGTAAAGCCTGTTTCTTGGACTTACATCAAAATCCTTGGTTGTTTTCAGGGCCTAGATTTTAGAACCTTACATCATTTTCTTGCCTTTTCTCACAAGAGATTTGGAAAAGGCCATAGAGAAGTTTTTCTTGCATATAAAATCAAATCGGTGCTTACAATTGGTTGTCAGCACTGAGACAGGCTGCAACCCTAGGCAGAAACCACAGGGATTTCTAATATTCCTGCCCTTTTTTTTTTTCTCCTGAATGTTGATGGCTTTGAAATAAAAAAAAGAACTAGATTCTTCTTTAATTATGTGACTTCAGAAATCAGAGCTAATTTGACTGTAATCATTTAGTGGTATACTTTCCTGAAACTGCTAATTTCGGGAGACTTTTTTTTGGGGGGGGGAAGAGGGGCATGTACATATCCAAGCCTTTGGGAGTTTGATGAGGAATTTTCTAAAATTAGGTCATAATCTTAATTCAAAGTAATTTACTAAAGGGATACATTCTCAGAGTATCAGAATTGTATTAATTTTATTGTGTTTCAGCTGTCACTGTATCTTCTTCTACTTCTGTGCTTTTTCAATTACATTTCACAAAGGTAAGCTCAGTGCTTTTTTTGCCATTAAGATGTTCTAATATACCCCTAAATAAAACCTCATTCTGAGCTTGAAGCTGCCTGTCAGTGAGCAACAAAGCCCAGTACTTTAGAACTGTTTTTGTTGGTAAATATGTGTAATTTTAGGTGTTCTAATTACAGTTCCTCAAAATCTTTGCATTTGAAACAGCTGCTGAAATAGTATGGGCGGTTTGAGATTCAGTGAACTGAGTTCCTGGTTCTTTATGATGTTAGAACTTAGGTTCTAACACGTAGGTGCACCTTTACACTTATATTCATAGATTAAAAAGGGATGTGGGGTTTGGGGTTTTATGTATCTTAGCTTGTTTCAGCAATTTGAATGAACTGATAATGATGAGGGTACTACTAAAATTTAATAACAAATAGACTAAAGTAGCTATTTGAGACTTCTTTGAGGAATCGTTTAGACCTTCAGCAAGCAGACTTTGATACTTAAGCAATGACTTTGTTCTGTTTAGCTAAATTTATTTTTTAGATGCCTTAATTAGACCATGCATTACTACAATGTGTTTACAGTTTGTGATGATTTCAAGTGTAATTTAAAATTTAGTTTTAATAAATGTTTACTATTAAAGAATACATTTCTCAATGATTTAAGCAGTTTTAGAAGTGAGGAATTGAACTGACTTAGATACATGTTGTTTTCTTGGTTTAGTCGTGAACAACTTACAGATATGGGACATTCTCTCTTTTTGTCTTGCTGAAATTTAGGCCAGGCTCTCTGAAGGCAGGGACAGTTTTTCTAGTGTATTCACAATGTTGCTGGTTTGAGTTCCTTCTTTAACTATTTGATAAAAGAAAAATATTTGTTAAGCATCCAAATAGAAACAGTTATTTTACAGTAATAGAAAGGAGACCTTTTTTACAACAAGTAATAGGAAAGAACAACAAAAAATTCTGTTGGTGTTTGCAGTTTGTTTTTTGTCTGTCTTGTGAGCAATTACTGCGCTGCTTTATATAAAGAGAATCGTACTCTGCTGGAGATCTTGGTAATGATCCTTCAGGGCACAGCATCTGTAGGTCTTCTCAGAAACGTAAGTGTGTTTTTGCAAGCAAGTATAAGCTGCTGCTTGGTCTCCTGTCCTCTTCCTTTGTGCAAGGACAAATACTAGGTATCTGGGGAGAGAGGGAAAAGGAGGAAGACCTAGCAGGGTGCTGAGGGTCTACAAGACTTGCAGGATGGAAACTTTAATGTGGTCCAACAATGGTTTTTTTAGCAGAAAGAAAAGGAGATCCTAATATATATAAAGTACACTCATTTTAATCAAGGAAAATCTGCACCTTGTGGAGGAGAAGGTAAATTGTGCTAATCCTCTTGATACACAGCACATTAGAGGTAGCATTTTTGTGGTGTTTTCTTTAGAGAAATGACTCAACAATAAGTTTTGCTTTGATATTTCAGAGTTTTGTTTGTTTGGTTTTTTTTTTTAAGCTGACTTGCTAATAAAGGGAAATTCACTGACTGCAATATTTGTTAATTAGGAGTTTGTGCTGTGTGTGTTTGTGCTTTCTACTGATTACTGAAGGAAGCTTGAAGGAAGCTGATTACTGAAGGAAGTACCTTTCTACTGACTTTGCCTTTGAAAGTCCTAACATTGGTCACTGCCGCTGGGTGGGAGTAAACCATCCCTATCCTCTCCTTAACTGTAGCTCCATTGGCAAATACTGTTTTCTTAGAGAGCAAACAATGCAGTGTTTGAGATTGTAACTTCCTGAGAAAAAATGTGGTCTATACCCATCAAACTTCCTTTACTGTAACATTAAGAATTGGAGGATGGGAATTTTCTTTTAGAAAAATAAAATATTCTTTTCTGTATTACAAGATTGGAAATATAGTTAAAGAAGAAAAGGTAGAATATAAATCATGCTTTGTCTTTCAGATTAATAATTGAGTCATTGGTTCATCATTTGACCTGCCAACAGAAAACACCATTGATTAAGTTGGTTTGAGCTTTTTGTTCTTTTGGATTGTCATGCCATAAATTCCATGTTTAGTGCCAAATAAGCATCTCACTTTGGGATTTATACCATGTCTGGCTATGAAAATCTATTCTTTAGTCTAATTTCATGATGAAAAAAATTTTGAAAAGCAGATGTAGTAAACAGAACATTTCCATCCTGTCTTTTAACTTGAGACGGTGCTTTTCCCTTTCTTTCAGAGAGCTTCCTTAAAATTGCATTTCAAATGTATTATTTAATTAGCTAGAAATTATAGTTTTCATCCAGTCATGAAATCTTCAAGAGCATGGACAATTCTACAAATATTTAATGGTAAAATATTTACTCTAGATGCATCTTACTGAACCTGAAAATTATGATGTCTTCCCACATTGACCACAATAGGTAGTTAAACTTGTCAGTTCAACTACTTTTTTGTAGACTATACTGCCCCACTGTAGCCTCATTTGGGAGTCCAGCTGTAACAGTTGTTTAATGACTTAAGTTGAAGTGTTAGATTAGTTAGATGAAGAAAAGTAAGTGACTATGAAATTACTAATCAGTCCAAGAAGAGTAACTGCTGAAGACATTAAGTGAAATAAGCAAATTTATCACTTTTATTTTGCTCCTGAAAGTCATTAAACTGTTGTATATTGCGATAGCTCAATCTTAACCTCTATGTTTTGTTTCAAATTAAAAACCAAAAAGGCACATCTAGTTCAAATAATGGATACAGACTTTGTTGTAACTGGTGTTTTCAGGAATTTGGAACTAAAAGTAGAAATTTTGGACAAAAGAGAATGTCATTAGTTTATTCCAACTTGAATAAATACTTAAATATTTACACAGTCTTGAATCCTTTGAATGAGTTCCTGCAGTGCTGCTGCAAGTTCCTTCTCAGTGATGGGAGCAGCAATGAAAGCTGGAGAGGGTAGGGAAAGTGGAACAGCAAGTCAGCCCAGAGAAGTAGGTTGCGCCATATATCGCAGCATTTTGCTGTAGTCTCCACTGATCAGCAGTCACCCCTCAGTCTGGTGTTTTTCTAGACATTGCAATGTGCTTCAGCATCAGTATTATCCTGTAATCTGTGTGCTTCTCTACTAAAGCACTGTCGTTCCAACAACCCCAGACCTCTGACTGTTTCTGGAATTGAGGCAAGTTCTGAAGCGGCAACTTAATCCTTTTTGCCACTCTGAATTCCCTTTGAGTATTGGTGTCACTTAGATGAAGGGGAGATGTGTTTGCTCCAGCTAACATCATGGGAATTGCAGAATATTGAACAAGCATGAAGCTGTTTGAAGGAGAGGAGGGCTGTGTACGCAAGGATGGGGAGAGTTCTGGTCTGGTGAAATTTTCAATACCCTACTTTGTACAAACAACTTCTCTGTGACTTCGTTGCAGGAAAATGTGCTGCATTAATAGCAAGAAAATACATTAATATATCTCTGTTTACATAGTATTAAACTAGTTTACACCATTAATAGCTTTTGCTTAACTGGAAATCATGTCTGGTTTCTCTAGACTGCATGAATTTTACAGTGAACTAACAGTATGAAACAGCTGAATTAATTCAGAATAGTTGAATAGGCAGAAATTTCAGGGTCGGAATGAATATAGTAAACAAGGAGGAAATATATAGCTAAAGAGGAAGTGCTGTCTGTTCAGTTTGAATGACATATATAGGTAAGGTTTTGGCTGAGCAAGCTTCTAGAAAGTGATGCATGTGCAAAAGGCAGTTTGAGTGCTTGACGTGTTGCTTTTTCAAAAAATAAAACTTTCGAGATGCATATTTTCAGTCTTTTCTTTCTTCTTTAATATTAGAAATCTTTCCCAGGGTAATTTTTTTTGTTTGGTTTTGTTCAGTATTACTTTCTTGAGATTAATCTAGGGGAAAAGATGAAATAGTCCCAGTCTAAACAATGATATTATAAATACTCTGTTAATTTATAGAAAGGAAGGGGTGAATTGCATGATTGCAAGAGAATGTAAGCAATATTTATCTTTCATTTTGTTCTCTACTACATGTGTCAGAGTCTGCTGGACATTCTGCTTTATAGAGGAAAGGGAAGTCCAATGCTCAAGTGTGTTTATGTGACTTTGTTTCATTGTGATAATAATTATTGTGGCTTTCATGTCCATTTCTTACTAGAGAGAAAAGGTGGTTTGAGTTTAGGTGTATGTCAGCCATAATTTGTGTTTAACGGACTGTGACCTTGAAATAGAGGTAATTATTAGATGTTATGTAGGCAGATTTCTTTCATAAGCTGCAGCCTGAACACCATGAGTACAATGCTAAAGTTGTTCTACTGAAATTGATCATTGGTGTGCATGCTTGCGCATGCACACCAATCAAAACAGCGAAGGTTTCTGTTAAAGAAAGATTTACCGTAGAAAGCGTAGTATTAAAAAATGGGTAATAGTGCCATCTGCTGACCCCTGTCATAGCATAACTAAGTTGTATGAGTGGGCACTGGAAATGTCACTGCAGATAGTTGACCTAAACTGAGAAATGAGCCTAATCTGGTGAGAGAAGTTGATAAAATTTTGAGCTTATGCTAATGTAATGAAAATCAAACCCGAATAAAACTGGAAGTGAACATTGATCACAATGAGAATTTTCTTGGGAATTTTTTTGTATGTATGTTGACAAATAATGAAATTTCACAATAATTAAGGTCAATCTGATGCTTTCTTGCTGTTCAAAAATGTTTGACTTTGTTGTGGCAGTCAACATAAAGAGTTTTGCTGTAATGTGGTAAAACAGATGCATGTAGAAAATTCATCCAGCATGACAGCATATAGAAATTTATGGCTAGAAGAGAAGAAGCTGATAAGACTGTTTCAGTGGCAGTGCATTCTTTGACTGTCTTAAGTTGGTCACATGGCCGTCTTTATTTAAGACTGATTTGAATCATTTGAACCAACATAAGAAAGATGTGGACCTCTTGGATTGGGTCATAATGGTGATCAGAGGGCTGGATCACCTCTTCTCTGAAGACAGGCTAAGAGATTTGGGGTTGTTCAGCCTGGAGGAGAATAGGCTCAGGGAGACCTGGAGCAGCCTTCCAGTACATATAGGGGCCTGAAAGAGAGCTGGAGAGGGACTTTTTACAAAGGCATGCAGTGATAGGACAACTCTACTTAAAGAGGATAGGTTTTCGTTTAGATATTAGAAAGAAAATCTTTACTGTGAGGGTGATGGCTGGTACAAGTTACCCAGAGAGTTGCCCCATCCTTGGAAGTGTTCAAGGCCAGAGTGGATGGCGCTTTGAGCAACCTGATCTAGTGGAAGGTGTCCTTGCCCATGGCAGGGGATTGCAGCACTTAAAGACTAGCTGGTCTTTAAGGTCCTCTCCAACCCAANCTCTACTTAAAGAGGATAGGTTTTCGTTTAGATATTAGAAAGAAAATCTTTACTGTGAGGGTGATGGCTGGTACAAGTTACCCAGAGAGTTGCCCCATCCTTGGAAGTGTTCAAGGCCAGAGTGGATGGCGCTTTGAGCAACCTGATCTAGTGGAAGGTGTCCTTGCCCATGGCAGGGGATTGCAGCACTTAAAGACTAGCTGGTCTTTAAGGTCCTCTCCAACCCAAACCATTCAATGATTCTGTGATCGTCAACCTCTTGTGGGCATATTACCTCTGTCCTGCTTCTATCCTGAGCACTTTTCCTGAGGTTTTCATTGTAGCATGCCTA
Source organism: Cnemophilus loriae (assembly GCA_013397755.1). Classification (NCBI taxonomy): domain Eukaryota; kingdom Metazoa; phylum Chordata; class Aves; order Passeriformes; family Corvidae; genus Cnemophilus; species Cnemophilus loriae. The sequence continues at coordinate 1,627,334 of VZTF01000414.1, forward strand.
CTCTCAGAGGAAATTCATATAAAGGTTCCTCTCACAGCTATATAGAAATGTATTTACAACTTGGGTTGAGTTGAGGAATAAACTGGAGGGGAACTTTAGAAGTGTCTGGGTGTAATATGTGAAAGAGCAAGGATCTTGAAACTGAAGTTGGTCTCAGAAGATTGTTTCAAAGTCCTAAAAACTGACTAGAAGCCTGGATAGTGAAGATTACTGCAGGTCTGTTTGTACATGTTTGAAAGGAGAGGCAATATTCAGTATTAGGTCAAGCATTTGTATTGGCATTGTTTTTACTCAACATGTAGCAATAAAAGGTTATAGTTGAAATATTTCATGTAATTAGAAGAGCTTTTGAGAGAGAATTATACTAGCCTAACTTGATCTTCCTTTATATTACACCATAGTAAAACCAGTAGAGTGCTATAGTACTCTAAAAAAAATGAGCAAAGTAGCTGACAACCTTCTTGATTTTTGAAATTACTTCCAAAAATTCGTTGTTTAGGACACTTTTACTTCAACATGTGACAAGAATTTTTGCAAAATCATTTTGGATAAGAAAACCTGAATCTGTAATATACCAATAACTAGTGCTTTTCAGCACCATCCATTTTATTTTGTTACTGGTTTTGTGGCTAATCCTTTTATTGCAAACATGTGAGTTTTTATGTTTAATTTTTACTTTGCATGCTTTAGACATTGGGTCTTATACTCAGGTTCTATATGAGTAAGACAAAGAATTGTCATATATTTTCCTCCAGTCTTCAAGAGTGGCAAGAAGGATCCCAGTCTCTGGGAGGGTGATGGAGCAGCTAATCCTGGAAACCATTTCCAGGCACATGAAGGTTGAGAAAGTCATCAGGAGAGTAGTCAACATGGTTTGACCAAGGGGAAGTTATGCTTGTCCTACCCAATAACATTCTATGATGAAATCACTAGATGAGGGAAGAGCAGTGGATATTGTCTATATCTGAACTTCACTGAGGCTTTCAACACTGTCTCCTGCAAGATCCTCGTAGGAAAGCTGTTGATATGCAGACTGGGTGAGCAGACAGTGAGGTGGCTTCAAACCCAGCTGAATAGCTGTCCGAGAGACTGGTGATCAGTGGCTTGCAGTCTAGCTCAAGGCCAGTTACCAACAGTGTACCCCAGGGGTCAATACTGGGTCCAGTCCAGTTCAGCATGTTCATTAATGATCTTGTTGATGGGACAGAGTGTACTTGTAGCAAGTTTGCAGATGCCAGCCTGCTGGAAGGAGTGGCTGATACCCCAGAAGGTCATGCTGCCATTGATAAGCTGAAGAAATGGGCTGACAGGAACCTCATGGTTTTCAACAAAGGGAACTGCAAAATGATGCACCTGGGGCAGAACAACCCCATATACTAATACATTGCAGGGGGAAATCGGATGGAAATCAGCTTTTCGAATAAGGCCCTGAGGCTTCTGGTGAACACCAAGTTGAACATGAGCCAGCAATGTGACCTTGCAGCAAAGAAGGCAGATGCTACTCTGAGCTGCATTAAGCAAATTACTGCCAGCAGGTCGAGGCTGTTGGTCCTTCTCCATTATGCTGCACTGGTGAGGTCACACCTCGAGTTCTGTGTCTGGTGCTGGACACCCCAGTACAGAAGAGAATTGGACATACTGGAGAGAGTCTAATAAGGGCCCACTAAAATCATGAAAGAACTAGAATCTCTCTCTTATGACTAAAATCTGAGAGAGCTGGTATCTTTCAGGCTGGAGAAGGCTGAGGAGGGGTCATATTAATGTAAATAAATACCTGATTGGAGAGTGTGTAGAGGATGCAACCAGTCTTTTTTCAGCAGGTCCCAGTGACAGGTCCAGAGGCAATGGGCACAAACTGGAACACAGGAGGTTCCTCCTGAACATCAAGAAATGCTCTTTTAATTTTGAGGGTGACAGAGCACTGGTACAGGTGCTCCAGAAAGGCGGTGGAGTCTCTCACCTTATGGATAGTCAGAAGCTGTCTGGACATGACCCTGGCCAACCTATTCTAGGCAACCTTGCTTGAGCAGGTGACCTGGCCTGACTGTCCAACTTTCAACCTTAGGCATTTTGTGATTCTGTGATACACCTTTCAGTTTTTAATAATGGACTAATAAAATAGGAGTAACTTGAACCATGCTACTTTTAGCAGCTCGGAAGTAAAACTTCTATTAGATTACCTTGCTTCTTGTTTAAATGTTTTTTAACCAAGTCATTGAGGTATTATTTTGTTTTAAAGTTTTTGGCTTTTGGTGGTATTAGTCTAGGATGATGTAGCTGTAAAACAGATATAAAAACAACTCACTCCGCCAAACACCCCCAAATCCAGCAGTCCTAACAAACCTTGAAAAGATGATTTGGAAAAGAACAATTTACATTCTTACTGAACTCCTCAAGTGATATCCTTATGGCTGTGAAAAATTGCAAAAGTTCAGTGAAGACCAGTTGTCTGGATGATGCTGTCTCTGCTGTCCCTGTGATCACTGAACACTTCTGTGTATCTTCATAACATACAAATCTATATGTGATGAACTGAATAGTTCTTTGGATTTCACTGACTGAGTTGCCAAGATTTTTACTGTCAAGAATGAGTACTTACATAGACAGCTGACATGTAGGTATTTAAATTAAGAGCATATTTAAGATGTGCTGAAGTTCCAGCTGGCATACCTATAAGACCTCAAAGTTCTTCCATATTGCTTCTCTTCTGGAAGCTGTGTGGATCCAGGTTTCTGAGGGATCTCCAGTTGACTTTGCCTAACAGTCCCATTTTTAAACAACTTCTTTTTTTGGTGTGCCTGGATACTGTTCAGAGTTTTTTCTGTTTATCTTTTCCAAGTTCTTCTTTTACATTTCTGGAGAATCACATATTTCCTTTACACTTCTACTGCATGTAACTTTTTTTCTTTTAGTGCATATTTTTTATAGTAAAGAGGGTAAAGTTTGTCTCCCTGTTCTTTTTTCTTCTATCTTGTTTGACAATTTATCCTCATATATTTTTTATCTTTTTTTCTCTTTTAAGTTATTTTTCTCTTTTGCTTTCTAACATTGTTCAAATTATTTTAATTAACTGTCTTTTTCTTTCTGTTTTCTTTCTTAACTAAAGTACCAAGACACCTTTGTAAACTTGTCTCTGAAGTGTTAAAGTACATTCTTGAAACTTCACTTCTTAGTCCAAATTTGGTCCACTTATTCTGGCCATATTTTACAGTATTTTATGTCCATTTAGTGACCTGATATTGATTTTTCTCTTTGACTGTAAACTCAGTTTAATAACAAATCAGTTGATGATGAACCCCCTTGTTCATTGACTGTCTGCCTGGCATACTGCTGTTAATACAACTGGACTTTTGTTCTTATTGGCCCCTTCTGATTTTTTAGAGTACTGTGGTATTTTCTTCCCAGTACTGTAAATGTAGTACTGACTTCTTTTCGAAATACACTATTGATGTCTGGCTAGCAAATTACTTCATAGGGAAACTTGAGGTCTGTCCTTTAGTCTAAACTATATTTTAAGATTTAAAAATAATTTTACGTGCCCATGCAATTAAAAAAAAAACAAAACCAACAACAAACCAACTAAACAACAAAGTGAACAAAATCTCAGCATATATTTGATTATCATGGAGGTTTTGTGGTAAAGCCCTCAGCTTTCAAGTTAAGGCTAGTTAGATTCATGACAGGAAATAATAAAGAAATTTACCTGTCTTTACCGATAACTGTCTAAAGGGCCAGTCTGATGGGAGTTTTAAAAATGTGATTTTTCCTTCCCTACCCCCTGCCACATTTTTCTTATTTTTGGCAGCAGTAAGCTGAGTCTCCTGGAGCCAAGGATGTGCTGACTTAGGGCCCCAATACATGTGTTGGAGAAAAGACTTGAAAGACTCATGCGCTTCACTTTTGGGGCTTAGATGGGTGGTATTTGAGGGACTTCTTTTTGTAGTGCTTTCAGTAATGGTAATTGTTTGATATTTGCTTTGTAATTTGTGTTTAGCTTTGGCCTGTGCCTCTGATATCGCTGCTTCTCGCTTTCAGGTTTGCCTTTCTCTGCACTTAATTTTCAGTTATAATTCTTTGTTGTCGCTAGGGGAATCTGGGACTATAGTAGCTCTTGCTATTTTACTGTCTTACAATGGGTGTAAGTGCTTGCAACACAGTAGGTTTTCTAAGTTATTTACTTTTGCTCTCCAGTGAATTTTTAGGTGTTATAACTTAATTTACTTGTCTTCTAAAATCCAATAGCTAGAACTTTAAAATTTCCATGAATTATTACATTTTATTACTCATTTTTAAAGTTATTAAATATCTTTATTAAAATTAATTAATCTTAATTAAAATTAATATTTTAAAAGATATTTCTTTTTCAAATGCAGCCTTAAAGATTATGAATGTATTTTATTCATGAAGATGAAAGTTACATTTTTTCAAGGAATTTTAACATGTGGTAGTTGATCTGTGTGAGTTTTTTTAATGTTAACTAAGATCGGATGCCTTAAGGGAATTGCATCAGAATGCCAAGAGATTTCACACTTACACATCTTAAAGAATAGTGGAAACCTTGTTGCTTTCAAATTTTTCAAATAATAATTTTTGTGTTTCTTATTCCATTAGATATAGCTGAATACCTCTATACTGTTCATTGTATTGCTAGAGAGAAAGCACTGTAAAATTAAAAGAAATCAGGGTGAGGGCAAGGATTGGAACTCTTTTGGTTTGTAACAGATTTTTTTTTTCTTGTCTCTGGCATATTTTCCAGGCACTTTGCTAAACTTAGCCAAAGAGCTTTAGGCATAAATAGTCTTCCACTGCTTGGTATGCCAAAAATATGAGAAGAGGGTTGGTCATGCATGGTAGAATGTGAAAACTAATAGGGTTAACTACCAGTGTCTAACTATTGCCTAATGCCTTCACCATTGTCATGCTTTGGTTGGATGGTCTTGCCTACTTATTGAGGTGCCTGTGGAGTTTGCTGGTGAAATATACAACAGTTTCACTTTTTTTTCTTTTTTTTTTTTTTTTTTCTTTTTTTTTGTCTTTTTTCTTTTTTTTCTTTTTCTTTTCTTTTTCTTTTCTTTTTTTTTCTTTTTTTTTGTGATACTAAAAATTGAAGAGAATCTCTCTATGTTTTACTCAAAGCTCTCATGTTTGACAAGTGTTTATAAAAGAGCTAAAGAGCTGCTGTTTAGACCTTCCAAAAGACTCAGACTAATGACTCCTAATTGATGAAATTTGTGCTCCTATTCCATGGTCTGTGTGGAGCAGTCATCATTTTACTGATGCAGAGACATCTTAAGGCAGTACTGTAAGAATATAGATTCAGAGATATTCATGTGCATGGTTGCCAGATGGATAGTTTTTATAGAAGAAAAGGACAAATTCTCAAATACTTTATGGAAGTGTGTTCTTATTTGAGGGAATCTTCTCTTTCTTTAGACAATTTATTTGAATAAGTGCCTGGTTCCTCACTAACAGGGTAGGCTAAGCAAAAGCTTTTTTCAATATATTTGGAATCTCAAAAAATGCAGTATTAGTATTACTTCTTCTTTTTCAATATGGAAAATGTACTGAAGTTAAATGAAATTCTTAGAGTTGACTCAAAAATCTGTTTAATGCAAATATTTGGAAAATAATATTTCTAATATAAAGTTACATTAATAAATTTTCATTGTGGAATCAAAATGATTGATGGTTTGCTATTAAAAATTCTTTCATCCTTGAAGAGTTTCTCTTTCCAGATCTGTTAAAAGTTATTACAAAGGAAATATTTGTAATAATTTTGTTTAGTAATGCATGACAGTCTCTATGTAAATAGTTTTCTTACCTATGAAAATTTCTTGAGTGCATAAAAATTTTCATTTTTTCAGCAGTGTGTACGCACAGAGAAGGGAGTCAAAAGGAAGCCAGCTGGGCCTGGGCAAAAGGCACATTGTGTATCTCTGGTTGCATTACAGCAAGGTCGTTTGGAACAGGCACAGAGCAATGAGACACAAAAGCCTGTGGGATACTAGAGGGTCTTTTGTTAATGCTTAATAAGCGTAATGTAAAGGCAGCTGACAGTGGAAGCAGGTGGAAATGCTGAAAGTAATTACAAACACAGATTTGAGAACTGCCATTGGTACACCTGAATGAATAAACTGAGAACATGAATATTTTACTTTATAGGTTTTACCGTGAGATTTTGTAAGTCTACTTTGGTGAAAATAGAGGGAATGCTAAAGCAACAAATCTTTATGCCCTTCAGCTAAAATCACTTAGTATCTAGGATCTGTGTATGCAATGTTGAGTGTGCTTGGCAGTTCTATATGGTATGCATACAGCTTTGCTATACTCTAACTTACAAATTCCTAGCAAATACTCAACAAATAAGGCACACATTATTATAGTAGCACAAACTGGGTTCATATGTGAAAAATCTACCATTAGCTACTTAAATAAACCCAAGAAACCAGGCTTAATAGTTAAGTCTTTTTGCCAGCAGTTTCCGCCGTCAGCAGTCTAAAATGTCTTTCAGTGAAAAAATGGTTTACTTTGATACGACATTTGTCTAAATAAAATAGAATGGTTATCTGATCATAACTGAAAATAGTTTTAGACAGGATTATGGGATTTAAGATAAAAATTAACCATCTCATTTCTGGCTCTCTAGGCATGTATCTGCAAACAGTCATAGTACTTTTTCTACTTTTTTTGCTTAACTTGTATATTAGCTTCAGAACTAATAGTTCTCACTTTGTACCTTTACTTACTTTCCTTTTCTCTCCAAGTATTATATCTCTAATGCAGAAAAGTATTTGAGGTGAGGTGAGCCAGCTTGCATAGAGGGATTGGCTCAAGTCCTTGTTCCATTAATCAACCATATCTTCAAATCTGTTACTGCATACTGATTTACAGTTAGTATGAAAATGGGTTATGCACTGCTGAGATTTAAAGAAGGATATTTGCTCCATTACTAATCCCATTTTCCTTATAGTTAAAAAGTCAGTCTTAGGTGCCGTTGCATGTTGCACCTTCTGATCTGGTGGGTTTTTTCCTTACAGAAGCCTGGGTAAATGGCATTTCTCTCCTTGTCTAATAAGGTGTGATGAGCAAAACAGTCTTTATTTGGGTATTTTTTACTTAATTCATTGCCAGTTTAAACAACCTTTGTTCACTGATTTGAGTATTGGGTAGAACTAAATAATCAAACACTTAGCCAAACACTTTCTTCCATCTGCCCCAGGCTGGAGGCAAGCTGAATGCCTCTCCTCCCTCCAGCCCCAGCTTTCCCTACTGTCCCCGTGCGTGGTTGTGGGTTCAGCCCAGCTCCTCCAGCAGGCACTGGGCAGCACAGTTGGGGTCATTTGCATTGCAGTACCCATCTGACATTTCTTGCTTCTCAGGTATCTCCTCCACTGTACTTCGCTTGTTCATTTTTTCCTGCAGCTCTTTGCTTATTAATAGTTTTCCCCTGCCACACAGGGTTTCTTCAGACTTTTCATCAGTGGGAGTTGCTCAGAGTGCTGCTTCTCTGGTGGGACTCAACTGCAGCTGCTGTCCCTGGGGGAGGCACACACCTGCTGGAGTGAGATGTTCCTCACCCCAAGAGCATGTTGGTGTCCCCTGCCCCTCTGGCTGCTGCCTCAGCATATGGACAGCTGAGCAGAGGATCAGCATCCTGCTCTGGAAGTGTCTCTTTGGGGCACTATGGCTTAGTCACAGCAGTTTGAGGACTGGCTGGAAATGGCAGTGACCAGACCAGGGCAGTTCATATCCACTCCCACCTTTCGATACCACCACTTGGAGAACCTGTAGTGAATGTATAGGAAAAATAGCTTCCTGTAAAGTAACAACACTTACTTCAGGTCCTAAATTGCCAGACTAGATAGTTTAAGTGGTGGACTGAAGGGCATGTATTATGTTTTCATTCAAAGTTCTAATAATTATTTTGTGGTAAATCTTGAGAATTATATATTGATACAGACATTGTAGACTAGAAGCAAGATTTTGACTAAGCTAAATTTATTTATATATGGAAAGGTAAAATTAAGAATAAAGGAAAAAAAAAAACAGAAAAAAACCTATGTGCTGAAAGAATAGCCTAGACATAAGCATTGTTCAGATAAAAGCCTGAGGATTTCTTTTGTATTGGGAACAGAAAGTAAATTCATGAACAAGGAATAGCTAATGAAGGAGCACTTAGAAACCAATATATGGGTAAAACCTACCATTAATATAAAGGACAGTCCACATAAACCTCCCTATTTCTTACTTCTATTTCCATGCACATTTTTATACACTGCTTTTACATATATTAGCTCTGTTCAATAATTAGAGTAATTTCAGTGATTCTTCTTCTTCTGGTACATCTTCAGAAAAACTCTTCGCAGTTCAACAAGTGAATACAAAAAGAAAGCTATTTTAATATTCATTCAGAAAATAATAGAACTTAGAGTTAAAACTTTATATTTGGATTTATAAACAAATTTTGAATACTATCATTTAGCTGCATTCACAGAACAAAAAGAACTTGCATAATTAAAGAAAAATGGGAGGATAACGTGAAGAAGAAAGAACAGTGAATTAGGAAGGAAGAAGATAAGGACGTTTTTAAGTACGAGCAAGGGGAGAGGAGACTAAAAAGAGGATCTCCTTTATATCCTTGTTAAGATTACATGAAAGAAAAATACTTGAATCACTTAACAATTTGGCAAAATTAAATGGAATTAAGCCTTTGTATTTGCTCGGCTCAGATGAGTGAGGAACTCTGGGATGTAATTGTTTTTCTAAAGAATTAAATAAAAAAGTGCGATTGAGAGGGTTTTTTTCATGTTTATTTTATTGGAAGGTATCTTGAGTGCTGCTTAGGAGAAAATGTTTTTTCAATACGCATTTGTTTGGGTTTGTTTGTTGTTAAAAGAATGATAAAGTTCTAAAAGTAAGTGGTTGTTAGGTTTCTCACAACTCTTCCTTTTTCACTTTCTTCTATTTTTTTTCTAATATTTGTGTATAAATTCTTTAAAAATCTATACTTGTGTAAGTTTCTCTGTAACAATATGTATATTACACATTTTTAGCTTTTTTTTTTTTAATTTTAGTTTGATTCCCTGATATGCCTAAAGCTACTTTTTATTTTTTTTTCTCCTGTCTACTAGCCTTCAAAAGTAATTTGTTTTATATCTGTGAGAGAACATCTTGCAGGAAATGACATAAAGCTCAGTCAAATGAACTTATCAAAAGAGATGAGGTGTGACTTGATCTGAAGTGTGTAGGGACTTCTTTGTGGTAAGATTTTCTGTGATAGAAGTCTTGTTAATTTAGTGACAAGAAACATCAGAAGAACAAATGGGCAAAAGCTGCATGGGCAAATTAAAAATGAGATGTACATTTTTAATAGAATGAAAATCACTGCAAGAATTTACCCAGGAGTTAGTAAAGTATCCATGTCTTCTTGCTACACATTGTTAAATAAAGATTTTGGATCTGTTTATATGGTCTTTACCAGACCTAAGCACAGGCAATCTCATGTTTCTTTTGGAAGAACTTTGTAATTTTCTTCAATTTGAATACAACAGCAAAAATGTGTTCTGATAACTACTGCCTTTTGGAACACCATTCAGAGAAGAGCAGGCTGGCATTTTGCAAGGAAATGGCTTAGGAAACATTCTTTTCCAGTGCTATTTTGTCAGTATCACAGGTATTCAGTCCAGAGCAGACACTTAGTGAAATAATTGTATTTAATGTCAGCATCAGGTCCTTAACCTAAAATCCCATTTAAACAGGAGTTTACTGAGCATTTCACTGTAACCATCATATAAGTGGAGGTCTGAGTATGATTGTAATCAAGCTCTCACACGGAAGTAAACATTACCTTACACTAATTACTTTTGTGAGGTGTATGCATCTGATGATGTAAACTCACTGTCTCTGCTTTTGTTCTTAATGTCTTTGTTGTAGAGTAGTAGAACTTAAGTCTTGTGTTTCTTTCAATTGTAGATATTTATGAACCATATTGTGACATAAGGTATTTTTTCCTGGTGTCCTCCCATGTGATAAAGCCATGACCTCAGTGAAAAATTTTGTATGATAAGTGCTGTGGCATTCCCTCTTCTGTATGCAAGAATCAGAGGAAACCATTTTTTACAGTGGATAGTCTTTTAATCACCTGTCCTTCTAGTCAGAAACCTCTTTTTTGTCAAAGGGGCATAAATCAAAATAAAGGGATAAAAGAACATTATCTTAATCTTGCAGGGTGGAAGAGTCAAGTAACAAAAAGCGCTTGTATGGGTGCTCTTGGTATGGAGGGGCATTAGTTATATTTAGGTAAAGTTTCATCAGTAAGAAAGCCTTAATGTATTTTCCTTACAAACATTGTGTAAAAATACATCAGTATGTATAATTTCTATCAATTTTGTAAAACCATCTTATAGTTTAAGAATTTAATTACCAAATTTGTGATCAAATAAAGTGAATCAAATGCAGTCAGAAATATGTTGCTATTTGAGTGTTTCTTCAGGGTGCTGACTGTCACAGCAAATAGCCTAAAAACTTAAAGGATAACTGGATGTAACTGGACTTCTTAATTGCACCAAGTTTGCTAAGCTTCATCAAAATTAATTTTTTTTACTGTAGCAGCAGCACTGGTTGAATCCATACACCAGTCTGAAGCTTGTGTTGAAGTACAGAAAGTAACCTAGTTTCTCATCTCTCTCTCATAATGAAAGACAAAGTAAAGGCCTTTTGTAAGCGTATTTTGTAATGGAAATTTTAGCAGCCTTTTGAATGAACAATTATGTCTTTGTTTCCATGGAGCTAGCACTAAAATAGCTCAAAATCAGTGTGGCGGTATTAAGAATCTTATGTTAGGCTTCTTTGGGGAACTCTCCGCTTGTCCTGGTCAAGGCCATTTCAATTAAAGAAATTGTCAGAAAAATGTTAACTGATCAAAAGTAAAGTTCTGGAGGGTATTTGTTTTATGGAAGCTTTATTTAGTAAATGTTTTCTGTGCTCCTCCTTTCCTTGAAGCCTTCCTATCAGCAATAGGAAATGTTTCACTTTTGTGTATAAACACTGCAGTGGCAACTTCACTTACGGTCTCTCACCTACACGAGGTATGTGATGAAACCCAGGAGTCTGGGGAAGTATATTTCTCTGCTTATTAAGAATTTTACTTGAACTCTATGAAAAATTTTGGTTTCACCTTGTGAAATTGGAATGGAGGTGGGATGGTGGTGTGGTGAGTTTATTTATTTATTTAAAGTTTGGGGTGATTAAACTGGGGTTTATATGACTGTTTAGGATGTCTCTAAATATAGAATCATAGGATCAATTGAATTGGAAAAGACCTCTAAGGTTGTTGAGTCCAAACATTAACCCGGCACTGCCATGTTCACCACTAAACCATGTTCTTCAGTTCCACACCTTACAAGTCTTTTAAATACCTTACAAGTCTTTTAAATACCTCTAAGGATGGGGACTCAACCACATCCCTGAGCAGCCTGCTCCAGTGCTCAATAACCTTTCAGTGAAGAATTTTTTTCTAAAGAGTTTAGTGCTTCAAATCTCCTAGTTTTTCAGGTGGTAGAGCCTGAAACTGAAATCCTGAACCTGATGATTATTTTAGGATAGGTTTTTAGTTGTTGTTTTTCAGCATAAGGAGAGTAATTGCAAGTGACTAGTTGATACAGAAAGTTTTATGTGTTTTCATGTGTGGGAGTCAGTTCAAGGGTTTGAAATATCATCTGTTGTTTTGTGGTCACTAATGACTGTGAAGGTATGTATTTCTCTCATGGGACCTCTTGTTTGCTAAGGAAGAAGTTTCTCACTCTCTTCTCTTCCCACCCTGTTGAAACCCCAGCACCAGGCCAGGGGTTGCTGCATCTTTTCTGTAATGGAAGGAGAGCCCTTAACACAGATGTCACTCCTTATTACCAGATTCTGATCTGTTTTTAGCAAAGTGTGAAGTTTGTATCACAGCAGGGGATATCAGAAGAAAACAAAAAGGAATTTGCTTTCTTTGTCCTCTTCCATTTTAACCACAGACTGGTAGCCCTAATGCATCATGTTAGAACACATAATCAGATTATTAAACACAGTAGCAGTAAAAAAAACCCCATCAAAACAAAAGCAAAACAAAACTTCAGGAAATCTGAGAAAATAACAGATGGATTGCAGACATATCCTTTATAGCTTGCAGAATAAAAGCAATGCATGTTTAGCGTCAGATGTTTAACTAATTATTTCAAAAGACTTTTAAAAATGTTACAGAGTAGATATCCAGAACACTATTGTAATGGCTGATTTTTTTCTAGCTGAGTCACTGTAGACTATTTAATCTGGCCGATCTGTAGTTCCTTTGTTTTCAGACAGTCTGGTACATATGGATTTGGGAGATACCTGGGGCTTCAGCAGCTGTGGCTCTTGAAAAGCATTTCTAAGATTCATGTTCTGTAGATAAGTAAGGCAGATGTGTGCTCTGAATACTTGCTAAAGCACCTGGCTGTCTGACCTTCATCCAGCCTTTTTTTTTTTTCCTCCTCTTGTTTGGTGCAGCCCTCGACTTTTCTCACTACCCGATGTTCAGCTCAAACCTTGGCTGTGTTCCTACCTTGGTCTTTGAACTGGGTTCATCCAGCTAATGGCTAATGACTTTAACTGTTCATTTGGACTGCTTTACCTTAAACTTCTGTAGCTGAAGAAACTTTGTTTAGCAAATAGTGAGAAGAAGATAGTTACAACTGTCATGTATTTATCAAATATTTATTTATACCAATAGTCAAAATCCTTAAGACTCAGATAGGTAAGCCTATATGAGTCAAACAATTTTACCTGCCCATTAAACATCTTGAGGATGCTGTGTGTACTTCTGTAGCTTTGCTAGCATCCTTCCTGTTCCTGAACTTGGCAATATGCATCCCTCTTGTATACCATCTTCAGTTACCTAGTATTGACTGTATTCCAGTTTTCAATGTGAATTAATTCTTGACAACGTCAGGAAATAAATACTTGTAGAAAGAAAATAAATATTTGTAGAAAGAAAATGAAAAGCATGCTTAGTATCTGCAGTTAAGGTCATTTCTGCATGTTATAAATCACTGTTTATTGAAGAGCTGAGAGGTTCATGTAGCTTATACTTCTAGTAGAACAGTACAAAGATTTGTCAGTATGTTCAACTTTGAACATGCACTTTCAGAATTTTCTTAGATTCGATCTTATCTTTTACAACCATTTGGAAGACTGCTAATATCTGGACAGTTCTTTTGTAAAGACATCTTAATAGCTTTACTTATAGTAACTATGTGGAATATTCTGCTTTCTGTAATTTGAAGCTGCCTGACTTGTTGTTGTTGATTTGTTCCCTTTGAAAAGATGGGAAATATTTTACTTTTCAGTTTTTTCCAGATTTGACATTTCAAATTAAAAAAGGAGGAAAAATACCCTGTGATCCTGTAGTGTCCTAGACCTTGGGTATGAAACTGTTAAGCATCTGACCATAGTGGCTTTTGTTGTAAAATGTGATAGATAAGGCATTTGCTCGTTCGTGTCTTTTGTAACATGATTTCTTCATATTTTCATGTATTGTGAGTGCTAAGTCTCGTTTGGTTGTGACCACATACATCTTAAAATGCCTTTTCTAAAGACTATCATATTTTCATTATTTTTGCAGCATGCAGCTTTTAACCTTGGACATTTTAATATTTATTTTATTAAACGTGATTACAAATTGATGTTTATTGTCTTGTGATTCTGGTTGCTACTGATGTAACAGTAAATACTTTTGTGCTGCATGAAAGAATAAATAGCGTTTAAAATATGAAGTACATTTAAGTGCTCAGTCTGTGAAAAGACTTAAACAGCTTTTCCTAATGTCCAGTCTGAGCTTCCCCTGATGCAGCTTCATTCTATTTCCTCATGTTCTATTGCTGAGAAAGGTCAGCTCTCCCCAGTCTGCTGCCTGCTTTGAGGAAGGTGTATAATGCAATGAGGTCACCTCTCGGGAATGAGGTCACCCCTCAGCCTTCTGTCCTCCAAGCTGAACAAACCAAGTGACCTCAGCCACTCCTCATGAGTCTTTGCCCTCAAGACCCTTCACTGTCTTGATTGCCCTCCACTGGACACAATTTAATAGTTTGATGTCCTTATACTGTGGAGGTGAGGCTGCCCCAGTGCAGAGCAGAGCGGGACAATCCCCTCCTTTGCCCGGCTGGTGATGCTGTGTCTGATGCACCTGAGGGTGTAGCTGGCCCTTTTGACTGCCGGGGTGTGGTATTGACTTTAAATTGCCATCAGCCAGGACCCCTGAAATGCTTTCTGCAGGGCTGTTCTCGAGCCTCTCATCCTCCAGTTTGTACATATAACCAGGATTACACCCATCTCAGATGGAGAATCCAGTACTTGTTCATGTTAAATTTCATGCAGTTGTTCATTGCCCCGCTGTCTAGTCTATCCATATCTCTCAGTAAGGCCTCTCTACCCTCAAGGGAGTCTATAACTCCTCCTAATTTAATATTAATCACCAGCAAAGTTCCTTAGTGTACATTCAATTCTTGCATCCAGATCATTTATGACAACATTGCAGAGCACTGGCCCTAAAATTGAGCTGCAGGGAACCCCACTAGTGGCTGACTACTATCCTGATGTGACCTGATTAACTACTAACCTTTGAGCCCAACCTGTCAGCCAATTGCTCATCCAGTATTACGGACTTGTCTAGCCGTGCCCTGGACATTTAGTCCAGAAGGGCACTGTAGGACATGGTATGAAAAGCTTTGCTAAAATAAAAAAAAAGCCACATCTACTGACTTCCCTTGGTCAACAAGTTGGGTGACCTTGTCATAAAAGGAAATTAAGTTTGTAAAATAGAAACACATAATTAATGAACTGCCATGTAATGAAGTATTAGAAAATGTACTAAGCATGAAACACCTGTACTGCAGCTGGTGGCACACCTTTTGAAACAGAAAATATTTATTCAGCTAATTCACGCTATCAGCCAGTCTTCATGTGTCTATGTTCCTAACTTTCATGGTTTGAAATAAAATTCAGGTTATTTGTTTCAGGGAAAATAGGTTTTATATTGTTTATTAAATAACTTTATTAATGATTAAATAACTTTAATAAATAGTTATTAATTTTAAAAGACAGATTATTAAAAATGTATGCTTATAGGCAACTGTGGTGTCTCATAAATATTAAGATAATTGTTTTAAAAAGATTGGCATCATAAAATAATAAAAGAAAAAGTGAGAAAAAATCAACTTTATAAGAAAGTTTTGCAGGATTTTTAAAAATTCCATTCTACCAGTGATCTGAAGTGAGCTTCAAATATTATTAGGATATTCAGTAATTTAATTATATATTAAATGCACGTAGTCAAAAAATGTAAATATTTCTATTATAGTGTTTTTATACTGCTATTAAGGTTATCACTATTAAAGCTGAGCATAGTAAATCCTTTTTATAAAATACATTTTGATGCATTTTTAAGAATCCTGTAAGTTCATTTTTCTGAAGAAATTGATGTAATTTGAAAATAATTAACAATGAAGTAATATCTAATAGGACCTATATAATGTCTTTTGAAAATTATGTTGTAAATGTGATTTGGTCAGGAATCTGGCATACTGAGAAATTAATCAGATGAGAGAGCTTTGTGGAAATTACTATTTAGTCTTCTAAGATATTTTAAATGTCTTGAGCTGAGAGAACAAGGATTATGGGAATTTTGATAATAAAGTACCTTACACCAATGTGGTTAGCTTTTGTATACTTGCTGTGTTGTCATATACTGTTAAAGACAGTTTGGATAACTAGTTTGGTTTTTTTTTTCCCTGTGAGCATTAATGATTAGAGTGGTTGACATGGCCCTTCAACTGGAGTGAAAGTGGACAAGGAAGTATTTATCCCTCTGTCCCGCCTCATGAGTTCTCCCCGTGTTGCACGTGGCTGTCTGTGGTTGGACTGAGGGCTGCCACAGCCTCCTTCAGCACAGCCACTGCTACCAAAACCTCAGGGGGGAAATTGTGCATGTGTCAAGATGCTCTTGTGCTGTAGTAACTACTTAGCTTGGATCGACAATCAGGTTAGGTGGGAGGCTGGTAAAGAAGTATCTTTATTAATGAGGGAAAAATCAAATTTAAATTTCTCAGTGTCAATCAGACCTGCAGTATGTTAGCAAAACGTGGATCTGAGTCATCAGCAAAGGGAGGGGGAAGTGTCTAGGGTAGATCAAATTTGCATCAATATTGTCACTGGTATGGAAAATAGTATTATTTACAGTACTTTTCAACTCTGAAGAGGCATTTGGAGGACGTGTGACAGTACCTCAGTGGCTGATTCTTTCCACATAGAATTCCATAGGAGAAGTGTTCAGAAGTGAACCCTTGTCTCCTGTGGGACTGAAGAGGGAGTGACATATGCTGCTTAAGGTTAAGTTAAAGTTAAATTTGACACCAGAAGTTTCACTGGCACTTCTTGGAGAACAAATTGATACTGATTCGGGTGCTTTTAAGTGATAAATGTTTTTGACACTGCCATACTTCATTTGCAAACATTGTGGTTCTGAGTACGTATAATAACCTTGTTACAAAAAAGTTAGAGCATGCCCTGTTTTTCTTTGGGAGTGATGCCCACTTTATGATGGAGCTATTAATTTTCTTCTGGCTTTTAAGAGCAGTCACAGTTTGGTTTTGCAACTTTTCATGTGCTTTAATTCTGTTTAGCTAGTTATGACTAGATACATCTTTTTTGTGGATTTCCCTGCTGCCTAGAGAAATGAGAAATGTACAGGAAATACAGAAATGAAGAGTAATTGGTAAATCACTTAGACCTGCAGAATCAGAACAAAGCCATCTTTTGTTTAAAAGATACAAAAAGTAGAAGAAATTAATCTAGCTACTGATGTTCAAAGTCGTGTTAGTGCTGTGGTTGGAAAAAGGTTGTTTTTTTCCTCTCTCATGTATTTCTGTAACTTCTGCTATGGAGAGGATTTAAATGTGACATTTTTTGAGGAGGTAAACCCCAAGTATATCTTAAATGAAGGTGTCCCAGGAAGAACTAATGGAATAGTTAGTTGTTTTGTTAACTGAAACAACTGAAAGTGAAGTAGTTTATTTGGAGAACACAATTATGGTTATTGCCAGTATTCAGGAAGGTAAGAGTATCATTAGATTTGCCATGTAATAAAAGTTGGAAGGAATAAAAGTTGGAAGGAGAGATGCTTGAACTTTTGATCAAGATTTTACAGTCATTTTACTGACTATGTTCTTGCAAAGTTACTCTCATCTGTTTACACATAGGATGAATTGGCATACTGCTTCTGATTATTATCTATTTAATTAAAGAGCACCGGAATAAATTTTCTATTTTGCCAGTTGATAATTGTTTCTGAAGACCTTACTTATGAAAGAGCTTTTATGGATTATGATTATTTAAATAGCTGTGCTTTTCCCATTTATATAACTGTTCCATTTCCTCTGAAGTAACATTTTCACCTAAATTAAGCACTGATTCTGTTTTACACCAGACAAAATGGGAAAACACACTGTCCATGTTAATCATTATGAAGTAAGACATAGGCCTCTGGATATGTTTGTAAACATTTTCATGTAAATTAAAATGTCTATAATTTATTAATTAGTTATAAATAATACAAATTAATGTTAAATATTCATTAAAATAAAATAATGCATTTCATAAGGTAAAAATACAGAATAGCAAAATAATACTTTCATATTGCCTTTCTCAAAGTATCTTTGTTGCTCTTAAACATTCACATATGCATATTTCAATTTGGAGTGTTTAAAATGAGATCTGAAAAATCATTTTGATAGATTCTGCTGGATTTATGGCTTTAGATATTTTTAAAGGGTGAACTGTAATTATAGTTCCTTTTTATGTTTTATTCCCCTTTCTAAATTGTGTAAGAAGTTGAAAGTAACTGAATCCAGCCATTTGAGAAGACTTTGTTTAGAAGTTCTTTCCTTTTATTTACCGCTTAGTATTTTATACTTTTCCCTAAAACAAAAACATGTTTAAGTTTTTTGACATGATGGAAAACCAGTCAAATACCAAGTTTGGCTGGTGTCTCATGTGAATTACTTCTAATTTGATTTAATTTTTTTTTTCTTACTTTCTCATTTAAATGTGACTAGAATGCTGTTTGGTTGTTTTGGGTTTGGTTTTTTTTTTTTTGCATTTTTTTAATAAGTTAGGTGTATTAAGTCCTTTGTGATCTAATTTCTTTTCTAAAATATGATTGAAGAATATGTTAGACATCACCAAACATAATTACTTCAAATGACAACTGATTATTTTAGAACCAAAATCTTCGTTAATAAAATGTGTCTATATAGAAGGACTGATTGAAAATGTGCTCTAATGTGATTAAAACCCTCTTTTCTTACAGACTCCTCCTTCTATTTTTTTTTAATTCTTCTTACTAGTAAGTTAATAACTTGCTTCTGATGAGTAGAGGTAAATCTTATTTATGTACTAAGAAAAAAACTGTCACAAAATTTTTTGTACTTTCGCAATTTTTGAGGATTTTTAACTAAGTAGAGTACGAATTTCTCTTTTAATGCAATTAAGAACACTTGAATTTCCTCCACTATGTAAGATCTACCTCTGTAATTATTGACACTTCATCTGTAGTTGTCTTGTAATCAAATTAAATGATATGTGATTTCGGTTTTACTCAGTTATATGATGCCTTGAAAAGAATGCTTAGTACAGATGGAGCTCTGTAATTAGATTTGCAGGTGGAGTGTTTGAAACTCAGACCACAGTGATATTGTTTTCAAGATCTGGGTCTGAGTCTTAGAGAGAAGATAAAAGTGTATCCTGAAGTGTTCTCTCCGAGCTTCATTAGTTGAGTGAATGATGAATAGGAATAGTATCAAAACATGGAAGAAATGTTAAGGTGTGATGGAGTATTTTGCTGAAAAAATATTGTTACCCGTTCATCATATTTTTTGTGAGTACTTCTCTTGGTTGATTTTTTTTTTTTTTTTTTAAGTGAACCAGCTAAGAGATAATGTGCTGGTGAGAGGATACCTTTTCTTTTTTGAGGGAGGAGATAGTTTATTATCCTAATTCTTTATTAGTGGAACTATCCTTTAATTTGAAATTTAAGCAATTATGTATAAATATAGCTTATGATGAGTATCGTGAATGGGAAGGGTGTGGTGTTGTGTACAGAGAAGAATGGTGCTTATGTTACTGCATCTGTGTTGTGTACGTCTTTATAAGAAGGTTTTTCAGAAGTCTATTTTCTCCTTATCTCATAGGGAGTAATAGAAGTTCTGCCTTCATTTCACATCTGCTGCCCCATATTAACTGTGCACTCTCAAAGACATTATTATAAATGGCCTCGCAGTGATGTTAGCTTTGTGGAAAATGTTTTGGTTCTTAGTAGCAGTAGGAAAAGCAAATTAAATATAAGGAAGCATTAATAAGGAAAAATGAGCAATACAAGAGTCATTTTTATGAAACTCTATAAATTAATGATATGTCTGTATTTTGAATGTTGTATGAAGTTCTGGTGATTTCCAGTCTCAAAGAATATATTAGGACTAGCAGAAAATATGAAGGGTAAGAAGTGTGATTAAATATGCATTTCAGATGAGGAGTGACTTAACAAAGTAGAGTTGTTCAGCTTGGAAAAGAGATGACCAAGTGTATTTGAAATATAAGTGAATGTGATAGAAAACTCCTGATTTCTGCTTTTAAAAATGCAAGTAGCAGAGGGCTGAAATTAAATAATCCTGTGGCAGATGTATAACAAGATATTTTTATGCAAATCATGGGGAGAATATAGGACTCCTTACTATGGGCTGTGAAGGCTCCAAAAAGTTGAGAGTTCAGAAACTAACCTGAGAAATTATTGGAAGAAAATTTATTGGTTTATTGAAACAAAGATGTTATTTCCGGAGCAAGAGATTCCTGTGTCACAAGAAATGGGAGGTTGGGACACTATAATAGAGAACATTCAGTATATGCCCAGCCTATAATGTTACACTTTTTGTGGATACTTGGCCTCTTATCACTGAGTTTCAAGTGCTGAGATACTTCATGCAATGAAGATCCCACAAGCTTCTTACATAATGGAAACTCTGACCACTAATAAATTGTTTCTTACACTTATTTATCTGCCTTTCAGTTTCCTCCTCAGATAGTCCTTTGTGATTAGACTTGCATCTGCTACATTACTGTATAATTCTGGCTTTTGTTCTTAACTGTGTTATCATCTATAACTTAAAGAAAAGATTTTGTTGGATGAAGAGCTGCATAATAAATTAAGAAGCTTGGGGGAAGGCAGTTAAGATGCACTTAAAGTTTTGTAAAACAATTCATTATGGTCTGTGTGGTGCCTCCTTTAGCAGTTGAGGTTTTGGGTTTTATCATTGCACAAAAAAGATCTTAAATCATTAATGACAGCTAAAACCCTGTGGGAGTCCAGTTATAAACTAGAACAGTTTTCTTACACTATTTGAGAGTTATTTAGAGAAGCAAAGGGAACAAATATTGACAAATCTGGTCAAAAAATCCTAGCCTTGCAAATCTTGGTATCAGAAATTGCTCTTATAACCAAAGGGAGCTTCTTCTTCTAAGGACTTGAAAAAAAGAAATTGGATTAGAAAATCTGAAGAGTTTTTAAAGCACAATTCCTGTCCTTTATCTTGTGCACTTTTGAGGACAAGAAAAATGTAACAAATAGTATAACTTGTCTTGATTTTCTTAAAGAAACACAGAATCTTAAAGAATGTATAGACAGTCTTTGCTTGAAAATTTAACAAACTTCAGGCTACCAAAACTGTAAAGCAACAGGAGTTATATGACCATTGTTAAGGAATCTGGCCATTGATTTTTCCAGCCCTGACACCTTAAATTCATGTATATGTATTCTTCATTTTTTCACCTACTAGGAAATGTTGTGCTGTTGCAAATTATGGTATTTCCTGAGAAATTTTGGGTTTTGCAATAACTAATTAGATTTAGAAGGATTTTCCTAGCTATAGAATAAAATTTATATGGGAAAATGGGAACAAAGTAAGGTTTGAGGTAAAACCATGCTTGTTTATATGTTTGACTGTGCTTATTTTTAAAATATAGTCAATGGGCATTTCAGTCTTTACAAGGATTAGGTAGATTCTATGGGAAGCCTTTGCTCAAACTCTATAACAGATATTGTTTTGTTATTATTTCCTGCAATCTACATATCTTTTTAATAGGAAAAATTCTGCTTGGCACTTCCTCATTTACTGTTAGCTTTTAGCTAGTTATATCACATGCGGAGAATTAAATGGAACTATATCACATGTCCAATATTAGTTCTGTAGTCACTAAAAAGTCACTAAAGAGTCACTGTTCAGAAATGGGTGAGGGCTTTTCACTGTGCCAAGCAGTGGGTTGTTTTCTCCCATGTTAACTTTTTGGGGCAGAGGACTCCATGGTAAGTAGTTAATTAAAAATGAAAGATTGATGAAAATGAGCATGTTGAAATTGAATGCAGAGCTTCTCTTGTTGGTGATGAAGATTGCCACTGGAAAGTTTCAGAATGTTGATACCAACCAAAAATGTTACTCCATATCTCAAAATTATTGATGTAAGCAAGCAGCAGGATGTTGAGAATTAAGTACACTGTTCTGCACATTAAACTCCTGTTTTTCAGCAAAATGTTGAGGGTAAGACCAGTGCTGTGCACATCTCACTTCAGTGTTGTTTAAAATCATTTATATCTGGCATTGTGGTTCGCCTGGACTTTCACTCTGCCATTAATCATTAATATACACCTATAGGTATCGGTTGGAAAATGGCAGTGTCATAACGAAGTTCATTGGAATTGTTTTGGTTTTAAATATTGCATAGCCATGATTTATAGTTTCTGGATGTTTAAGAGTTGTAGAGTGTTTTGTGACAAGAGGAAGATGAAACGTTTCAAAATGAAAGCAGTGAAAGACCCTAAAGGAAACCAAAACTTGAGAGAGGTGGACATGAGAATGGGACACTTTAAAAATGAATTATTTTAGAATTTAATTTTAGAAATTAAATAGGTAATAGCTTAATCTTGATAGAGGAACATAAATAATTCCTTTTCTTACCAAACAACAGTGCATTGGTATAAAAAAAAAGCAAGCTGGGTTTATGGCAAGTGGTATTCAACAAGGTAAGTGGCACAGAAGAGAGCTCTTGAATAGTGAGGAAAAATGGGTAATGCCCTCAGAGAACAACCACTTTGCCTTCCTGTTTGTACCTCATGGGAAAGAAGGGGACAATAAGAGGGCCTGCAGACTGTTTGTTTTGGGTTTACAGGCTAAGGGTCAATATATGATGGCTGCTTAGAAGAAGATAGTGGGCTAGTATGTGGGGTGAGTGGCATTTGTCCTGATGGCATGTGGCTATTTTTTGATCTTAGCCAAAGTGTGTAGGTACCACAAACACCGTAATCCTCACGATCAACATCCTTTGTCATGTTTTTCTTCTTGAATCAGTATGTGTCCTTGATGTACCTGGGAACAATCCCAGAGACTATTCTGAAATAAACCCCATCATTTTCCAAGCCTAAAATTCCATAAACTGTATTATTGCAATTTATTCTAGTCACAGAATGCATCTGTGAGTTAACACAAAAAATAAAAATTGCTTTGACAAGTATGTTTGAATAATAACAAATGAATAAAATAAACAAACAAACAAAAAAAATGTAAAAATTTTTTTCTGAGTTACTGGCAACTTCTTTTGACTAAAACTGTCTGTACTATTTATTACAAATACATTCTGTTTGCTCCTGTATGTGAAGTTTGGGAAACACATGTGTGCACTGAGGGATTTTTCAGTTGTTTTCTTTTAAAAACAGACATTACTATTTGCACAAACGTGTTGTGTGAAACTGTTTGCCGTGCAATGCAAATTAGATTTAAATCAATGTGTAATTGTTGGAAGTTTCTTAGAGTTTCAACTTTTTGGTGATGTTCTCTGATAATTATGTTAAAACTCTGCAAGGTTTGCTTTACAGAGATAATACATCGTTCAAATTGCCTAAAAAAAAACAAACCAAATAACAAAAAGCTACATATAGTTTGTGACTCTTGAAAAATAAATAAGAAATGCTGCTGACTTATTAGATTCGGCAGTGCAAGTTTCGGCAGTGCAAGTTTCAGCAGTGCAAATGCATAGTCTTATTGGTAGAAGAGACTACAAAAGTAGTTGCAAAAAACATTTTTTTTCAGAGTACATTTCATTTGTGACTTTGGCAACTCTAAGTTATTTTAATTTCTTCTGCTTCTCTTCTGGCTTGGAAACAAAGAAGATACCTTAAAGCAAAAACAACTGAAAAAACCCCCAAAAGCACAATTCCAAAACACTACCAAGTAACTTGTTTTAAAATATACCTGGTTACTGAAACCAGGAAATAAGAAGCATGAGCTTATACTGCATCTGTACCTTGATCTTAGAGTTATTCTTTAAAGTGAGAGAAGACAGGCAAAAATGGGCTCTGAAGTATTAAAAGCAAAATGAAGCAGTAATATCTGTTTAGTAATACTATTTTTCTTACTCTGTAGGCTGTACTCATTTGTCAACTTCTTTATAGTCCATAAAAATCAACTTTGAATTTTTGCTTTCCGACATGTGGCAAACCTAAGCTGCTTTGTTTTATTTATTAAAATAAATTGTCAGTAGCTGTTCCCATTTTTGAGGTAAGAAAGTCTGTTATCTAACTGGCTGATCTCTTTTGTGATTAAGTCAAGATCAGAAGTAATTTATAAGAGAAACTGAACTAGATAAACTGAAAACAAATTAGCTCCAAGTTTGAGAATGGTTTTAATTTTACTTCACTGAAAATAAACCTGCAAGTTTTGTTTCTTAGTCTTTAATTATTCAGGTTCAATATCTTGAACTAAAAGCTTATATTCTTCTTTGGCCAAAAATGGTTTTCTGGAGATCAAAATAATAAATAGGAAAAGTGTCTCCTTCTAGTGACACAGGAACAATAGACCAGGAGGAGGGCTTCAGAGTTTGTGTTTTGGATTAGTTACTTTTATGTAAAATGGTTTTTATCAGTCTTCATTTCTGTCAGATGTGATTGGATTACTTTAAAAATTCTTCAAAGTGGGTAAGATTTGTCTTGTGTCACACTTTAAAACTCTTTTTTGCGTTCCTTCTAAGGCAGGACTTTTTATTTCAAGGAATCTGAGTCTTGTGCTAAACAAGCTTTTATGAAGGCAGGTATTTGAACTTTATCAGACTAATTCCTGTCCTACCCCAAAATAGTGTTTTTCACAGTTAGGTAAAGAACAGCTTAAGAAATTTGTGACAAATGGCCCATTTTGTATTTTGGGTTTGCTTTTTTTTTTGTGATTGGTTGGTTGGTTTTGTTTGTTTGTTTTTGTTTTTGGTTTGTGGTTTTTTTTCTTCTTCTTTCTCTTTAAACTTCCACAATACATAGAAAAGGTGTGTTACTTCAAGTATGTGTTTAAGAGAGCAGGGGAGAAAAGGAGTTTTAATTTTCTCCTAGCAAACTATTAAGTCAAACTATTAACTCTAGATTATACAGCCTTGTGGTCCATCCAAGTACAATTGATACTTGTCTCAGTAAATCATACATATATGCAGGTGGTCTACCACTGGAGTTGATCTGCCTACAGGAGCATCCTCCTCCCTCAAAGAAAAGTGTAAGACGATAAAGGTAAATCACTGAGATATTTTTAAGCTTGTGGAATAACAAGCTCTTTCTTGAAAGTACTAAAAGCTGACCATGTTACTTCATTCATATTGTCTCAGCAAGTATAAAAACCATTTAAATTCATTTATCAGATTACTTTAAAATTGTCAATAAACTTACTAGGTAAGTGACAAACTGCTGAGTATGTGCAATATATTATTCAGAGTAAAAATGGTTTTGAAGTTAAAATGAAGGAAGGCTCATTTAAAAGAGATATGTTAATATGCAGAATTATGTCCTGTTGTAATGATTCACGTGAGAATCAGTCTTTTTGGTGGTCATTTGGTTATAAACCGTATTGTGAGCACATTGGTTAAGATTTATCTGACATAACTTTAGATGTGCCTGTCTGAACTAGTAGTGCTTTTGTATTCAATAAAAAAGTACTACATTCTCTGAAAAAGATGTATTTCATTCTGATGTTGCATCTAAAACCACTGAGATGAATCACTTCCTTGAAGCATCTTTTACTTTCCAATGATGGTAAAGAGAACTGTGAAAATTAGCCCAGATACACGTAGCTGTAATTCAAATCTCTAAGGACTACCATTCACCAATTTAAATTTACCATTTCAAAATAAATAAAGAATGTGTACCAGTTATGAAACATACCTTTTAAAGTTTTTTTTAGCTGTGATTTTCTCTGTAGTTATATTGACATATTGAGGTTAACAAGTGATGATGATCAGCACACATTTCTGTCACTGAACAGTTTAATTTATGCCATTTAGCATTCTAAATGCCTTTGCCTAAAGAAATCTTCTTTCATGCAGTTGAAGAAGAATCTTCCTAAAAATCTGAATTAATTGTTTAAAAATTTAATGGTTTAGTTAATGACCAGAAAATAGTAACTTGTTTTTTTCCTGCCTGGGTTCTCTACCGCTTTTCTCAGACAACTGTGTTTTAATGCTTATACTGTTGCCTGTCTTTATAAAAGAAACAGTAGCAGTCTGATTCCACATATTTTGAATTCTCACTGGTGATTACGAAATCAGTTCAGTTTATTTTGTAGAAAAGATGTTGCAGTTTTGACAAGAATTATTCTTCAATGTTATTTGATGGCTTTAGTTATCAATAGTTAAATGTTTACTAATTTTCTCTTCAAAACAACTAATTGATTTGAGATTTTAAGAGATTTTCAATCCTATTTCAGTAGATTATTCTCAGCTCCTTTCCTGTGGAAACTTGTGCCAAATGCCAAGTCAGCTGTTTTGCAATGCCTGAAAAGATAGATGAGCATCAGGGAGAGGAAGATAATTAATAACTTTGTTTCCAAACTGTTTACCTCCTATATAGCTACAAGGAAAGATTTTTTTTTATTCTGGTTGTATATGTATATATTTGAACCTAAAATGCTTCAGTCCAAAACAGATGAGGGTTGTTGTCCTGTTGACTGTGTTATGCCCTCATTTATTTTTGCCTTTCGAAAAAGCAGAGCAGATGTGGTAATAGTTAATTAGGAGAGAGAATGTAGGAGTGACTTGGTGCAGATTAGGCCTGGATGTGGTTAAGGCTCTAGTAATTATGCTATTGTGACACTTGAATTTTTCAGTGGCGCTGTCTATCTAGTATTGGAATTTGTCTTCTTGATTTTTGCTTAAATAAATGCAGACAGGACTCACACTTGAAGGAAGCTAGAATATGCTTCTTTGATAGCAATGAACTGCAAATTTAGAGATTTAAATGCTTGAAGGCTTTGGCTTATATAGTTCTGATATACTTTGTTTTATCGTTGCTGTCCACAGCTTCCTGAGGAAAGGAATTGGAGAGGGAAATTTTGAGCTCTTCTCCCTGGTGTCCAGTGCCAGGATGCATGGGAATGGTTCAAAGCTGCATCAGGGAAGTTTTAAACTGGATGTTAGGAAGCATTTTTTTATGAAGAAGGTGGCCAAACACTGGAACAGGCTTTTTGAAAAGGTGTTTGATGCCCCAAGCCTGTCAGTGTTTAAGAGGCATTTGGGTAATGCTGTTATCAACATGCTTGAAGTTTCATACAGCCCTGAAGTGGTCAGGCACTTGGACCAGGTGATTCTTCTACATCCCTTCCAACTGAAATATTCTATTCACTGTTAATTTCAATTCATTCTTCCAAACTTGATTTGAAGAATCTGATACTAAAAAAATTCCAGTTTTCAAAAGTCAGCAATTTAATTCTAGATGTCCAGCAGCACATATTTTATTGCATTTCAAGAGCTGTTGTGAATATACTATATAATATATGTAGACAGCTTCTCGTGTTTGGTGGAGTATTTCTTCTCTGTTCTACATCAATAGGACATAAAAGACCAACCTAAGTTCTGCAGAGATGTGGCAGCTTAGGAAGAAACCCTTTTATTGCATGGCATGATGAATGGTAGAAACTTACTCAAGAATGACCACAGTATTAAAAAAAGTGGCGATTCCAAGGAAAGCAGCTGCATTTGAGAATGGTGGTGTAGGTTAAGATAGGTTCTTGGAGCAATTTGCAAGGAGTGTCAGCCTGTTGTTATAAGCAATCTCAGTGTGGGCAATATAGTATAACTTGCTTGCTACTGGCAGTTCAGTACCACTTTGGGAGAAGTTGTTTGTTGACCACAGTCAACAGACTTGGAACCGTGATCTGAACATTAGGTTGGTGCTTCATTTCTTACAGCTGTGCTGTGAAAGATGCAGGATATGAAAAAGTACAAGCAATATTTCAGGATACTTAATCACAGTGAAAGCATGGTCTTTACTAAATATTAAATATTCCCTTGAAGAATGCAAAGACTTGGTGTTTGACATAAAAAGAGATTGTATTTGAGATGTATGATATGGAAAGAGCATTGATTTATGGTATGGTATACTGGCTTCTGTAAAGGTTTCTATCGAAGTGTTCATGTTGTACTCCAGCTAAAATTTGTCTTATTACAGAAATCTTCCACATGCTATATTAAAAATAAGTGACTTTATGGAAGTATGGTTTAACTTTTTGGTACGTGGTGTTGCATCCACAATTTTACCCAACTTAGAAAGCTGCAAATTCATTATGAATATTTAGTTGCTTATTGCCAGTTTTTAATATGGCATATTTCTTTGAAGCAGCACCCTCAGGGGCTCCAAGATCTCTTTTCAGGATGATAATACCAGACTTTGGAGCCTGTTGTCTTGTACACATTAGAAAAACTATAATAATGTGGTATTACTTTTCATTTACTAATTTTGAATTTTTAAGCATTGTTGCCTGGACAGTCGATATCAGAAAAATCTTTGCAGCTCTCAGTATTTGGTATTTTTTAACTCCATTTAATGATTTCTGTCTCTTCAGCAAGCTTTGTCCTTTCAGTAGTGTCAGCATGTTACCAGCTCATTGTCACTGTGGTTCTCCACTGGTTACCTCCCCCTGTTGTGGAGACTGCTTATTCCTTTTTACCTGCTGTCTTCCTTGGGAAATGGAGGTGCAGAAATGTTGTTAGAGGATACTCTTTTTGTAGTTGAATGTTCTGCTTCTTTTATTGGCTGAATTCTATTTGATTGTGCACATTTTAAAGCAGAGGTGCCTGTTTTATTTCTTGAACACAAATTAACAATGTTCATTTATTTCTGTATACTCGCTTCACTTTTGTTTAGCTTTTCCTTGTCATCTTAGACTTCTTTTTATCAAGACTGTTAATATTTTTAATTCATGATGATTTTTAGGATGACTGCTTTAAGGAAGTCACCTCCACCTGCCTTCCTAGATTTTTCCCATCATCATCAATTAGTTCATTAATTTGTTTCCTTTATTAAGGAAGTGGATTTTAATGATAATTATGATAATTTTTGCTGTCTGAAATATGCTTAAATTGAAGTTAAGGGCAAATAGGAACATTTTAATGTTTTCTTTGGTCAAATAAGCAGTCACTGTGATGGGCTATAAATTTCTTGTTGACAATTGTACAAGTGAAATAACTGTAGCACCTGCTGCATAGTCTGTAGCTCAGGAGAAGATTCTCCATAAAACCAATTTTATTAGCATTCAGTGTATTTTTTGATGCTGATTTTCTGAGATGTTTTATAGAATGAGACATCTTGGTTTTAATAGTACTGAAAAATCCTGTCACTTCAGACTGATACAGGAGCTTCATTTCAGTCTCTTAAAAGTTACATGTTAGTATATTGATTTACATAAGAAAGCAAATACAGTTTGCAATATTTTAGTCTGTAGTGAATTATCTCCATCTGTTTTACTCATTGTATATTAGTTTATTAATTTAAACTAATTAGAATTTTACAATGAATGGTGTTTGAGGAAAGGGGATAAGTCTGTATTGCACCTCTTCATTCCAACTGAGGTATTACTAGATTTTTCCTCATTTTTAAGTCCATCTTATCAAAACCAAATGGTGGGATTCATCTCACCTAAATTAGGTAGTATATCTAGTCTGAAGGTAGTATATCTAAATATTATCACAGAATTTTTGAGGTTGAAACAGAAGTCTGGAAGTTCTCTTATCCAACCTCCCTGCAAAAGCCAGGCCAACTGAGGCTGATTGTCCAGATCTGTGACCACATGGCTTTT
The DNA here is from genome assembly GCA_013397755.1 of Cnemophilus loriae. Classification (NCBI taxonomy): domain Eukaryota; kingdom Metazoa; phylum Chordata; class Aves; order Passeriformes; family Corvidae; genus Cnemophilus; species Cnemophilus loriae. The sequence goes on from VZTF01000414.1 coordinate 1,656,550, forward strand.
GGATGTATCCAGTGATGAAGACTCCACAGACACAATTTTTCATCTGAGATTTCCAACATGGAAAGAAATAGAAGAAAGTAGATACTTCCAGGAGGTGTTTAATTTCATCTTGGGATGAGCATCAACACTTCAGTTGAATGTCTTCTACAGGTGGCTGTTTGACTTCTGTGTGTTTTTAACGTAACCTCAGAGAGGCTTGTTCTGGTGAAGAAATATCAGAAAACACAACAACCCAGATTGCTGATGAAGTATGCACAAGTTGCTGCTGTTTTCAGAAATAGAAGCTTCGCCTGAGTTTCTTGAAAAGAGAGTAAAAACTCTTATGAAACTATTTTGTGATTCTAAAGAATGACCATAGAAATACTGTGCTTCTAATCTTGAAATTTTTTTGCCTTCCTTTGGTACACATTATGTGTTTACCAAATATGCAAATATATGATATGCAGTCACAAGTTTTAAATTAAAGTGCTAATTATAATTAGGATAATAGTTTTATTTTAATGTAATTAAATGTCTCAGGAGAACTTAGGAGGTAGTCAGTTTATATATTTGGCATATTAGAAGCTTTTATGTTACAAAATTATAAATTGGTTATTAGCAATTAATTGATAGAGGAAAAAGTAATTTGAAAGTGAATGAAAAGTATGAATTAGAGTGGAAGCCAAATCTAGTCCTTGCTTACTTGTATTCATTGTCTGAAGATTGGGTATGAAAGAAGTCTTTGAATATTTAGTATAGGTTTAGCCATCAAAAAAGAGTTTGCACAGTATTTCAGCTTGCTTATTTTTTGGAGTTTAATTTGAAGGCAATACCAACTGCTTTTAAATAGGCCATAGAATTACCTTCTATTAAAAATGACTGTTGAAATTATGCACTTATAAGAGATAATTATTTTAATATCTTTAATTTAAAACATGTTATTGAAATTTTAATTATATAGCTCCCTGAAAAAAATAGAACAGAATGTGTTAGAATTATTTTAGTATTAATTTATTCCATTATTTTGTGTTATATATTTATAGTTATTAAAATTAGTGTTGCTAACAGGCTGAGAGAGTTGGGTTTGTTCAGGCTGAAAAAGAGAAGACTCTGGAGAGGCCTTATAGAAACCTAAAGGGGGCCTGAAAGAGAGCTGGACAGGGAGTTTTTACAAGGGGATATACTGATAGGTTGAGGTGGGGAAGGCCTTAAACTGAAGGAGGGAAGGTCTGGATTAGATATTAGGAATAAATTCTTTACTGTGAGAGTGGTGAAGCACTGGAACAGGTTGCCCAAAGAGATTGACCAAGGCTGGATGGGACTCTGAGTAACCTGGTCAAGTGGAAGATTCCTGCCCATGGCAGTGAGGTTGGGACTAGATGATCTTTAAGTTTCCTTCCAACCCAGGCCATTCCGTGATTCCATGATTCTATGAAATTTCACATTGGTGCTTTGAATATTCTTCAGAGTTACTAGGATAATGTAGGATGCATAAGAGTCAGGCTGTGTGTCCTTCAGAATTGAAAGATGTTTATGCCATTAAAAGTGGATTTTTTTTTTTTTAAGCTGAATTTCATACTCGGTTCAGTAGGTTGTCTTGAGTTCAGCTTTTTTAAGTTACACAAGTGACTGATCAAAATTGCTGAATTCCATTCCTGGAGATATATTTGGTTGTGACTGTATCTTCTTTTGCTGGTTTGCTTTTCCCTCCCTCCTAATTCATGCCTGGTAGTTGTGCTATTTAATTGGAGCTCAGGACTTTGGATAGTATTTTGCCAGTATCTGGATAGACAGGAGTCAGGCTGTTGTTTCATCAGTACTCCCGTTAACTCACTTCTCATCGGAGTGCTTGTTCCTCTCCTGGTGCAGTTTTCTGTGTCTGTGTTGGTCCAGAGCAGACCATTGATTCTTTTTCTGGGCATGACTGCATGACTGTTTGGGTGGGACAATGGAAAAGGCAGTAAGGTGTTCCAAACACATAACTAAGGGCAAACATTGGCTTATATCAGGAGAAAAAGCTAAATTAGTTTTAGTGTCTTTTTATTTTTGAGTAGGCAAATTTCAGAGAATGAGGGAAAAGCCTCAGTTGGTTCTTGATCTTTTCAGGTTCTGCACTACATGCGTCTGGGCCAGGCTACCATTTCAATTCCTTTATAGGAAGGAATACTTGAAATATATTTTGATGTTATTTTATTGAGATGCTGTATTCAGCAAATGTGACAAAATTAAAGCTAGTGTTTTATGATATTAGTGTGTGTATTTTTTACAAGCTTTGTTTCACATAGTGTGATTGTTAATTTGCTCTTACAGAGCATAGCTGTGAGTTTCTCGTATCAAAATTACTTCTCTAACCATGTAAAACATATTCTGTATTGGTCACAATGAAGGTATGAGAGACACTAAACGATCTATTTCACATTGTAATGCCGTTCTTGTTTTCTTTTTTAGCTGGTTGGTGGCGAATTTGATCTAGAGATGAACTTTATAATCCAGGATGCAGAGAGCATTACATGCATGTCAGAGCTTTTGGAGCACTGTGATGTAACGTGCCAAGCAGAAATCTGGAGTATGTTCACTGCAATTCTACGTAAAAGTGTCCGTAATTTACAGACTAGCACGGAAGTTGGCTTAATTGAACAGGTACTGCTGAAGATGAGTACTGTGGACGACATGATTGCAGGTATAAATTACCAACTGATAAAATAATTATTGCATTCTTGAGCTGTCAATGTTTTATAATAATGGAGGGGTGTGGGATATTTTGGTTTTTGCTTAAAAGTGACATTTTCATTAGTACTGCTATTGAGTCGGAAGTACTATTTTATTAATTTCAGGAAAATGACAAAAATATATTCTTAGTTTGAAATCAATGTAGATACATTGTGTAAAATAACTGGTTGTTAATTCATCTGAGAAGGTATTGTTATATTAGTGATAAAAAAATAAATTTTTAACATAGTTAAAAACAGTATGTTAGACTTTTTAACTACAAGGCGATATTTTAGTTTTTAAATACATTGGTCATTTTTAATTATGATGTCAGAATTGCTACATCCATTTTAAACATAACCTCATCTGACAGCATGACAGATATTATTTACAGGTTTGAATGCTGGACATATGGATTATGTTAAACAATTGTCCCATAATGTATACCTGTGATCCCTATAATGTATTTTCATTTTTTATACTTGTGGGTTTTAACATCCTGTAGCTTTTTGCAGCATTAAAAAAATAGCATGCTTAGTTTGTTTACTGAAAATAAGTGATGAAGTTACTGCCCAGTTAAGGTTTTCATAGTATGTTTGAAGGAGTTTACGATATTCCACTTTACATCCTCTCAGTAACAGGATACAGATTATAATACTGATTACTTGGATAAATAACAGGTTTGCTCATCACATTTCAATATGGCACCTGAAGAGATACATATATTACTATTTATTTTCCTTGAGGGAACTTAGGCAGTTTCTTTCAACATAGTGTGAAATTTAATTTTTAGATAGTTTGTGGCTGATGGAGGGATACTTATATTGTGAGGCATTTTTTGAAAGATTTCAGGGGTTTAACTTCCATAATTCTAATATTTTAGTTGATGATCTGATTCCTGACACATATACAGGTTTTGTGGAGTAGTAAACTAGGACGGATTTCAGACGAGAAGAAAGAAGATGATAACAGTAGAATAAAAACTGGATTACTGAGGAATTATTTTGTCTTTAGCATTTTTTTTTTCAGTCTAAATGCATTTGTAATATTAAGTATTTAGAAAAGCTACATTCTGGTTTTCAATCCAAGTCATAATCAACATCTTGTTGATTAGAAATGTATCTGTAAATGTTAAAATCTTAAGTGTTATGCTAAATACTGTACTGTGAAATTCAGACTGAAGTATAACAGACCAATAGATTCACAAATGATGGTTTTCACTAAATATGTTTTATTTTGCAGTACTTTTAAATATGTCAGAATAATGTAAGGGTAAAGATACTCTTTTATTCCACGTAAAATATAATACATTATATGATGAGAACAAACATTTCTATCTTGAAGTTTTTCAGGGTTTTACTCATGGATAAAATGTTCTTACATGAGTAATCACACCAACAAAATTTGTCCAATTTAAGTTTCCGTAAGTATTACTTGTATATATGGCACACAAGACTGTAATGATGCCTCCATTAGAGAGATTTTTTTTTTTTTTTTTTAAACTGCCTAGCTAATTGTAGAAGTCAGAAATCAAGAGCATAGGATCTGACTTTTAGGAGCATTTGGGCATTGAAAAATCACTCTGAATTTACAGATATTAATATAAGCCAGGTGTAGTAAATTAAAAAAAAACAACCCTAATGGATCCTCTACCTCATTAATCTTTTTTCTGAGAGTGGTCACACAGTGCTTCAGAAAGAGACCTTCTGCAGAAAAAACTTCAGTAAGTTTGCTCTTTGGTATGCTTACATGGATTAAGGGAGTACATATTTAATTTACAATCAAAACAGAAAATCGGAATTCTGATGACCTTTTAGCTTCGCAGTGTGTTTCAAATTATCTAACTATTCATCTATATATCATGAGCAGGGATTGAACAGGATCACCCTTCCTAGGGTTTTTTCTCTGATAACTGTAAATAGATGATTTTTTGGAGAGTGTTTTCTGAACAAGACACGGAAGCAACCAAATTGATAATTTTGCTTTTATCTCCTGATTTCTGTAAACATCTTAGTGCCCTTCTATAAGTGGTAATAATTTTGGCAAAAAATCAGAAGTAGCAAAAAAGGTCATGTAGTAACTATTTTGGTAGTAGGCAAAATCAGTGACAACTAATGCAGTATCTGTGTTCCCTAACTTGCCATGCAGATGTTGAGGTCATAATTGACAGCAGATGACTGTAGAACAGTTTTGCCTCAAATATTTCTATAAACTTCCCAAAGCTAGAGAAATAAAGTAAGAAATTTTGTGCTAAAATGATTTTTAACATTAAAGGGGGATGTTTTGAACAAGAGCTGTGTTAATTTTTACTTCTAAGAAGTTACTACCACATTTTTCCCCAAACAGTTGCTAATACTCTGTCAGCCCAATGCTTTGAAATTGGCTTTTATCATCTGTAAAGGGTTCACATTTTCTGGGGTTTTTTTGTAAGTTGCTTCTCTGGGAGTTGGTTGTTTGTTTTTAGGTCATCTCACTTGTTCCTTTGTGAAATACTTTGATTAGACCTAGACAGGGTTTAAATAGACAAGACAGGCATAATGTCTGTTTTATGTTCTGGCAGTACACTTTTAGGACCAGTCTAAGTCTGAAGCCACTCTTCTCTGATTTTATAAGAGTAAGACAGCAGCAAATAAAAATGTACCCAAACTTTTGCAAGGAGAAGAACTTTTCTGTCTGTTTAGATGAAGACCATCAGATTCATGAGGTTCTGAGTACTTTAAATGTCTCACTTCATGCGATTTTGCAGATTCTATGGTGAAGAATAAAAGCTTAATCACTTTGAAAGTTTCAATGGCAATCGAAATGGGTTCAATTTGCTTTCCAGAAACATCACCTTTCAAAAGTAATCTTTGTACTGTGATAATCTGTTATACTAGTATAGAGAATTGTCAGCCATTTTATCAATAGTTAAGGAGAAAATATTTTTATAGATGATTGGTGCTTTTTTTTTTTTTTTTAGCTGCTGCACAGGATCTTCCTTGAGGGACTCACTTTTTATAGTTCTCTGTTTCCAGGTGATGAGTAGTGAAGCAGATCAGCTGCTCTGAGGGACTCTTTAGGATGGTGTGTCTGTAGTCCCTTCTGAGGACTCTGAACGGTGTATGAGAAAGTAGCCTGAACTTGTAGAGAGTAGATTTGGCTCACCTAAGTCCCGTTTTTCCCTCACAGTTCTGTTGTGATGCTGTAGGTAATTGTTCTGAAATTGCTGTGACTCAGTTCTTAAGGACTGAAACAGTTCCTAGTTCTCAAGCAACCATGTTGGGTTTTGACTGCTCTGTCATTAATGGGCTGTTAACAAGCTTTTCTCTTTCAACTCATTCTGTAAGAAAAACTGCAAATTATCACATTCCATATTTACAACCTGTAGAAATTAATTTACATCACCAACAAGGTTTAAAATTCACAATTTTATTGCCAAATAATGTTAAGGGATTAAGAAGGCATGAGAGTAGTTTCCTGAAATTTTCTTTCGAACTGTTTAATATGTCTTCTAAAGTTAGTGCCAGACCCTTCATTTTGATATATGTGCATTGTTACTTGAAAGACAGGCAGGCACTTTTTCTATTGTATTTTCATATTAGGTGACTGAATTAAGCATTCCTTCAAGGTTGCTTGTTAATTTATAGATCATATGAAAACTGCTTAGTATGAAAGTATTCAGGAGGTGTCATTAATAGAAACTAGAAATGCATTAAAAACGAGAAACTGCCTGTTTTCTCCTTCTGGATTTAATATTATTTTATACAATCTTGTTTCTGAAATGAGATTGTGGACTCTAGTTATACATGTAATCTTATTTAATATTAAAAAAAAAAGAAGTAGACATTAAAAAAATCCAGTTGTAGTATGCTTTCTGACCTTTGTCCATTTATTATGGAGTGGATTATTAGGATTTATAAACCAGACGGGACTGACTCTTTTATGAGATTTCTAATAAGTATGAATAAAGTTATGTAATAGTTCTTTTTAAGTCTTTTTATATTGAAACAAGAAACAAACCTTCTTTAGAGGAGTTTACAGAAATACCTTTAAATAGCCTTAAGTGCTTCAGTTTCAGCAGATGTTTGCTTTATCTTTGCTTGTTACCTACTGGGCTTCAATCTTCCAGGTCATTATTTTACCCAGAGTTACATAATTAGGGAGCTTATGTTTGTTTCTCTCCGTCAATGTTTAATTCATTACTTATAAATATGTATTTCTAATGCCTGTAGGTTATCCACATCTTTAGTAGAAATAAGAATTTTTTTGTGCCATAAGGTAGTACAGGACTATAACAATGAAACAAAGCAGCACATGTTCAGTGATTTTTAAAACTTGCCAATCATTTCTTTGTTTGACAGTATTAATTTGCACTTTTGTCATCTATGTTACAAGGGGGTTTTTTTAATGGTGTTCTGATTTTCACCAAACAACTTTGCTTCTACACAACATTTTTTTTCTCTGTAAATGAAGCAAAATTTGCAGTCTCTTGATCTGAAAATCAAGCTGAAACTACAAAATAAGAATCGGGAAATTCTCAGCCAAAGATTTGTATTCTCTTGTGCTTATTTCCTTTTCTGAGTGTTCAGTGTGTGACTGTTCACAGTTTCCGATCATGTACAAGATGCGCCAGCTTCACATTGCAGGCTGGAGACTACATGGAGGGGGCAGGTACTAGGGGAGCTGAGTCATAGAATTCACCACCATGAAAGACAAGGTGTTTAGTTTGCTTAGCTGTATTTTTTTCCCTACTTCTGTCACAAATGTATGTGGCACTATTTTTAAAGGGAATATTAAAGAAATGAGAAGGGGAAAAAATCCCTACTTGAAGATTAGGACTATATTCAGAATTTATGGTGAAAATGTCTGCAAAGTTGCAGTGCTTTTCTTTTGCCTTTCCTAATATGGTTTCACTCACCAAACAGTTTACTATGTCTTCATTAAATTAAATGGTATTTCATTCTTCACACATGCCTTTTGCTTGCTAAGGATCAGAGGCTAGTTCCATAATGGAAAAAGCTAAATAGATATTAATGCTTTTGGCTCAAAAATACATATATATATGGATTTGCAAAGAGAAAATTAGTTTTAAAACAAAATATGAATGTCAAATGTCTTTGGAAAGAATAATTTCTCCTGAAACTACTCTTTGTCAGCACCTGTGAGAGTCATCCTTTCACTAATGAACAAAGATAACATGCAGTCCTACAAATAAAATGTAAGCTTATACGTAGAAAGTTATGTGTTCTACAAGTTTTAGCAGGGAGGCAGGAGGGGGGCAGGGGAATTCTGTGATTGTGGAACAGATTGGGAAAGTGTGTTAATGCTGATTCTATTGTGTCATAGCTCTTTCATTTTGAAAACTCTGTGCCTCACTGCTTGATCTTTGAATGAAATTCTTATGCCTCATCTGTGAAGATGAGCAAATTGGTTTTCCTCCTGCTAGAGAAAGTAGTAATTCTTATTAGTAGATTTTATTCCAGAAAAAAAGTGTGGAGTATAAGGAAAGGTTCAGCATCTAACAAGATAACAAATTCTTAAAATGAAATTCTGGTGTTTTAAATAAAAAGTCAAGCACTACCAGTAATTTTAAACCTGATACTCTCTGAAAGGAAGACTCAGTTTAATGTTCTTACCGTAAAAGTTTGTGGGTTTTGAGATATTGTAATGAAAGCTGTATTCCATAAGCCCGTTAGCAATTTTGATCACTTCTTTTTATTGTGCTCTGTAATTATTTTCTCGCTATGAGTTTTGGGGGTTTTCTCCTTATGGTTTTTTTGTTGTTTTTCTGTTGTTCGGTTTGATTACTGGGTTTCTGTTTGATTGGTTTTATGGGGTTTGGTTTGGGTTTTTTTGCAGTGGCCAGAGGGAGGTGTTGTTTTTCTTTTATTTTCCCTTGGTCTTTCTTTATAGTAAAGATCAGAAGCATTATCACTGTAGCAAAAATGTGGGAATGATACAAATTATAGTATAAAATGCTGGGTTTGGGTTAATGTAAAGCATCTTTTAGGTCAAAATTTTTTGAAAAATACTGACTTCAGAGGAAGGTAGGAACTCTTACCCCAAAAATATACAGCAGGAAGGATAAGTTTACAATGTATGATGAATGTTGTGAAATGGGAAGAATTAATGCTCCATAAATGTAATACTTTTTTCAAAGTGTGATGCAAAATTTAAAACTACACATGCAACTTTTTCTTTCTAAAAAAGCTAAAACAGTGAGAACATGAAATCCTTTTTAAAATATTTAATACAAGTAAGTTGTATTATTAGAATTTGTGAATACACTTACTTTTAGAGGTATTAATTTTTTCAGCTTTTTTTTTTTTTTTGTATGTGTCAAAGCAATGAAATTCAGAGTTCAGAATAACTTTATTTTCCTTTGAAGATCTCCTAGTTGATATGTTGGGGGTTCTTGCCAGCTACAGCATCACTGTCAAGGAGTTGAAGCTTTTGTTCAGCATGCTTCGAGGCGAAAATGGAATCTGGGTAAGCTGTGATCAGATAAAGCATTAAGTGTCATTCCATTAGAGCCCGAAGTTAACATAAACTGTCTCCTGGGACATATAAACTTGAATTTGTTTTCTTGTGTTGACTGAACATATGTTCAAGAAGTATTTTTGCTAACTATTTTAGAGTTAATTTGCTCTGTTGTCTGAAAAGTGTCCACTTTCCATTGTAGACTAGAGTACAAAAATGGTTTTATTGACTTTTGTGCAATTTTCTTTTTTTCACAGCCAAGACATGCAGTTAAATTATTATCAGTCCTTAATCAGATGCCACAGAGACATGGGCCTGATACCTTTTTCAACTTCCCAGGCTGTAGTGCTGCAGTAAGTTTTCAACCAAAATACTATAATTTCAGGAACAAATAAATAGCTCCTCATTTGCGTTTCCCTTCATTTGATTTCAGAAATTCTTGAAAAGGATATGAGAGGGGAAATACATATTTGACTAGTGTAGATATTGCCTTCCACAGACTTACAAGGTAGCTGTGTTGTTGAGAAGTTGCACTTGTGAGGATGGAATGTCAAGCAGCAGATTTTGGTCTGAGGAAGTTACTGTAAAAGTGAAACCTGAAAATTCCGAAGAAAGGTGTTATTTTATCAGAATAATGTAGTCGATATTATATAAAGGAGAGAGTTGAGGAAAATCAAGCAATGAGCTTGTCCATATCATCACAGTTTACAGTGACTACTTAGTCATAAATTTATAATAAAGTTTTTTTTTTTTCTGGATTCCATTAGCTGTTTCTTTTCCATCAAGGCAGTGATTTAAGTGCAGTCTTCTTCCGACTTTTCTTTTTGAGATAACTTATAATGGTGAAATTGTATTCTTTTCCAAACCTTCCCAAGTGGATATTCTCTCTTCCATTCACTAGATGTACTTTCAAAAAAACCCCTACAAATAAATTCAAGTATTGTGCACAGATTTATAGATTATTGAGATAATAAATACAAATGGTTAATACTAGGAAATAGAAACCTGAGGTACAGTTCCATTTTGGTATGGAATGGTATATATTCAGGTAGAATTTGGAGCTTTTAACAGAAGATAATCCTGAGATTCCTGTTTTGTCATGCCAGTGCATGGAGGCTGCTCTACTTGCATTTCATCCATCAGTGGCACTGATAATTTATTTTAAGCACCAACCACTATGTCCATTCCTTGTGAACAGACTTATCAGAGTGGCAGATTGCATCAGGGAAGTAAACTGGCTGATAATCACTGTTTTACACCTGGGTTATTTCTTGCTAGATTGCTTCTTTGATCTTGTTTGATATCCAGCCTTATAAATAGATGTGTCAGCAAAATGCATAGGGCAGATTGTGTAAAGAATTAATTACTAAGTTTTGAAAGGGGAAGTTTCATTATCTCCTGCTAAGTTAAAACCACAGTTAACCTCTCTTACAAGTACATGCAGCAGCAAGACACCTGTTGCAGAATATGAATATCTACAGTGACACATACTGCTTTGACATTTCTGGGCTTCGGAGGCAAACCCTGATGAAATTTCTCTCTTAAATTTAATTTTGTATCAGAGGTTCAAAAAAGATTTTTCAGGGAAGAATTTCAAATATTCCTCCCTGTCCAAAGATGTGCATCAATAACAGGAGTTCTTGATTGAAATGCAGAGTCTCTTTCCTTTTTTGGATCCTTCCGGGATCTTGTTTCACATACCACTCATGATGGACTGCACACCTGTTAATCAAGAAATATGAGTTTCAAATTTACACTTCTGTATTAGTGCATGTTGGATTACACTATGGAGTTCTGGAGAGGATACATCCAAAGGCAGTGATTTATAAAATGACCCAAAAAACAAAGCACTTCATTAGAAAAAAGAGACTGGACAGGACCTAGTTCCCTAGCACTGAGTTCGTTTTCAGGTGCGATACACAACGTTGACATCAGACAGAGAAACAGCATAACTTTTATCAGATTGGCCCTCTTTAAAGTTAAGTGCATGCTCCTTGTATATCCAAGACTTCAGTGGCAGTGTGAAGGAGCCAAGAGTCCACTGAACCAGTCTACGGATATGCTGCTGAGAGCTGCTTCATTTTCCCAGCTGCAGGGCTCTTCCCAGTACTGTATTACATCTCTGCCAGTCTGTGCAGGTAGCATGTTAGTCACTCCAGTTGGACGACACCTTGTGGTGGTAGTATTACTCCCAGGTGTTCCCATTTGTCATCAAGCAGCTCTTCTGCTTCAGGCAGGAAACTGCCTCTCAGGAGGCAGGAACCGTAGCCCAAAGTTGTTCCATGAAATGTTTAGTTTTAGTTTTAGCAATGAATCTCTATTTTATGATCTGTTGATTAATTTGATTTTATATTTAAGTTTATTGATGAGATTAATAATTATTAAAAGCTGAATTTATAGTTTCTGCAGAAGTAATTTTTCTATTTTTGTTCTCTTAATATTGCCCATTCAAAAATTTAATTTTGTGTCCTCTTTTGATAGAATTTATGTAGTTAAAAGTTAAAGTATTTTAAAATACATAGAAAAATAATGCATTAATTCAAAAGCACTATTTAAAGAGATTTTTTCTGTATTTAATATTTGAAAGTTAAAGCAGATCTACAGATCTAGAATGACACAGGATTTTAGAAAGGCATTACTTTTAACAGTATTTCTCAAAAAACTAATTTTTTGTTTCTTTTTTATTTCCTTCCTTCCAGGCAATTGCATTGCCTCCTATTGCTAAGTGGCCTTATCAGAATGGGTTTACTCTTAACACCTGGTTTCGTATGGATCCACTAAACAATATCAATGTAGATAAGGATAAACCCTATCTCTATTGGTAAGTAGCTTATAATGCTGCACTTATGGTTTCTTCTGACTTCCTAACAACAGTTAATCTTCCTCATTCTTTTTAGTTCCTGACATGCTTTCCCCGCACCCCTGCCAAATATCTGCAGATTTTAATGGCTGCTTACTGTATACAAACTCTTAGAAAGCCATTTGTGCTTTTTGCTTTGCAATTCATAAATCCATGGATTCAAGACATGTGCCCTGTAGATAAACCATAAACTCTAGTGTGATGGTTTCTTCAGGAATTCTAAAATATATTATTTCTCAGAGCTTTAAACTGAGAATGTTGTCATATTTTCTGTTTGGTGGTAAAGATTCTCAACTGATGTCAGTACTACAAAATAAATCTGTTAAACTCAGAGTGCACTGTTTGCACGTTAGCTAAAGGTAATAGAAAGTAGATCTATGAATATAGAAATGGCTTACTGATCACCTGTGCCCCAAAAATGTGAAAATTTAATGTGAATGTAATGCACATAAAAGAAACTGAATATACCAATCTCAGCAGGAAATCACAGAATATTTTGAGTTGGAAGGGATCCATCATGATCATTGAGTCCAACTCAGCCCTGCACAGGACCATCCCCATCCCCATCACACCATGTGCCTGAGAGCATTGTCTAAACACCTTCTTGAACTCTGTCAGGCTGGTGCTGTGACCGCTTCCCTGGGGAGCCTGTTCCAATGCCCAACCACTCTCTGTTTGAAGAAGCTTTTCCTCATATCCAACCTAAACCTCCCCTGACACAACTTCAGGCCATTCCCTTGGGTCCTGTCACTGGTCATCACAGGGAAGAGATCAGTACCTGCCTCTCTGCTTCCCTTCACAAGGAATTTGTAACTCCAATGAGGTCTCCCCTCATTCTCCTCTTCTCCAGGCTGAACAGACCAAGTGACCTCAGCTACCCTTCACAGACTTCCCCTCCAGCCCCTTCACCATCCTCATGGCGTGCCTTCAGGGTTTAATGTCTTTATAATATTTTGGTGCCCAAAACTGCCCACAGGACTCGAGGTGAGGCTGCCCCAGTACAGAGCAGAGTAGGACAATCTCCCCCCTTGCCCAGCTGGTGATGCAGTGCCTGATGTTCCCCAAGACAGGGTTGGCCCTCGTGACTTTCAGGGCACTGCTGACTCATGTTCAACTGGCCATCAACCAGGACCCCCAGGTCCCTTTCCATGGCACTGCTTTCCAGCGTCTCATTCCGCAGTCTGTTTGTCCATCCAGGGTTGTCCTGTCCCAGGTGCAGAATCCAGCACTTGCCCTTGTTGAACTTCACGGTGTTGGTGATTGCCCAGTCCTCTTCTTTGTCCGAGTCTCTCTGCAGGGCCTCCTTGCCTTCAAAAGGGTCAACATCTCCTGCCAGTTTTGTACCATCTGCAAACTTGCCTTTATCCTTTCCAGTCCTGCATCCAAGTCATTTATGAAAATGTTGGAAAACACAGGGCCTAAGGTGTAGCCCTGCAGACCCCGCCGTGACAGGAGCAAAGCAAATTACTATCATTTTTATATAGTAAATTAAACCAAGCTCTAATTAATAATTCAAAATAGGAAAAATATCCATCTAAACTTTACACAGATTTCAGATTTTGCCACATGAAAGCTTGTGTCACGCACAACCACCACCAAGAGAAAGATACCAAAGCAAATGTTTATTTTCTTTCAACGTGCATTTTGGTCATGTAATATCTTTTTCAGTTTAACTAGGTGAAAAATGTGTCATATAAGTAACTCTAGGCTTTAAGTCAGTGCAATGCCTTTGTGGTGTGAGACAGCAGTTACATCAGCTCCACCATGATGTGAAAAATGATTCTTAAAACTGGAGAAGGGAAGCAAAGAAATGCTTTCACATTTGCCAGATGTGAGGGAAATTTGCCACTGTTCTGTTATTAGGGACATGATAAACCCTGCTTCAAGAACTGTAAACCAATTTGTTTTTCTCTAAAAAAAATTAATTTTAATTATCTCTGGGGATAATGTTGGGCAGCTGCTGACAGTCTATTAACACTTGTGTATTGGAACAGTATTGTAGCTGTCTTACCAATTATAAACTGAGTGTGACAGTCTTGGAAGAATATTAGAAGTCTGACATTTGCATGAACAATAAATAACAACAAGGCAGAGCAGTCAAATTCAAAGGGTAAGGTTCAGAATTTAGTAGCAGAAATTTTACTATAAGCCGACCAAGGTCATATACCTAGCAGTGGATAATGGGGGCCATGCTTACAGAATGAATAGTTATATATTAGAAATCAGGAATTACAGCAGGATGCCAAGGATTGTTGTAGGTTACCAACTGACCATAAAATCAATTTTCGTTGCTCTAGCTGAAAGAGCTAATGTGATCTTTTTAAGGAGAGTCTGAACAAATAGAGATGATAATAAAGGTGATGTGATCCCTTCCTGAAATCTTGGCAAAAGCATTACTGGAATGTCATTTACAGTTAAGAATTGCTACTTCTTTTAAGAGACCATGGGAAAAACTGCTACTATTCAGAAAATGCTTGGGAGTGAACTGTCCCTTGGAAAACACATTTTATAATGAATGAAATTTTTTTAATCTGAGATCCAGTGGGTAGACTGCAAAATAGGAAAATTCTAACTTTTAAATACACAGTACTATGGTCACTATCACAATTATAAGACATAGTAAAATAATAATAATAATAATAATAATAATAATAATAATAATAATAATCCTTATCATAGTTTAATAGATTGTTGGAAATGTTTCTTTAAAAATAATGTGTAGATTCTTTGTCATAAAGGCACTGCAAATTTAGATTTTTAGGGCTAACCTTAAGCACGCTCAACTGGGAAGTCTCCATCCTCTAAATCACTTTACTTGCTCCTGCTAAAAAAAGAGATGGGTGACATAATTATTAAGTAAGGCCTGGAATTAGATGTGATCAATCCAGATACTAAGACTGATTTCTAGATGGGTTTTTTTTATGTTTTTTTTTTTATTATTATTTTTTAAGAGGTTCTTTCTTTCAGATTATGTATCAGGTTCTGTAAAAGAATTAGAGGGTAAACTGAGGCTGGATTGTCATAATTGTTTTTTTGTCCATAAGAAATCCAAGTACTTCCACAAGCATTAAATGGAAGAATGGCTAAAACTTCTGAAAGTGCATTCTATATTTTACTTTTGCAGATGTAGAGACACGGAGGAAAGGGGAAAAAAAAAACCCCAAACAACCGAAAATCAAGCTGTCTAGTATTTTCAGACCTTCTCTAGGGCTTAAGATAATAGAGATAGTGCAGAACAGTTGCAAAAGCATATAGTGGATTTCCAAAGTTAGTAGAAAGCAAATTTCACCCACAGCTTTTAGGCAAGAATGAATAAGTATCTTGTCAATATCAGTATTATGATCATATGTTAAATTGCTCGTAAAATCCTAAGCTAAAGAAACTGGAATCCCTAAACAGTTCCAATGGTGGATGGAAGAATGCTCTCTTGCTATTGAATGTAATAACATTCAGTAGCTGCTTTGAGAAACTGGCTGAAATGAAACATAATTGTAAAGGTTATATGAACAAACTGTAGTAAAATTGTGTTCCAGCTGCTATGGGAGGTAATTTAAGGCTCATAAAACCATATGGCTGTTGATGGTACTGCTCTTGTTGTCTCCATGCATTTCATCTTTGGATGTGGCAAGTTCTGCACATGTAGGTAATTGGTAAAAGAATTTCTTTGCAGTATCCTAGAGACCAGTCCTAGCCTACGTTACCTTTGGCAAGAAAGAAAATTTGAAGATTAATATTATATAGTATAATGCTGAGGTAAACAGAACACATTTGAGCATTCAGGTTCTTAACTACTGTTGTATTAGAATTTTAATTAATTTAGAGAGAAAAAAGGAAAATCTTGGCTAAGTTTCGTGTTTATAAAATCATTCATTCTATTCCAAGGCAAAGAGCCCTGCTAAGAAATTAGCAGTTTTTTCATTATTTCATCGCTTTCTCATGTCCGTGTGCTGAACTCCAGGGAGTTACACACATAAGGACAATTCAGTGTTTAAAATTTCAGGAACAGTCTGATTTGACCATAATGGAGATAAAATCAGCCCGGTAACCAAGAAGGATAGGAAAGGGAAAAATTTTTAAAGATGTAGACATTTCTTCAAGAGATATTCTTTATTTCAGAATGCTTTCTAGCTCTTGTTCAAAGTACTAGGATGCATTTTACACAATGGTAATAATGTTTTTTCAGGTAAAAACATGATGATATTTACAATGGTTGGCTGTTGGTAATTTAAAATAAATGATTATATTTGACATCTCTAATCAAATAATAGAACATCATATGTCAGAATGTAGTGAATCTGTATTATTTTAATATCCTTCGGAATGGGATTCTGTTAAATGAAACCATTTTAGACTGTAGAGATGACTTACATTGCTGAGAAACAAATTTGACATTGTGAGAGATGCAGTTACCTGCTGAAAAGTTCTTTGAATGGCATAAGGCCCTAAGGAGAGAAATCAAAGTCTCAAACTATCCCACAACACATTCAGTTGCTCTTATTGTAAGGGCTGTATTTTAAGTTTTTTACCCTTCATTTTATCGTACAAAATTCAGTGCTGTGGTCGTGCAGATTGTGTATAAGGGTAATGGAGATTTTATATGTGTATGAGTGTTATTCTTCCATGAGGCTGTTCACTCCTCCTTTTGTTGAGGGTTTGGCTGCCTATGGGGTCATTGTGGAAGCCGGATCATTGGCATGATCCAGGTTAAAAATAGTCTTCAAAAGATGCAAGGGAATGGCAATGTTATAAAATGTCTTCACTGTTGAGGTCAGTGGTAATGGACAGCATGTAATATTTCTCTTCATTCTTAAGTTATATCTTAGGTTTATTTAGAGAGGACATTTTACGTTTATTAAAGAAGCGCTTTTTTTTTCTTTTTTGCAAAGAGAATTCTATGGAAGCTCTTAATAAAGGCAGTGGCAGAGAATAATGCTCCCTTTCAGCACAGCAGCTTAAGGGGAGAGATAACTGTGTACAATGTAGAGAAGCAGATGAATAAATGAGGAAGACACAGCCTGAATTTGGGAAAAAAAGAGATACATATACTATATATACTTCAAGACTGGAAGTAGGAACTTCTGTGCAAGGATTCATTAGGGTGCAGAAAAATCATCTATAGGTGTTATTACACCTCTTCTATTTACTCTGTTTTTAAAATATAGTAAAAGTATTCTGATTCATTAAAATGAAAGTGGCTTTTGAGAATTTGAATGTCTCTTTTTTATCTCCTTTACAAATGCCCTCATAGGAGATGAATGTCTAAGCCCTGATCACCTCAGGGTCTAATCACAACACCTGTATTGTAAAGAGTTTATTTTTCTCATAAGGTCATGGTTTATCAACTATTTTTTTGACAGTGAGCAAAGAGGAAAATCTGGTTCCTCCTTAAATAATGCACACATACAGATTTAACTGTAAGTTTCCGAAGATGGAATAAGTTCCACAAATATTGCAAATTTTTCCATATTAAAATCAAGATTGTATATGTGTAGTAGGGTAGACTCAAAATCTACAATTTTAGCAGCTATTAAGGAAGATGAAATTTGAACTTAGTGTTTGCATGTACATTTCACCTCTTAATATTCCTAGGAAAAAAAACTAGTAAAAGTGTTTGAAGAAAATGTTGCAACAAAGAAACCATTTAAAACATTATTATTGCAGTAACATAAAATTATTTTATAAGTTAGCTACATAAGAGAATGAGAAAGTATTAATTAGTGGGCTACAGGACTTTGTACAAATGCTCAAAATTAGTAGTGTCTTTTTTCTTATATTTGCAAAGCTTCATTTCAGAATTCATAGATTAAATTCACAATCTAGACCGTGTATTTCAGCCATTGGTTATTTATTAAAGAAAATTCTACAAGTTGTATATATTGTGCTCCGTATTACTGATAGCAAACTGCTATTCATTGTACTTAGCTTTTCAGAAGTGATTAAGCAGCATAGCTGTAGTTATGGACTTGCCCTTTGTAAATTGTTCTGTGGATGGCATTAATGAGCTTTCGCCAATTACCTGTGGAAAGTGTTTTTTTTAAGAAGTCCAGAATTGCTCTTTAAAATGCTTTTGATTTCAAATATAAGTGGAGAAGTGTATGAGCTTTCAGCGTTATCTGTCTTTGTGATATTTGTCACAAGAAAGCTTGGAAATCCTTGTTAAACTTACTTTCTTAAAATTGTGGTCCTTTATCCATTTGACAAATGAAAATAAATCCACAACTCAGATGATTAAAACTTCCTAGATCATTAGCATAATTTATTCATAAGTCTTGAAAAATAATTCTTGTGCATAGTAATTATCTTGAATCCAAATTTGTATGTCATACCAGCTTCATTGTTCTCTGAACCCCACAAAATTGCAAGGCATCTAACACTTGTTCTGTAATAGATATTTCTTCACAACTTTAATCAGATGTGTTATTTCAAATGACGATTAATTAAGAAACTGAGGGTGAAACATGATAGATATATTATTGACTATCTTGGATTTTAGGGGAAAAAAAAGTACTGATTTTTAAAATGTGGTCTGGAATCAATTAAGTGCTGAAGGTGAGTAGTTTCCGAAAAAGAATAATGGAAGAAAATTAGGTTCACCATTTCAGGTACAAGTTTATTTTTTTTTCATGGCAATTTAAAGTAGTATTTGGACCTTTTCATTATGCAGTAATTCCCCTTTTCCCAGTTTCATTCATAATTCTTTCTTTTCAGTTTCCGCACTAGCAAAGGTGTTGGGTATTCTGCTCATTTTGTTGGCAACTGCTTAATAGTTACGTCGTTGAAGTCAAAAGGCAAAGGTTTCCAGCACTGTGTGAAGTACGACTTTCAGCCACGCAAGGTAAGCAAAGTGGTATTTACAGTAAAGAATAACATTGAAGATGTGACAATGTGCTTCTGAGAGGAGGGCTAAAATCCCTTTAGTGCTATAGTGTTAATAATTTCTTCTTTATAAGTAACTGCTCTAATGGTCTTGCAAAGTTACAGTTCAGAATCCATTCAAGAAAAATGTAATAATTTATAGGGTGACACTTCTATAAAGTCAGCTTGTTTTTCAAAATTACTTCTTAATTAACTTCAGATAGAGAAGAATTTTGAGTATTTTTTAAATGGCTACATTTAATTATTTAAATACCATCATTCTGTTTCTGAAAGTTCCGTACTTGGTAACTTTGTTGCCAAGGTCTTGAAAAATTTTGCTGGCAATGCTAGAGTTTCATTATCTGATGCTGTATGATATAAGGCTCTGAACTTTCTTCCGTTTCAGTGCTGTTTTGGGATTTCTCATTTTTCATAGTAAATCTTGATTACATCTCTAGTTCATTTTAGTGTTTATTTCTACTCTATGCCTAGTAGTCCTAGGGGAACAATGATTTTGTGGCTTTCAGTATTGCAGTTAGTTGACTCAAGCATTGACTTTTCTGTACAGCAAGCATTATGTGTTTGTCATTGATATCAGTCTTGTGTATATTTTGCTATGAAGGTCATTTCTTTTTTTAATGGGCTTAGAATTTATATATTGAATTTTAGTGCTTTTGTTTGTTTGTTTGTTTTTTGGTTTTTTGGGGTTTTTTGTTTTTTTTTTTTTGGTTTGGTTTTTTTTTTTTTGAGAAACCAGTCTCTTAGGGAGGGAATGCCATTGTTCACACATCAACTTAATGTTCCGCTATTTCTCTTGGGGTGTATTTGTGGTTCAAAATTACCGATTCTGAATTTGTCACGTAGCTTTGAGGTCACTTGTGATTTTCTTAAAACAAAGGAATGTCTTTCTCTAGCATGTCCTTGGGGTTGTATAAGGCCTTACAAACACATATCTGCTGAGTCTATTGGAGTGAATCAATTCTGTTTTTCACATTTTTTCAGTTTTATAGCCAGAAAAGTATTTTGATGACAGTTCAGTTTTCATTTAAAGTAGCACATCTGAATCTAGGAACAAATGTAATTGTTAACTTTTGTATTATGTTATTGATAATCAGCTTTTGGGATCTAGCTGATCTTTACTTGTTGATGAGGAAGTAGTCTTCCATATTTTAGCAAGATATGCTTTTCATAATTTTTAATACAAATGACTAGTTTTCTTCCTGCCAACTCTGGAAAATTTTAGCTTTTGCTGTTGCTACTCAAAATAACTAATTCTGAAATACTTGTATCTGTGTATCTCATTATATGAACACCAGTTTCAAATCAAAATCAGCTTATCTGCTGCAGTATATAAAAATATAACTCCCATGTTAGAGTTACATTTCCCGAAGTTCATGCTTCATACGCTTTGGGTCATATATCAGATTTAGAAAGTATTTCAAATAAATATTCTAGAATATACTTTCAGGTGGTTTAATATATATTTTTCCATCATTAACTTGCATTAAGATACATAATGGATAATGGAGGAAATAAAACCTCTCATATACAATTCCTGGCCCTAACAAGTCAAAGTTTATCGTGTATAACATGCAAATTGATTTTCCTCATGATGTTTAGACAAGACATTGGTTTCACTGTACAAGACTTGAACGTCTAGATGTGTATTCAAGAAATGTGCACTCATTTGCAAAGCAGCTAACTGTCCAAATGCTAACTTGAGAAGTGTGATTTTTGCCATCAGATGTACCATTCCCTAGCCATTTGCTTACAGACACAGGCATTTCAGCAAGAGATTTTCGGAAGAAGATATAGATTTTCAGTCAGAAGCATCATCCACAATAAACTGCTGAATAATGTGTTTTGAGGTTTTTAAAAGGTTTTTTGTGAATCACAGTAAAATGATAAATTCAAGTCACCTGGTCAAAAGCTTTATGTGGGCAGATCAGAGAGTTGCTATGTTCACGTGAAGATCTTCCTGCTGTTGACTGTCGTATGACACCATTCACAGTACAGTATGTAATCTTCATTTATAACTTTATGATGTGCCGAGTGGTTACTTTAGGCCTCAGTTGGTGTGTTTTAATAATATTGTAATTGCAAGCATTTCTAAAAATACATGGAGAAATTTGGTTATCATATCCGCAAATAGAAAATGTGGGTGTAGTATAATAGCCTGACATCTCAACAGAGCTAAACTAGCTTTGGCAATGTTATGTTTAATATGTCTATACTGCTTTTTTGGGACTCCAAATTGAAATTTTTGTGTAAGTAACCCCCAGTGTTTTTGCTCCCTTGAGTTTCAGCCTCAGCATCAATTCTTGTAAAACTGTAACAGGAAAGCAGTGTAGTCAAGAGCAAACAGCTTTTTTTGTGTGTGTATGTTTCTAATCCTGAACACCTTTACTAACTGTAGCAGAGACAGAAATAAGTTCCACATCCTGGAAATACTTAGTGTTTGATGCCTCATTTCTCTTATTGTACTGTCCTATGGAGTAGGAATGTGACTTAGTGACTTAGCAGTTGGTGACTAAGCTTGACAGGTTTCAGCAGTAAAAAAAAAGTGCATAGTAAGTGTCTTTTAATACTACCTAAAGAAGCTCTTATTACAACAGAGAGAGGCATGGCCTTTGTGCATTTTTGAGATAATAATACGGGGAAGGAAACTGCAGGATGAATGTGAAAGAAAATTGTATTACTGACTGTGAATATTAGGGGAAAAAAAGGATTTTTTTCAACTAAAAGTTGAAGAAAAATTGTGTGTGAGATCATACAAATTGGTTTGGGTCGTTGTGTAGCAGTAAAGTGCTGAAAGTCATGTCCTCAGATAGAGAATGGTAGAAAAGTAAAGAAAAAAAGCCTTTACAACATCAGCAAAGAACATTTATATAAATGAGAAATAGATACTAAGAGGTTCTGAGGCATACAGGGATGCTTACTTCTACATATACTAAAAAAAAAAAAAAATGAAAAGGAAATAAGCTGGAATGTCTTATTTTAAATGAGGCTATTGGCATAATAGAAGCATCAGCAGCTTTGTGGGCTTGACCATCAGTAGTTACAGCTATGAATGACAGTGAGGCAGGCCTTGGCCACAGTGTGGTGCCCGGTATTAAAGATTCAGCTTTATCAGGTAAATGAGTTCATTGTAACAATACGTAACAAGGTTTCTGTGCCCTGAAAATCAGCAGCTCAGTAGGAAAACCATACTGTTCAATTAAATTGTTAGCCACATGACAAGGATGATTATAGCATTTGTGATGAACCGGAGAAGATCAGAAAGCATACTGATATAAACCGGATGGTATCTTACTGGTAAAGGAGCTCAAACTTTAGATACCACATGCATTTAGATTTATTTATTTGGGGAACTTTCAGAGAGTTCAGACATTGGCTCTTGCTTGAATTTGTTGTGAAAAATGCAGAGTAGGCTGTATATGCAGGATTTGTGATTTTTATTTTCAAAGTAACTGCAAAATTCTGCCTTTTGTTCTTAAAAAAAAAGTGTTTGCTAGTGCTAGAGAAGCTGCCTAAATGCAAAAATACAAAAGACTAAGAGAAAATACATCGTTAATAAAAAAATCCAATAGACTTTTTAAAAGCTCCTTACAATGTACCTGAGCATATATAAATAGCAAAGTACAGACCACTGTAAGTAAAATGAAGTTGTTCAGGAAGTTGAAGTTGCTTTAAAATTAAAAGTACTTAGAAATGAAAAGTACTTAGAAAAGTATAAGTTATATACTTTTCTATATAACCTATACAGAAGATGAAAAGTATAAGTTATAGCAAATTCTATTCAGAATTATTAAACAAATCATTTTTTTTCCCTGTTCATAGGGCCAATTAGATGAGTAAGGCTTAATAGGAACCCTTGAAGAATATATTAACATGTCAAAAAAGCTAAATTATTTCATTCCATCATTGTTTTCTACAAGACGAGTCAATGGGGATGAGTCAGAGGAAGTGTCTCAAATTTAAATGTCAATAAGAGATATAGAAATCTATATAAGAGATAGTAATTCATTTCCAGGACCTTAGAATAGGCACCCCCAAGTTCCAAAGAAATTTGAATGCAAAATTTGCTGAACTTTCAATTGGGGTGTATAATTTTTCCCCAAACAAATTCTGGATGGAAAATAATACAAATTTTAGAAAATGTATTTTCTAGTATTTAGAATTAGATATTATCATGCTTGATTTCTTTGCCGTCAAATTGTGATAGAAGCTAGGAAAATGTAAAGGAAGGATTAGAAAACACATAGATAAACATATCTGGGACAAAGCAATGCACTGCTGCACTGGAATTTTTTCCCCTGCTTCCATTGAATTATTTTAAATATTCTGACTTTGCATGAGAACAGATTTGTGAGTTGATACACACTATGTGGATTTCTAAAGACCTTTGGGCATTATACTCATCTGAAAACCTTAAAAAAAATTGTTATTAAGTGATAAGAGAATTATATTTGTTAAAATACAGTGATGGAAGGGTATGAATCAAGTGAGCAAGAAGAAGTCTCAGAAGGACTTTTATTTTCTTGTTGCTAAGAATGCGTCATGGACTTAACTTGGTGGAGTTTGTCATCCTCTATTTAGGAATTAGCTTTTAAAACCTACATTACTCATTTCATCTAGATTGATAGTGACAAATGCGAGACAAAGAGTAAACCATTTTTTAAATACTTGAATACTTTCCTAGCTAAAAAGAAATTGCCATTTAAGATGTAAATTTAGTTAATTCAAGGGTAGGAGGACAAAACCAGTAGATTTACTAGATTAGTTACGGTAGCAAGTCTGTGGGATAGACTTTGTGTGCATGTGTGTGTATGCACATGTATTCAAGAAGATCAGAGCTGAGGGATTGTTTTAGAACTTGCCTTGTGGTTCAGAGTAACAGGCACAGGTAGTGATCTTGCATAGGAGCAATGCTAAAGATTCAGAAAAGTTGCATGAAAGAAATGAGGCTTGAACTAAAAGAAGCTGCATGTGCATTTAGGGGGGTTAACACGGGGAGGGGGGTAAGATTATAAAAAGGAGTTTATATAATTTTCCTAAAGTTTGATGTGAACACCAAAGCTCTCCCAAGACAGCATTGCTCGTTTAATTCCTTGTAGGCTCTGTGGACAGTGTTTCAACAAAAGTAATGACTTATTTGTTTCCAGATGAATGAGTCATCTATTAAGCTTTAACTACACACAGAGACTGTCTTACAAATTGGTGTATTTTCAGAAATGGTTTTAAAGCCCCTTAAAAGAAAAATCACAGACAGAAGATAAATAGATAAAACCTGGGGCTTAGGGGTTGTCGGCTGATTTCTGCTACAAAAGTGTCATACCCGGAAATATGAATAAATACACAAAAGACACAACTTTGAATAGTAGCAGTGCAAAGAATGCCTGCTGTTGGGATGAACATTTTTTAAATCAACATCACTTGGTGGAGATTATTGGTAAATTAACCACTGAAGGAATGAGAACATGGGAATATTCTGAGAGATTAATGTTCGGTTGTGTGGAGCTTTGGAAAAGAAGTAATGATGAAAGGAAAGCTCCAGTCATGTGGTTTGCACTTAGTTTCTGATTAGCAGTTACACGTATAGACATTGAGTTATGAATATTTTGTGGGTGTTCCTTCCTTAAACAGAATCTGATTACAAACTGGGAAATAAGATTTGCTTAGTGAGTTTTGAGTTAGGTTTTTTGATTTTTTTTTTTTTTGAGGTTGACAGTGACTTACAAAAATTATTTTGTTCATGGTTCCTTGAAAAAAGAAAAATTGAGTTGCCATACATGACTTCGGAAGCCAAAGCTGGAGCAGTACTTCTTTATTCCAGTATTGCCCAATAAATCTGTTTGCTTGGAAGTGCAAGAAATGAGATACCCTAAAGTACTGTTGTATGATCAGCAGCATTTTTCTACGTTCTGTTAGCTGTAGGTTTTCAGGACAGGAAAATGAAAAAAATATTTCTTAATACCTGGAAACTGATGTGTAAAAATATGTGTTCTCATATCTGTAGATATTATAGACATATAACAGAATACAGCTCAATTTGATGACTGCTGTAGTGCTTATTGTCAAAATGTATTTTGCTGCATGCTATTTTTTTGTTTGTAATTCTGTGCTTTGTCTAATTTCAAAACCAACATGTAAAAACATTTGGTTTTATTTTCTCTGGTACAGAGAGACAGAATTTTATATTAGTCTCTGTATCTACTTATCCCAGCTCAGGAAGAGAGTCAACAAGCCCCAAGGGTTGCAGAAGTTCTCTACTTTGAAAAAAAGGGACTTTCCTGAACATGGAAATCAAAATATAATAATTGAAAAAAATACCAAGAAAGGGATAATGATGAAAATGTCAATTATTATTCCAAATTATTAGAATACAAACGGGTATTTTTAAGACAAGCTGACATTTTCACAGAGTCAATAAAATTGGAAGGGGATGTGTTGAGACCGTCTGTTCTTTTCCCCTGTTTGAAAAAGGGACACCTAGATCAGGTTGCTCTGGATTTTTTCCAGTTATGTTTTGAATGTCCCCAAGCAAAAAGACTACAGAGTTCTTGAATTTATTTGTCATGGACATAATGATTCCTGTTAAACAAATTATGGGAAAGATCGCCATAGATGTATGTGGAAGGATTTAATTGTGGTGCCTTCTCTGTTTGATTATTTAATGAATTTTTAATGATATGACAGTTGTACAAAAATTGGTGGAATGGTAAAGAATAGAGGAAAAATATCAAAGCAAGCAAACAGGATGACATCTTAAACTGGGCTGTAAAATTTGTTATCCTGAATTTTTTGTATTTATTTAATAATTTCTGGTAGGCAGCTGTGATGCAAAGAAGAGGTGTGTGGCAGGAATTTGTTAAGGTGAGAGCACATAGCTCTGGATTTCCTATCAAAACTCAGCTGTGTATTTTTTTTACGGAATAGTGTTGAAATTAAATTGCACTGTTGAAATTAAATTATATGTATGCATTTTTGCCTCTAATCCCATAAAGGAATGCAGATAGGTACATCATTACATTTAGCCACAGTTCTATTGACAGGACTTGAAGTCCCACCGACTTGAATTTTAATTTTACGTGTTTGCAAGGATTCATCTGTTTGTGTAAGTTTATTAGACTGGGCACTTATTTTTTTATGCCATTCATTAATTTTATGTTTTATAGCACAAAATCTGTGCCTGTGTACTGATTTTTCATATCTTTCCAGTGGTACATGATAAGCATCGTACACATCTACAACCGGTGGAGAAACAGTGAAATACGCTGTTACGTGAATGGTCAGCTGGTATCCTATGGCGACATGGCCTGGCACGTTAACACGAATGATGTAAGATTTTATTATTTTTCCTTTCTCATCACTTTTTGTTTTAAGGTTAATTAAAAAAGAAAGAAAAAAAGTGTTACATTTTTTTCTCAAGATATTTGCACATTTTCTTTTTTAAATTTCTCTTTTATTCTTATTCGTCTACTTAATAAAATGTAATATTATTGACTTTTTGGATTTTTGTGTACATGTGCTGTCTTTCTGTACCTTTGACTTTGGAAAGTCTGAGAGCCTAGACCTAACGACATAGAAAATATTGCTCTTTCTGGCTCAAAGTTCTGCCTGTGGAAGACAGACAAAATTATTTTCTTGTGATTTGCCTTCAGCTAAATCTGTGATAGAATTTCAGAGGTTCTTGATTCATCAACTTGCTACGCTTTTGTTATTTTTTATTTGTAATATGATTCTCATTTCTGTCTGACTGCTATAAGGGATAAGGATGCCTTTTTGTACTTAAGGAAATGAACTGTCTTTTTGCTAAATTCTAGAGGGAAAATTGGATTTGAAAGGGAGAGTTTAAATATTACATGTTAATTAAAGTAGGAGAGCTCTGCCTTCCAAAGGTTCTGATTTCCATTCTTTGGGTTTTTTGGTAGCATTTCTAGTTGCAAGAAAAAACCTTTCAGTTTTTGCAGAGCATGGTTTCTCCTTGGTAATATAAATATTTTCATGACGGGTGGAATGTGATGACTGAAAAGCCAGCTGAGGTCTCAGAGGATCTGGGCTAGGTTACTGGTTGTATGGTGTGGGGGTCTGTAATCTTTAATGACAAACGCTTAGCAGGAGGAGCTGCTCCTTCTGTTTGTATTTTCTTCACTGTATTCTTTTCTACTTTCTCACGCAACAAAAGTAAAATCTCTTCTTAGGGTGAAATTGGTTGGAACACAAGCCCTGTGAGGAACAACTGAGGGAGCTGGGGTTGTTTAGCCTGGAGAAAAAGAGACTCAGAGGTGACCTTATCACTCTCTACAACTACCTGAAAGGTGGTTGTAGTCGGGTGGTGGTTGGTCTCTTTTTCCAGGCAGCAGCTGACAGAACGAGAGGACATAGTCTTAAGCTGCACCAAGGGAAATTTAGGTTGGATGCTAGGAAAAAGGTTTTTGCTGAAAGAGTGATAACATACTGGAATTGTCTGCCCAAGAAGGTGGTGGAGTCACCATCCCTGGATGTATTTGATAAAAGATTGGATATGGCACTCAGTGCCATGGTTTAGTTGAGGTGGTGTTAGGGCATGGGTTGGACTTGATAATCTTAAGGGTCTCTGCCAACCTAGTGATTCTGTGATTCTCTGATCAGTAGCACATGTACTGCATTTAAAAAAAAGGCTTATAACTATCGAGATTATTAAGGAGAAAGTTTAATCCCTGAATAACAAGGTCCATAAGTCCCAAAAGTTGAATTTTTTTATTTAAGTAAAACAGGAAGTTTTGGGTCAAGAGACTGAGTAAAGTAGATCTGTCAGTCACGTCATCTTGGAGTTATTAAAGACATACTACCAGGGATGTACAAAAATAGGCAAGCAAACTTGGTGTCTGCCAGGTTTAAAGCTGTGGAAATGTGAGATAGTTGAAGGAAGACCAAATGATATGAGTGCTGGGTGCTGATTTCTAAATAAATAAATTAATTAATAAATCAGGTTTACACATTGCTTGGCATCTGGAACAGAAGTGGATAAAATTACCAGGAAATCAGGAATTAGCCCTCCTCTCCAATTGAAAATAATGGAAACGCCTAATCAAGAATGAAATGCCAGAAGTGGGAAAGTGTAAACTGGGAAGAATGAAAAAAGACAGAACAGGAAATTACTACATGCTAGAACACCTAGAACTTGACTATAATTAGAACTCAGAATCTGTTGAGAGCTACGATAGTTGTTGTACAATTAATGATTACTAGAGGAAAATACCCTTATAATAGGCAGAAATGTAGTCTCAGAATATTTAACTATCAGCTAGGAAAAAAGTGGCATCAGTAGCTCAGACAAGTTCCTCAAATAACCATTGAAAATCGCAGTTGCTCAACATTAATTGACGTGACACTTTCTGACAGTAATGGCACAGTGTCAGGAAAGTCTTCAAGGCTAAACAGGACTTGAATAAAGTAACTGAAAATTTTTATAAAATTTTGTCATTAGGTTTACCAGGAGTCAAAGGGGTATGACTAACCCATCTTTTGCACTGTACATCCTCGATATGACTTTATGAATCAATTTTAGTGTAGGGTTTTTGCCAGAAGTATTTTAATTTTGTCCAAAAAATTGCTTAAAAGAATAGAAATTCCAAGGGAAAAAAAAAATTAAAAGAGGTAAATCAAAGGAGAATAAATCAAAGACAAAATCCTGGATACTTCTTCCCTCACCTGTTCTTAAAGCTGAGCTCCAGATCTTTGTCTGTCCTTACACCTGAGTCCCCTTTTCCTTGTTAATAGCCTATCCGCCTAGATCAGTTGCTGTATCAGTTCACTATATTTGATTTCTTTCTCTAGACTGATGAAAGTTTTCCTTACGGTAAAACTCAGCAGTCAAGACAGATGAAAAAGCAGATTTCCTAATGCAGGTTCTACTGGTTTCGCTCAAAAAATGAGGTCAGATCCCTGTTTCCATTCAGTAAAGAACCTATGACTCAAGGAAGCTGAGAGAATAACCTTCAAAGATTCTTGAGCTTCCTCTTGTCCTTTTGTGCTTCATTGTGTTTTCTGGCTTCTCAGGTCTTTGTTCTAGACAGGTTTTTTGGAAGCACATGAAAAACTTAACCAGATCCTTGCAAAATAGCCAGAAAAAATCACTTCTAATCTGAAATAATAGGTTGTGCACAGACAGAGAACAGCAGAAGGGAGGGATAGTTTTTAGAAGAAGGAATGGAAAATAACAACTCTTGTGAGTATAGAAGAAGGCAGAAAAAGTCAAACCAAATCATTATAGGCTATGGTCAGAGAGGGAAACCATGCACCAGCTGCATATTAGAAAAACCTGTATTTGTTTTTTTTTCTCTCCTAGAGGTGTTTAGCTCTATTGGCACAACAGTGAAAGAAGAGGGCATTTCAGCATGCTTTCTTGTGTAGCAGTAGGAGTTCTGAGTACGATTACAAGGAAGTTCAAGTGTGTCATATTCCTAGAAAGCAATAGGGGGGATTATTTAATACTTGAATGTGCTATTCCAATTTTGTCTGTTGTATGTTGACCAATTAATAGAAAACAAATCTTAGCAGCCAGTCGTATGGACCTCTAAAACAATTCATGCTACAATATTCAAAATGAAGTTGTTCAACACAGGGAAGTAATAAAAGATTGATAACAGTTGGTTTATCTTTTTAATTCCAGCCTCCCTTTATTTGTGGCTTCAGTAGCTGTGCATTCATATTATTTCGTTATTAACTGCCTCTTTCTGATACAGAGTTATGATAAATGTTTTCTTGGATCTTCGGAGACTGCTGATGCAAATAGAGTGTTCTGTGGCCAGCTTGGAGCAGTATATGTATTCACTGAAGCGCTCAACCCAGCACAGATTTTTGCAATACATCAGTTAGGACCTGGATATAAGGTAATACCGGATCTTAAGAAGCATGAAACTGGAAAAAGAAAATGATTGATAGACGTAGTTGGGAGATACATATGCATGTAGTCCTCCTAGGATCATGTAGATTTTTTCATGTGATTTGTTTTCCACAACATAAGACTATTTTGTCAAGTATCCTAAGTAACCCTAATTTTCTACCATCTTTTTGAAAGATGAAAATTTTGTTTAAAGCATAACTGAAACATGTTTATATGTGAGATTCATTACTTTGGGTCATAATCCCATTAGAGAAATTTTGTATTTGGTGCACTGAATACTAGAGAAATAACTGTCTCCTCTACTGTTTGTGTTTAAACACCTGAGTTAGGGCAGATTAACATTCAACAAGGAATAATAAACCAATTCTGTTCCAATGCATGGTTTCAGACAGTCCTGTTTAAGTAAAAGGTGAACTTTTTACTCATGCTTTGTCACTGACATTGAGGAGACAGATTGGACAAATTAATGATGCATGCATGAACTTGGATCTCTATTTGGACACATGTCTTGGAATGGCTGTGTATTGTATTATTTCATCAAGAAAAACAACACAGATATTTCACAGAAATCTGCAGAAACTCCTTAGTGGATAATACTTGAAAATTGATCTAACCCTAGGTAAACAGTACTGATTTTCAGTTTATACTATCAGTTATTCCCAAGTATTCTTTTTTCTGATTTTTGAATTTCATGGTTTCATCCGAAGTAGACTTTCAGTTTTTCGATATGTATCATATACTCTGAAAATAAAAACTTTTAAAATCCATAAGTAAAAATCAACATTTAGGTTCTAATAATTTTGTGTGTTGGGGTAGTTTTGTGTGTTAGGTTCTAATTTTGTGTGTTGAAAATGCATACTCTTAATTATTTGATTATAGCTAGCACTTGAATGACAGGGACAGTTGGAAATATCTTGTGTAGTATGTATCTATGTAGTGTAAATAACCACGTATATGTCAGGATTACTTGGAGAAGAGGAAGTCTATTTCATATGGTTGGTGGTTAAAACCTGTCTTGAAACTAAAAATATTTAGTCAGTTAAGAAAAGTCCATCACCTGTGCAAACAAGGAGTATTTTATTCCAAACTTAATGCTGTATTTTGTTTGGAAAAATATTTCTGCAAACATTTTGTGATCATACAAAAGACATTAATGTAGCCTTATACTTCTTAATAATAAATGTAGTGAACCTTTATGAATGTATTAAATCACTGGATTCCAGTATGCAGAAGCATACTGAAGTGATATCAAATAGGAATAAGGCTTTCATGTGTTTCAAGAAGTGAAAATTATTATGTAACATTTTTTGAGTGTTGAAGGGGTTGATAAGGATATGAGCTTTCATGCTAAATGACGTTTCCAATAGTTACTGCACTAACCTTATTACAGTTGTCAAATTGCCCTGCGTGATTCATAGGCTTCCCTTAAACTACATTTCTGCACACCTGTAGCTTCTTAGTGATTTTTTTAAAATGTCAGATATATTTAATATTTCGGGGAAATTCTTCTTTCATGTGTCATGGTTTTAGATTTGGGTCATGTACACAGAGCAGTTAATGCCCCTTGCTCTCTGAAGGAGTTTTCTTGCTTGTCTAAAAATCTGAAAGTATATTTTACTATTTAATACCAGTTAAAAAGAACAGTCTCCTAGAGCAGTACCCTAGAAACAAAAACATTTATTTCTTTGACTTTCTTACTCCCCAAAAAAATAAGACAGAACAGAAGACTGTTTTTCTGACCTTGTTCCAATGCAAGATCTACTCACAACCAAAAAAGGAACCATGTCTTGTAATTTAGAGATTTCAGGGCACCAACTGTAGCTTTCACTCGAAGCCTGCCTATTTTGTATCTCATCTAAGCTTATTTCTGTAAATCCTTTCAGATCCTGTGCTGATGCAAATGTCCACCAGTTCAGAAAACTTTAGTATGGGATTTAATAGTCTAAGGGAGCCTCAATTGACATATAACTTGTATTGCTGAACATTAGAGATCATGTTCTTGCTCTTACCCAACTTGCTGATGCAAACTGGCCTTTCAGAAACTTTTCTTTGGTAGTTCACTCCATGTCCTGTTCATTCTAATTGTTGGTACTGTTAGCCAGGGGTGAAAATCAACTGTTCAACTTTTCCGAAAAAGACCCTAGATGAATTGTGAACTCCAGTTGTGCCAAATTTTTTCGCCCAAAGAAGGATTATTCAAAATAGTTGAGAATTTTTGGAAAATGCCTTCATATAGATCTTTTTTCTTTCCTATGACAGTATATGGCATTTCCTTTGATTTACAATTCAGTCTTTGGTCCATTACACCTGAGGATCTGATTCTTTAGGGGAAGCGACCATTCCTCTACCTACTCTGTTCATGAGAAGAGACTGTGATTTTACATCTCATTCAGCTGCCCTCACCGTCATTCATAATGCCCCTAGTCTACAATGACTGTCATTAAAACCTCTGGAATACAGAGAAATTTGCATAATCTACCAGCATACAGGACAGTTTGCATATATCTGTGGATATACATAGTGTATAATGTTGCAAATGAGACCAAAGCCACAAAGTTCAGAAAAAGGTAGAGCTTCATCTACAAATAAAAATGAATCTGTTTCACCTTTTCCAACACCTATGGTGCAGGTAGAAGCAACAGGTTTTACGATTGACTAGAGAAGTCATTAAAATAAGTCTTACTAATTATGTATATCAAATAATTATATATTTATGTATACTATTTGTTATTTAGTGCACATGACATGCTTACGCAGAGTGTAGTAACATCGAAACTGTTCATAATACTTCCATGCTGATCTTGCTCAGCATGTTCTTATGAGTGCATGTGGTTATAACCAGCATGCCCTAATACAAAATTTGTTAAGCAAATAGATGTTTTAGTTTGAAATACTAAATTTTCACTTGTAGCAAAAGGCTTTTTTAAAGAAAAATAAAAAATTGTTACATTGTGTGAGTAGCAATATTGAAAAAGTGGCACTCTTAGTAGCTATTGCAAAGAAATTAATTGTACTCAAATTTTAAAGAGGGGAAGAGAGGCAAATATACTGGCAATAGAACCATGTGATTTGTCTCTTCCCCATTAAGTCTTCCCAAATTAATCCATAATTTATCTTGAAATTTAAAACTGTATTTAGTAGAAACATATTATGCTTCAATCTTTGCATTCCCAGGTTTTATCTGTAATAAAGCATGCTCATTTTGAGCCTTGCCATTGCTGAACAGGACTTTTACCTACTCCATGGACACTTTAAGTTGTTAGAGATTGAAGAAAGAAAAAGGAAATGAGAGCAGCATCCTTGCTCTCACTATGCTTTCTCTGATGCCCACGCTCATTCCCAGGCAGCGAAGAGAGGAAAGCGGGATCCTGTCTGCGCTGGGATCCCGAGGGGCTGATAAACAGAATAGAGGGGCAGGGGAGGTAATGTGAGAGGAAGAGATGGATGTGATAGCAGTTTTTGGCACTGTTTATAAAAGGATGTTTCTCAAAGCTGTGTTCTAATAGCCCTGTCAAATCTGTGCCACTCCTCTTAACCCTCCCATAGGCATTTCAAAGCAAGTTATCAGGTTATTCCATATGTTGCTGCATCTGAGTTTGCTCTTGATCAGTGCTGCAATACCAATCTTTTTGTCACATAAGAAGGCTGGAGTAAGAATACACTCATGCATGCACACACACACACACAAAATAGCACTGAAAATTCAAGTTTTCTTAAACCAATTATATAGTACAAGATAATATTTTATGTATGATCGCTGAACCTACAGGGGCAAAATATCGTGAACAGTAAATCAAAAAGCCACAGTCTTGCTGCTAAAGGAAGGGGGAGAGCTGCTGGCATTCAAGCAGTGTTCCTGATCAAACACAGATTCTTTTACTGGAGAATACAGTGCTGGAGTAATTCTCATCTCTCTCTGTTCCCTCCCATTCCTGTAGGAGCAACGAACATATTTTTACCTTATACAGAATATGTTAAATCCAAGGCTTTTTTTCTGTCTCAGTGCCCTCACACTGCTTGTGCCAGACCGCAGAGTTGCATTCTTTCAGTGACCAGTAACTTGAGCTTTAAAGCACAACAGCCTCTACTACCCTCCTGTGGATGTATTT
Source organism: Cnemophilus loriae (assembly GCA_013397755.1). Taxonomy (NCBI): domain Eukaryota; kingdom Metazoa; phylum Chordata; class Aves; order Passeriformes; family Corvidae; genus Cnemophilus; species Cnemophilus loriae. The sequence goes on from VZTF01000414.1 coordinate 1,690,412, forward strand.
TCCCAAGTACTGAGTACAGTATGCATAAACTAAATTTCTATTAATTTTCTAAAATTCTATTATAATAATCTTTTGGGTAGGAGACCAGAATTTTCAATTTATGATCATTTTTGTTAGGCTTTAATGGCAGAATGTTCTTTGAATTCTTGTTTTTTCTCCAAAAAATGTGAGGCAGTATTATATTGATTCATAACTTATTTGTGTCTGACTTTCAAATAGTGATCTCTGATAAATTGTTGCAGCGTATTAAACACTGACAATGAGGAGGTAGATTATTGCCAAAATTTGTGTATAAAATTGATTTAACTTAAGCAGTTTAGAACATTGCAAAATTTCATGGTAATGAAATGATAAGATTTTGTACTAAAACACTTTGACTTATTTAAACAGCAAAGTTATGAAAAATGTAGTGGAAAAACCTTATGAGTTTTGGAATCTGAAAAAGCTGAGCTTTCTGAAAGATTTTCAGGGTAATAAGTGTTTTCATGTGGGAAAACACTAAAATAAAGTACATGCATCATGTAGATATGTTTGGAAATCAGTAAAATCACTAAATTATTTTTCCTCTGCAGAAAGTGCACAGAGATTTCTATGTATAGTTAAAATGCCCTCTGGACTGAAATACATGTCGCCTTCCTCAGGACAAATCTGTAATCTGTAGCAGTCATTTCCTGATAAGTGAGATGTAGGCAGCCATATCAAGAGAGAGCTGGCTCTCAAGTTCTAAGCATAATATTCCTTCTTTGGGAATTTCTACTTCACTAAGTAGCGCAGCACAATAGGAACACATTTCTAGATTAAAACATTTGGTGCTGAGGACTGAATACTCACAGTGAGTTATACTGGTGTTTTTACTTTGGATTGGTTGTAGTCTGATCCTTCGGGCTGAATGAATACCACCAATTGCAGGACATTTGAGTTTTAGCCTAAAAGAAGTCTCTTTGGTTCTGAACAGCTTTGTAGTATGAACAGAGTAATAAGTGGGGATCACTGGGAGTTTACCTACAAAACGGACTCCTAACCCAAATGCAAATCACAGAATCACCGAGTGGCTGAAGATGTAGGAAGCAACTGGAAGCTGGAAGTCCTCTGGTCCAACCTCTCTGCTCAAAAAGGGTCACTTAGACTCGATTGCCCAGGACTATGTCCTGACAGTTTTTAAGTATGTCGGAAGATAGAGACTCTATCACCTTGCTGGCCACCTTCACAGTGAAAAAGTGTTTTCTGATGCTCAGAGGGAGCCTCCTGTGTTCCAGTTTCGCCCATTGACTTGTGTCCTGCCACTGGGCACCACTAAGAGTCTGACTCCGTCTTCTTTATAACCTCTCTTCTGTTATTTACATATGAGATCCCCTCTGCTGCTTCTTTTCTGCAGGTTGAAGAGTCCCAACTCTCTCAGCCTTTCCTCATACGAGAGAACCTTCAGTTCCTTTGTGTTTTAGTGGCTATTCATTACACTCTCTCCAGTAAGTCCATGGCTCCCAGTGGGAGCCCAGAACTCCAGATGTGGCCTCACCAATGCTAAGTAGAGGGGAAGCAACACCTTCCTTCATCTACTGGCAACACCCCTCCTAGTACAGCTAAAAATATTATCCTTTGTTGTCAAATTCAGGTTGAACCACAGACTTGCCATTCGCATGCATTTGCCCTTCCTGCTTGTATTTTCTGTTAGGGTACCTGTGTCTCATACCTTTTCAGCATTGCAGCCTCCCTTCTGCCAGACATCACCAAGGTTGGGACAGCGCTGACTGACAGATGTGCTCCAAAGGTTCTCCAGCAGCTCCAGTCAGGTGGCCAGTCTGTTCAGCTTATGGCCCACATACAGAGGGGTGCTAGTCAGCACACGTTATATTGCCGTGTGTCAGTCACTTGAGCAGATCCACTTTCCTATTGTTTGGCTGTAATCAAAAGTATTTTTTCAGGGTTTCCAGCAGCCCTGAGAGCTCTGAAAATGCTGGATGGGTTTTGTGGGGTTACATAAATAGCAGGAATCTCTAATTTGTTTGGAAAGAGCAGCTGATAGCCTGTAAGTTAATTCTAACATGGATAACAAAAACCCCAGTGCCAGTACTTTCAGTAGTTTCATGATACAGGATTTCATACTGGGGGGGGAAGGGGAGATTTGGTAGGACCAAAGGGATAAAGAGAATTGTGATCGCTATATACAGTGAGAGCAAGGGAAATGATTCATATATAACCTCAGAAATAAATTATTTTAAACTGTGTAAATATTTTAGAAATAACATTGTACACACACACATATATATATATATCTTCATTTATAATAAAATGGTGGTCATTTCTAACAAATTTGCTTTCCTTGTATTAGTACAGCACTGTACTGTGTTACTGTGTTACTACTAGTTGTCTTTTGGCCACTGTTAAATGACTGTTGTATGCAATTGTTATATACCAAGTAAATCTAGCAATGCTTTGCAGAAAGACAGAAATCTATCTTCTTGTGCTTTATTGATTTGTCAGTGTTGCCAGAAAACTTAATTTTAGATCAGATATGAATCATGATATGTTTTAAAATAACAAAATTCTTCAGTCTTCTTTGGATAAGCTCTGAATTTGAGAATAATTAATGTGAAATATGGCATTTATGATTTCTTTTGGATTTTATTTTGGTATAAGTGGCTTGTTTATATATACTCCTGACTGTTAATGAAGCATGGTTTTTAATGCTGTTCAAAAATAACTATTCCTTTAATCAACATGTTTCAACATTTTATATTCTCATTTGAGTGAGTTTATACAAACTAAAATACAAGGCATTTAATTCGTTCTTTATTTTTAATGTGTTTTATGGTTAATTTTTATTTTATCATATTTATGGCTGGTTAATGTGACTTTTTTTAAGATAGTAACTTCTGAAACTTGAAAACACTGATGCTGAAAGGGGAGACAGATTTTTTTATTTACTCTACACCACATCAATGTGTCAATAAAACATTTGGTATTTTATGTACTATCTCATTTTTCAGTAGCGTTGGGCTACTGGTAAATGCAAGCAAACTTTAGTAGTTTATTTAATCCCTCTCAAGTCCAATGTAGTTTTTGCACATTTTATGCCAAGGAATTTGTCTAAATTAACTGCTTTGTAAAACTTTTCGTTTTTTTCAGAGCACATTCAAATTTAAATCTGAGAGTGACATTCATCTGGCTGAGCACCATAAACAAGTGCTGTATGATGGGAAACTCGCAAGTAGCATTGCTTTTACCTATAACGCAAAGGCCACCGATGCTCAGCTATGCCTTGAATCCTCACCAAAGGAGAATCCTTCAATTTTTGTACACTCCCCCCATGCTCTCATGCTTCAGGTTTGTGCTGCTAAGTTGATGTTCTGTGATTACTGCTAGCTGAACATTACACAGAGGATTTGTGTGCTAGTGTACAGAGATTGTTATTTTGTGCTCTGTCAGCTCTTAATATAACGTTCACTTGAACTGTTCTTACTTTGCTCCATTTCTAAAGCAAGAAAAAATAGACTGCATTCTATAAGGCACAGTTTGCCATGATACTGAAAATTTTCTGTTTAATGTTTGCTTTTAAATATAGTGGTTATAATTGAAATATAAGTAATGAAACAAAGTTTTAAAAAGTCTGCACTCAAATTGGCATTAAAGTGCCCCAAAATTGTATTTTTAACTGTCCTTTAAAATTGAGATTAATTGTGGTTTTTCCTTTATTTTATATATTTAGGATGTGAAAGCTATTGTAACCCACTCCATTCACAGCGCAATTCATTCCATTGGAGGGATCCAGGTTCTTTTTCCTCTCTTTGCCCAGTTAGACAATCGACAGCTGCATGACAGTCAGGTGGAAACAACAGTTTGGTAAGCCTCTTTTAACCAAGATAAAAATAAATTAAGCTTATAATATTTTTCCTTTTTTTTTTTTTTTTTGAAGGAAATTGAGGGAATGTGCTCTAATTTTTTCTACATTTTACCCTTGTTTCTTTTAAAAATTATTATTTTTTTAAAAAGTAGTTTACTGTACAAAATTGATATGATTAAAGAATGAATTCAAATCACTCTAGAGTCTTTAAGGGTAGTTTTATGACAGTTCTTCCAACTTCTGAAAGAGATCAATATGCTTTTACTTGAGAGTGCAATGTTGTTTACCTTCTCAAAGTCTGTGTCATTAAAATTCATATTTCATAACATTCAAAAATCAATTAATACGTAGTCAGAAAGTCATAGATCTATGATCAGGTATTTTGTGACCCTATTACAATTGCAACAATGGCTGGGGACGTGCCAAGAGAATTTTAAGCTGGGACTTATGATGTTTCTCCTCTGATACTATGGAAGATATCTCTAAGTTGAAAAGCCTTCACAGATGTTCGGTTAATGCTTCCACTGGAAGCCTGAAAAGGACTACCTAGGAGTCTGTCAGTATCCATGCTGACTTAGAAGCGTAGAATCCTTTAGGATAGAAAAGACCTCTATGATCGTGGAGTCCAACCATTAAACCAGGACTGCCAAGTCCACCATTAAACCACGTCCCTAAATGCCGCATCTGCACGTCTTTTAAATACCTCTGGGGATGGTGACTCCTTGCTCAAAACTAGCTCAGGTATAGTTATTTTTGCAAAGATCTCTTGCCGCTTGCTTATCACGGCAGACTCATGTCCTAGAGGCAACACAGGACAGCTAAACTTCTCCAGAAAAATGTGTGGCCTGAAACTTTGGGGGTAACAAATCTGGAAAGGTAATGCTGACGAACTGGTATGGTGTTTTCCTGTAGGATTATTTGTAACTAAAGCTAGGAAGCGGTGTTTAGGGGCAAGATAAGCTGACTTTTCTATTTGAACTAGGTGATAAAATAGGTGCATAATGCAGAGCATTACGTGGCTTATTTTCCTTCCTAGAATAGTCTTCTATTAATTATTCTGGATATTTCTTATTGCATTAGATAGTTCAGTTAAAAATTAGTTAACTGAAAAAAAATAATTAAATAATACTAAAATTGCCAACGGATTTGAAAGACAGAAAAGCTGGTCGTGTATTGGCTAATGTGGAATATTTTTTTTTTAAGTCTCTTTTGTGGGATTTACTTTGCATTGAAGCATTGTAAAGTAAGGGAAATAGAAAAAGAAATGCTTGGTTTGAAATTAGCTTGGGAAAAAAAAAATCCCTGTACGTTTTTATTTACTGGCAAAGCAGAAGACGAAAATACCTCATTGTAATTTAAGAAAAGTTATGTGTGTATGTGTCCCCACATAGGAATAAAATATATGTTAAATTCATTAATGAGCTGAATCTGTAATAGATGACAAAGCAATAACTACTTTTAAAAGGAAGAGCTAATGTAATGTAAGTTTTAGAAGTTGAGATGAAGACTAATTCTTCCCAAGTGTGTGGTCTACCCAGCGAGTGAGAACATTCATAATGTTTAATTGAAAATGTACAGAGCATTTCTGGAGTTAGTTGAACTGTAAGTAGAAAAAAAATTGTTCTTGAATAAGTCAATGCATTTGTTCTATAATTAGATTATATTCTAAAAAGAGATCTGTAATTCGTTGTACTATACGATTGTTCACATGCTTAATACAAGAGGATATGATCTTAACTCAAGAACATATTGAAAAAAATTAAACAAATGGCTGCTTGATGAGATGTAACTTATATGTTGAATTAACATGGTTTTGGAGTATGTGCATTATTTTCTCATATTTTATTTAATGGGCTATAGATATGAAGAACAATAATACTGGAAGTTAACAAGGAAGTAGGCAAATAAAAGAATAAAATATTTTTGAGATCGAAGAAAGGAGGTAATGGAGAAAGAGTGCTAAACATGAAAAGGTTCATTTGACGAGTGGAATAAGGGAAGTGGTGCACTTAATGAGTCCTGTCCTTCTTCCTCCTTATTTATTAGATTATTCTCTCTGTTTATGTCAAACTGTATTTGATGCTCAATTATACCTGTCTTACCTATGAAAATATGTCTACAACAGCAACAGAGGGCTGTTCCAGTTCTACTAGTTTTCTGAATCCTTCTCACCTCTTTCTCTCCTGCAAATATCAAAATCTGTTTAATAAGATTAGGGTTCTCAATTATTTGATTTGTTGTTTGGATTTTTTTAACATTAGAAGGGCTTTATTAACAGGACTATGAGGGAAAATCTTGCTTTTTAATAATCTTGATCCATATAGATTTTAATTTTCTAAATGAATATATTTATTGTAAATAAACTTTTAATTTCTAAAGCAGGGCGATATGAACATAGTAAATTCATGGTTTAGTGGTATTCTTTGTAAATGGTCTTCTTTCCTGTCGTATGTGTATCCCTGTGTGCCTTATCTACATCTTCCATGAGACCAAGTATTGAAATTTCTGCTTCGGGAGCATTATGTGTATTCTTCTGCTCCTGTACACTGAAATTAAAAGAATGGAAGCTGTGTTCATTCCTTAAGTAAGTTTTCTCAGATGAAATGATGCACCTGCTGTTCAGGAGAGTGGTCTTGTAACTTCATTTCTAAGACTGCTACTTTTCATCCTGATTTTCATTACTCTGGTTTGAATAACAAAAACAGAAGTTTAGGACAATAAGGCATTTAATGTAATAAAAAGAAACATAGAGTACTTGTGGTGCACTGACTCCAACTGAATGTATCAAGTTCCCCCCAAAGCCACTCCATTGCTGCCCTCCTCAGCTGGACAGGGGACAGAAAATATACCAAAAGGCTTGTGGGTTGAGATAAGGGCAGGGAGAGATCACTCACCAGTTTCTGTCACAGATAAAACAGACTCGACTTGGGGAAATTAGTTGAATTTATTACCAATCAAATCAGAGTAGGATAATTAGAAATAAAACGAAATCTGAAAAATATCTTCCCCCCACTCCTCCGCTCTTACTGGGCTGAACTCCACTCCCAATTTCTCTTTCTCTTTTGCCCAGTGGCACAGGGAAACAGGAAATGGGAATTCTGGTCAGTTCATCACACTTTGTCTCTGCCACTCCTTTCTCCTCGGGGGAAGATCTCCTCACACTCTTCCCCTGCTCCAGCACAGGGTCCCTCCGGTGGGAGACAAAGTCCTCCATGAACTGCTCTAGCATGGGTCCCTTACATGGGGTGCGATCCTTCAGGATCACACTGCTGCAGTGTGTGTCCCCATGGGGTCACAAGTCCTGGCAGGCAAACCTGCTCCCACATTGGCTTCTCTCTCCATGGGGCCACAGGTCCTGCCAGGAGCCTGCTCCAGCATGGGCTTTCCACAGAGTCTTATTCTAGAAGTTACTAACAGGATTTGCTAGATCACATACATGGTGCAATAAGATTTAAGAATACATCAACTGTTTATCATACTAAATAAATACAGTGTCTAGGTCCACTTTAACTATTTAAAGGTGATATGTACACCTAGCTAGAACTTGTAGCAAAGTAAGTGCAAGCAACTTTTCAGACAGTTTTATTACTGACATTATTCTCATTATTTAATGTAGATAGCCCTGTTACAGAGTGTATTGCCCACCTCTTGTAAGTCAGTAAAACAGAAACATTGGGGAAGGCAGCAACAACTCCTATTCTTCATTTTTTCCTGTAAATGTTTAGTGTGTTTTGCTTTGATCAATTAATATCTCATTAATAACTTGAATAATTCTTTTTTTTCCTTTACTTTTTTATGTTCAGATGATGAGGTTTTGGGTTCCTATCTACTAGTGCTGCTGCATGTACTTTTTAAGATTAATAGTTTGGTAAGAAATAGGCAGTTTTATCAGTTTTCACAGATACGAAACAACAGCTTGACAGGAATTAGGATTTAATGTATTGATTTTATTTATTATCTTAATATGAAAAATCTGTGAGTTTCCAATAATTCTTATTAATGTCTTTAATTTGATTTATCTTAAAGATCATGGCAGCAAATAAGATGAATTCCATGTAGTGTCCTACCTTCCTAACCTGTCCTCTCATCCTGTCTCTCAATAATTTTCTTCTCATAGCTGGCACATGTATTTAAAGTTGACAGTAGGTATGCCAGTAGTCCTTCCTGAGGTTGTTGCATTTGCCTTTGTACCTCTCATGGAGAGCCAAGGTCCCAGTCCATCACTGCCTCCAGTGTAAAATTCAGGATTTGCATTGCTGAGTGCTGGTAACCCCCTCCCTCTGTGTTTTGAATGGAGGAGTGCTGGATATTGCTCCTAAAACTTCTCATCGCTAGTGTGACCTTGCTGTGCTCAGATAAAATCAGTTGTACTTGAATTTTCCCAAACTATGACAGCTGGAGTGTGACTTGCCAAATCAGACTGCCTGGACAAGAGTTTATAACGAAAATACAGCCACTGCATCATGCAGTAGAAGTCCTTTGTAAACTCCTGAACTGCCGTACCTCTGCATACTCCAGAAGATCCAGGGACTATTAAGGGTGGCTGATTTATTACTGAAGTTTGTGTCCCAAAATGTTTTGCCCATAAGCAGAGGTGACTTGCCTCTCTAGTTCTCTCACACAACACCTATTCAGCTGACTCGTGTTTATGAATGAAACCTGATTAGTAGTCTTATTAGCTTCATGACATGTTGTGAGAAAAGAATTGAAAAGGCACAAGAAAGAAGTCACTTCTTTCTCTCCAACGAGCTTACAGAAATAAAAAAACATAGTTAAACTGGAAGCTCAGGAAGCACTTTAGAGAGCTGCCATAGCTGTAAGTCGTGGAAACATTAATTGTTGGTGTATGTCCTTAATACCACTTTATCTGTTTATGCTAAGATTATTTTTCAATAGTTATCATACTAACAGCCTGTGATGGAGTTATTCATACAATCTTTTTATATTACTTTGGAGAAGCTGAAAATGCAAATAAAGGATTTTTATCTTTATAGAGGATACTTTCCCAAAGAGAATCAGACAAAACAAATACCTGCATCATTCTCTTTTATATAGACTCTTCAAGTTAAATGGTCTGTTATTAATAATCATACTTAGATCTCCAAAGCAACATGCCTACCTTAGCTAAAGGTGCCTTTTGTAAAACCTAATCCATATAACTTTGTGATACACGATCCAAGATGAAACTTACATTAAGGCAAATCTGACAGAGAAAATTATAATGGGAATGAGGAGCCTAGAGATCTGTGTAGTGGTTTAAAGTGGTTTAAAAATAAAACAGAATAAAAGAACAGCAACAACAACAAAACAAACAAAAAGCCAAGGCAAATTTCACTTTTATCCTAATGGTTCAAATTCCTGACTTCTAAGCTACTTCTAAACAGTATCATAACCATTGGAAGTACTGCATCATCATGCTTTGGTCTATCATCTTTTTTTTTCCTGCTTTTTAGTAATGGAAAACTACTGGATTTTTTTTTTTTCTCGAAATTAGTTATATTTTCAGTAATTATCACAGTTCTCTGATTTAGTGTTGGTTGACATATATGGTTTCATTTTCTATCTGTATCTTGGCTCCACTGCAGACAAACTGATCTTGTTCTATGAAGGGCATGGTATAGAAGAGGTGTAGGAATGGGCTGAAGTATCCTTTATATCTAGGGGTGTTAGAAACAGGAAAGAATGGAGAGAAATGTTATGTGGCAGTGCACAGAATTTTGCAAGTTTAATGTGTGCTGTGCAGCAATCCGATGCATGTTAGTTGCTGGTAAGTTTGTTAAATTCTGTTTGAAAAATAGTTCAACTTAGAAGACAGTCTTCTAATCAATATTATTTTCCCTCTGTCAACAACAACCTCTTTAAAAGAATTATTTTGGCAATCTGTTTCTGCTGATAAATGCTTTCATATTTCAAATCTTCAGGTTTAATTTGTGTTCAGTGGCCAAGGTGACTGCATAAATTGAGGATCCTTAGGAATTGTTAATAGTTCTGGATACAGTCCTCCAAATCAGACAGACTAAATTCTTACAATACAATATTGAGGGGAAAAATACATTAATTCAGTATGGATTTTTATATCTAGATACACATTTGCTTTAGGTCAGTCTGACGATATGGGGAAAGAGAAGTTTTGAAGAGATTGGGAAAGTTTATCTGAGAATTCAGGCGGATCAGATGCTCTCTAGCATAAAGGAGATAAGGCAAACATTACGTGTGAAACCAGTGTTATGTGCAACAGCTGTTACTTAGTGCAATTTTCTTCCAAAAAGGAAGTTTCACCTAAAACGAGTCTAAGCAACCTCTCTGAGGGAAAAAATCCACAAAACAAAACCCAAACCATAAATACAATGCAACGCCACCCCCAAAACAAAAACAAAAAACCAACCCCACAGACAGCATGCAGTCTGTGTTCTGCCTATCTCTGATCATATTCAGGTAGTAATAGCTTCAGTACTGCACATGCAGTGAGAATTTAAAAACATTTCCATTTTGACTTTATAGTTCTTCTATGAGTTAAAATATTACAGATCTTTTACTTACTTCATTTCCTGCATAATAATGTGAGCAAACTGCTAGTTAAATTCAATTATTATGTTAATTTCTATCAATACTATGGTCCTATAGAGTATTTATCTCAAACTTCATTGTGCCTCTATGTGCCTGCCAGATGGTTCTCCTTAGCTGCTGCATTTTCTGGTACTTGGATTTTTTTAATGTGCTTGAAGGTGTAATGATGCATTCACATGTGCTATCGCAAGATTTGAATTACTATATACTGCAGTCAACTCTGTTATTTATGGTGGCAATCTTGGATAATGCAGAAGGATTAGAAGTTAGAGTTACTGCCTGCAGACCTGAGCTGACTCTGCAGAGCTGGATTGAGGTATCTTTATGTGTCTGGATCAATAGATGTTAAAAGGCATTTTGGAATTGAGTAAAAGCATAGCTCATTCACAAAGGCATTGGCTAAATTAATGCGTTTTCCTGAAACTAGAAACACTGGCATTGCTTTGCAGTAGCAGCTAAGGTAGCTCTGTGCAGAGGTAATTTGGGGAGGCAGGATTAATTAGTTCAGCCATAGCCCAAATAAAGATGGTTAATATCTAAAAAGTGATATTTAGGCACTGGCTGCATCTGAATTACTACGTTTTTTTAAGTCAGTCTTTCTTACATAGAACCAGCTTGTCTGTTTCTGTGTCTGTGGCATGGTTAGGTATAAATTGGTCACTTATGGTTTCTGAGTTGACTTGGGGTTTCTGTGTGCTTAAATAGAGGTAAAGAGAGAAAAAATCTTTATTGTTGTGGTATCAGTGTGTCTTAAAAATTGCATTCAGAGTCTGTCAGAATTTCTAACAGTTGTATAGAGATTGTATTGATATGAGATAAGAATATCTCTAGCCCATGAGTTTATATCTAAATTCATAGAGTGAACGAGTAAACTATGATACAAATTAAAAGGCTTTAGATAAAATACTTGTGAAAATAGAAAATAAACTGAAGTCTGGTGCTATGTTCATGGTACAGAAATCTTTACAATTCATTTTAAGAATTTTTTTGACATTTCAATATAATATTAATAGTATTTGCTATCGTAATTTAAGTTCTAATTCTGAAAAGATGTATGCTTTTTCTTGACTTTATGCACAATGGCTTGTTGTCCTAAGTCATAAGGTTACTCGTAGAGGATGGTAGTAAGCATCATCTATCTAAATGGAATTTTCTTTCACCTATTCAATTTGAAGAAAAATCTAAATTTAAATCTTCAACACTTTATGTGAGCTGCTTATGGATTTTCGTGTTGTAGAAATGATTAGATTCTTATTTTAGATGACAAATACAGTAGAAACTTTTCGTTGGGTTAAGAAAAAAATGATGAATATAATCTAGTTTGAAATTGATGTGACGGCTTGACAGGCTGTTTTGATAAAAGCTTTGGAGTACTGTAAATGGATATTATCTGTGTTCTTTTATTGCTGACACTCTGTGGAGCATTCTGTATGTGATTTTAGATGGATTGTTATGACCATGCAACAATGAAGAAAGACAAGGCACTATTTCATGTTCCCAGCATGTACTTCGGCTACTCTGTGTTCTTTTGCATGGCAGCCTTACTCAACAAATAGAATAAATCTTGTTTTCCTCAGCACTTTGATTATTTTTTGGTGCTGGCATAGATTAACCAATCTCAACATTTATTTCAAAGTAAATGATTCTATCTGAAGAGCAAGTGAACATTTAGATGACTAGATACTGTAAGTAAAGTTGAAATGTATCAAATGCAGGTTGGATATTTGCTGTGAGTCACTTTTTCATAGCTGCAAAAACCACAGTTTTCACCCTTGCCTGTGCCTACAACCTGTGTGAGAACTTTCGTGGTTGCAGACACTTGTCTGTACAGCTAGAAACTGTTACATCTATTTAATTTTTAGAAAAGGAATAATGACTTTTTAATGCATTGTATATGCACTACAATACATTCTGTCATCTACCTTTCTGAGATTTTTGAAAAATAATTTTAAATACTTCCTTTCTGTCACAATTTTTTTTTCTTTCTCCCTTTCCTCTGGGTTTTTCAGCAACAGATGAGTGTATTTTTGTTTTATTCTCATCACCCAAAAGTCAGGTATGATTCTTTTTCCCCGTGGTGGATTGATCTGATTTTTCGAGTGCTGGTTTTCATAACAGTTTCACTTTCTTGCTGATTCTATCCCCTGAAGTCTTTCATATCTCTTATGTTTCTATACTGTAATCTTTTTTGAACACTTTCCCTCCCTGTACGCTCTGAACACTTCACTTAAAGATACTGCTGGGATGGGCTGTTGGGTGATATCCTTGCGGCCTCTAAAGTCTCTCTGTGCTTTCCTAACTGGATGAAAAGTAATCCTTAATCTTTATTTGGTCAGGCAGATATTATTCTCATGTTTGGTCTTTAGAAAGTGTGAAGGAAGCTGTCCACTCTGCTGTTGTTCCACTGCATTTTGTGGTGGGCATTATTGCCCATATATGCGCGTTCAAACATTTTATGCCTCGTTTCTGTGTTAATAGTGACTCTAGGGACTGAAAGTGTGGAATGATGACATACCTAGTGGCTGCAAATTTTGCTATTTAGCGTAGTTAGTCTGGATAGTGAAATGTTTGACACGGCCCCTGCCTGCATCATTCTAGCACTGTCAGCTGCCTTCCACTCAGCATCTTCTGCCTCTTTCAGCTGCCAAAACTTTGGCGAGAACTGCAAGCTCCAGGACTGGATATTTAAAACATGGGATAGTCACGGTCAAACTAGGAGTACTGATGGTGCTTGTTTGAATATGAATTCCTACTCCTAATATTGTAATGTGTGAAAAATCACTGGAGAAATTTGTCAACAGGAAAAATAAGATTTGTATTCTTTCAAGGAATTGTTCACCACCCTAAGCCTGTTTCTATTCACTTACTAGCTGGTGATTATTGAGAAAGCAACAGATGCATTTTTAATCTGAAAAAAATCTTATTCTTTACATGCAGTGCTACCCTATTGGCTTTCTTGGTTGAGCTTCTTAAGAGTTCAGTAGCCATGCAAGAACAAATGCTTGGTGGAAAAGGCTTTCTAGTCATTGGCTATCTTCTTGAAAAGGTATGTTTGGAGGATATTTATCTTTGTTCTTAGTATTTCTGCTGTCTTTGTGGTACTGTCAGTCACTTGGCTCAAATGACTGGTGGAATAAAATATATTTGTGATATAAGTATTGAAAATTACAAATATTTTATAAGTTGTCTACAGAAGTCTCTTTATCTTCCTTATCCTCTTATATACTAGTATTCAAAGAATCAATTTTCTTGAGCTGATTCTGTTCTCTTATTTATGTTCTTACTTTAGATCTGTTTGTGAATCACTTTAAAGTAGTTTCTTTCTCCACTTTCTGTCCCCCAAACTTGCTTAGGAAAGTTCTCTCATTTCTAGGTTGTACAAACATAGCAAAAATATCATAATTGAGATTTAACTTTTTGTGTGTGTATGTTAATAAAAGTTAAATTAATCTTCTGTGACTCGATTCTGAAATTGTTGAGATAGTTGATCTGTGTTTTGAAGAGGAAAAACTGTAACAGAATTTAATTTCAGAAAGAAATAGTTGCAAGGCACATTCCCTTTACTTGCAGGTTTTCAGGCATGATGAGCAGTTATCACAAAGTTGAGGTTCAGCTCAGTTGTCTCGGGAACACCACCTGCCTCCTGGCCTCATGAAATCCTGTTCCTGGAGTTTAATAATCTAAATAATCTGACAGCAAACCACTGTCAGCTATGCTAAGATAGTGATGTTCCTACGATTGAAGCTCATGGCTCTGACATTCTTAAATATCTGTTTCTGGACTTCTATTACCGTAAGGTCAGCATAGCAATCTTTTAAGAAGAAGAAGAAGATAAAAATCATAACATCACCTTTAAAAAATGTTCCGAATTTTGAAGAAGAATGATAAATGGTTTCTCTCATATTATTCCCTTTGTTCTTTGCAGCTAGGGTAATACCTTCACTCAATAGCTAAAAGCAGATTTTCTATGCTTCTGTTTTCACTACTAAGCAAGTGTGATTTAGAATGCCAAGGAACTAGCCTAAGGTGGTGATTTTTCCCAAGGGTAGGTTTTCTTGTGACATAACCAGAATGAATTTATGAAGCTGTTAGCTTTGGTTTGGTAAATTACACACAGGCAGACTGATGAGTCCTGGTAGAGGGCTTTCTCCTGAATAGAGCACTGCGGTTTATACACATGGAATACATCAATTTAGAATGTTGTACACAAAAGTTTTTTTTGAAAAAAGTTTGCATGCTCTTCTAATTAACACCTGCTATGTTCATAAGACTTGGACATATGACTATTTAAAGGATTTCTATTAATCACAGCATAATTCTTAAAACATATGCTGTTTTCTGGGTGTTTTTTTACATTATATTCACTTAGCTGCATTTTTTGAAAGGATGTATTCTATTTTTTTCAAAATATGCTTATATTCAGTTGGCACACATGGTGGGAAAAAATCCTTTTTTTCCCTAGTCTCAATTTTATTATTTGTAAATTATCTGTTGTATCTGTTGTTCATTTGCATGTAATCAAATACTTCAGAGAAGAGAGAAAGCTTTTTTTTTTTTTTACTTGAACTTCCAAATAGCATTTTCGTTCTTATTAGTTGCAGATTATTTATTGTGAATTTTGATGTACGAGCCAAGGGAAATTCAGCGTCCGGGCTGCACTTGTATTACTGACAAGTAGACTTCAGTTCTAAAAGTAACAAACTTCCATATTCCCAGACTGTACTTACCGTGTTAAAAATAATTGAAACATAGAATCACAGAATCATTTAGGTTAGAGAAGACTTTTAAGATCATTGAGTCCAACTGTTAACCCAGCACTGCCAAGTCCACCACTAATCCATGTCCCTCAGTGCCACATCTTACATGTCTTTTAAATCTCTCAGGGATGGTGACTCCACCACTTCCCTGGGCAGACTGTTCCAGTGCTTGACATTTTGTGGAGAAGGCAAAGGGAAGGATGTTTAGAGTTTTTTCCTATTTATTTATTTGTTAATTTAGTATACAAAGAAGTCTGTCAAAGTCCTCATGCCATGTTACTACGCGGGAGCAGGTCTCAACAGTGATTTTACGGCATATGCTATGAAACTGAAAGACCCCTGAAATTTGAGGAAACCATGAACCCAACTCCTTCAAATACCTACTTAAGTTTAAGAAACAAAGGCAGGTCTCCCAATTATGTGTGTTCACACACTGAGACACCCAATTTCAGTAAGACACTTCTTTAGTTTAAGAAGAGATAAGGACTTCAGATCAAGTTCTCAAATAATTGTGCTGTAAAATGTAGGATCCCGACTGGATTCTAATAAAATGAAAACAAACCCAACTATGCAAAATACCAAAAACCAAAGTTGTTGATGACTATTTTAACATGTTAAATATAGCCATTAGAAAGACCATTAATACTGTTAGAAAGTAAAAATTGCCTTCATATTCAATGACATCAAAACATTCAAGGCTGCACATATTTAGTAATGCTGAGCCAGGTGAAAATACTGCTTCATAGTTCTGCTGTAATTATATTAAAGAAGAAGATTTTTTCTTTATTTTTTTTCTGTCTGATTATTTTCCCCCAGTCATCTAGAGTTCATATAACCAGAGCAGTTCTGGAACAATTTTTGTCATTTGCAAAATATTTGGATGGATTATCTCATGGAGCACCTCTACTGAAGCAATTATGTGATCACATCCTTTTTAATCCTGCTATCTGGATACATACCCCTGCAAAGGTAGTAGTACATTTGAATAATGTTACGACTCTCCTACAACAAAATTAAATACCTATATTATTTTAAAACATTCTACTTAGGTTTTTGGGTCTTTTCTTTTTTCTTTTCTTTTCTTTTCTTTTCTTTTCTTTTCTTTTCTTTTCTTTTCTTTTCTTTTCTTTTCTTTTCTTTTTTTTCTTTTCTTTTCTTTGTAATAGCAATGATTTTTAGATCATGATGTCTACACCCCACTTAACTGTATACTTGGATGTCTGTTATAAGTTCCTAAAAGCAGTTAAATTATTGCCTAAGGTTCTGTCTAATTCTATTAAAAGACTGTTTCAAGAAAACCAGTTCCTTTTTCAGTGGTTCCCTTTCATTGTTTTCCTACAGATTAAGCATAAAATTTTGTGGTTTTAATTGCAGGCAAAATGTGTTTTGATGCACATTAATGTAGGCTCTCATTTTAATTCAAACTATGTATTCTAGTTTGATAAAATCTCTAAAATGTTATCATTCGTCTCTGGAAATAATGAATTTTTTGTTTTCCTAAGTAATCGTAGTTGAGATATGTGAACCGTAGTGAAAAGTGGCATTGTCCTAAAAATTGAAAATATACACTTCTGGTATAAAAAGTCACAACAGAAAACAAGCCAATATGTTTATTGTTACTTAAATCATTCCTGTATATCAGTTCAGTCCTAATTACAACCAAAGTTGTAATTAGTTTTTCAGTTTTTTATATCATATCCAAAGTATATTCTAAAGACATCCCTACAATTTAAGGTTACTAGTACAGAACTTACATTTATGTGGATGACTATTTCATTCTTCAGGTGCAGCTATCTTTGTACACCTACCTGTCAGCTGAATTCATTGGGACTGCTACCATCTATAACACCATACGCAGAGTGGGCACGGTGCTGCAGTTAATGCACACGCTGAAATACTACTACTGGGTGGTCAATCCTGCTGATAGCAGTGGCATTACTCCTAAAGGATTGGGTAAGTGCAACACATAAGAAAGAAAATACAAGCATTTCTCCTATAGGAAGGTTTATGATGTAAATGTCTGAAAGCTCCTTGGATCTGTAGGCAAAGAGGTAAATAAATGGAATTAGTTGATACCTAATGGTCATCAGTAGTACCATGAAAGTACTTTTAGTGCATCATAAACCCCTGATGATAATTTCTTATATTTATATGTATTCCCAGAAGATTCCAACTCTGGTCTTCAGTCACGTAGCATATACTTATGTGGGCATACTTTAGAAAACATATTGAAATGATTGATTTTTCTTCTTCTGTAATAAAGAGGAAATATTACAAGTATTTCATATGCCAAAAAAGGCTTTGTGTGGTTTGAGTGATTAGTGGTGTTGTGACCTTGAAAACAGAGTGGAAACTTCTAGTTCTCACTGTGGAAGTCTCTGAAGCTGTATTTCCAGTTCAATATTTTTCCTCTGTCCTTATAGAATAGAGATTGATTTAACTTTGCTTAAAATGATGCTCTTAGCTTAACACAGGAGGCATTGAATGACAGCACCAACAGAATGCAATAATAGATACTGGCTGAACGCTCTGTGTTACAGATGTGTCTTAACCAGAGCAAATCATGCTAATCCAATACATTCTGGCTGTAATGCCATTACATTTAGCTATCTACTTGTGTAAAGCGGGAAGGATTTGGCTGAAAGTCTCTTAAAAAATACTTGATAAAGGAGAATTTATTAATTATTTTTATTCTGTAACTATTAATGTCATGCTGAGAAATTGAATAATTGGGGAATGTTTTTATTACTGACACATACCCAAATATTCAAGAGTATTACATATCTAACACATTAGTAATTGGATAATTCATATTTGTAAACGAGCTGTATGCGTAGGGGTTTTCCTCAATATTTTTTTTTTTAAGAAATAAAAGCAGAAGTAGCAATTCTTTTCCTAGATTAGGTGTCCTAATAGGCAATGAAGATGTTAAAGGTCACAGAGAGACCTGCACTAGGATCTTGGATCACATTTATAGTTCTCTCATAGTACAACAGAGTAGTCTTCAAAAATTATTAAAATTTATTTTAAAATACTTAACAAAAGCCCACTGTTCTCTGTTCATTTGAATGAAAAGGTTTGAAATCCTAGATAATGAAAATTACCTGTAGTGGTTACTTAATTAGCTTGAAATCTTCGGCAGTGATAAATTATATTATTCACTTACACTGATTCTGGATTCCTGCTGCCAAAATAGAATTAACTTCTTTTTTGGTGCCTGCAGTGAAGATGTCTCCTTCTGAGCTAGATGTCTGCTGATTAAAGACAGTGGAATGCAGGAGTCAGTTGCCTTAATGCAGGTTTCTAGCATCACTGTAGTCTCTGTGGGGCATCTCACCTGCCTCTCAGAAGGATGCAGTTTTCCTGTGCATCCAACACCAAATCTGCATGTTTTGGGTAGATATTTTGCATACTTTATGGCATGACAACTTACGCTGGTCAGTATGTTTAGGAAGCTGTGTCCTACCTCTAACAGACAGACACTAGAGTAATGCTTTGCAATGTAGTTGCTTCCTAGCCTCTGTTGATTAGATCTCCACTAGCCTCGGTGGGAGGTTAGAAGCTGGTCTTGTGTGGGAGCTACACTGTTGATGTCTGAAATTAGGGTGAGCTGAATCCTGCCCTGGGAGTGGCTTTATCCAGTTTCATGCTTTCAGAGCTCTGCTCTGTTGAGGTTTACACTGCTGCGCTGCACAAGTACAGTTTTACCATCAGACAAATTAACTGTATCTGAGATCAGTGAGGAATTGGGATGTTTAAAACTCAGCTGATCAGCTTACATACATTGTGTTTGTGACTGTTGAATACCCAGCTGTTGTGAGGTGAAGTTTTCAGGTATCAACCATATTTACAGCTAGATAGAGACTTTGAAAATTGCTCAACTAGCTTGAGAGTGGAAGTTTGATAATACAATCTACTTGTTATGGCTGAGATTATTTTTCAAATTTTTTTTCTAGTATATTTCTTTAAATTAAAAAATTCCTATGCTTCTGTGTTGTGATACTGCTACCTAACAACACTTGGAAAATGCATTGCATGTTACAGACTGCTTCCCTCTGGCTAGGTTTGCTCTTTTGTGGAGTCAGTGACATTTCTTTCTGTAGGAAGCATGGGTTGTTTTTATCTTGCCCAGATCTGCCTCTTTGCAGTTAACTGTATTTTTTGAGTATTTGTGTGTGTAATGCCAGTTGCATAGCTTCAAAAAATATATAATGTATTCATCAAAACCTGAACAGAAGGCATGAGGTACACAAGGATACAAAATTAGAAATGAGAAATGAATCAGTTAACTCTAAATTAAGCATAGATATGGCTGGTTTACATCCCTACCTTTTCTTTCATTTGGAGTATAGTACATTCTCTTCTCATTTGTGTCAGTTCCAGACAAGATTCTTTTTTTATCAGGAAGGCAACCGGGTCAGTCCCTGAAAGGTAATCAGACAGTGTAAATTAGTGGTTGCTTGGTGTAGCGGTTTGGCAACAAAAATCAAAATTACTAAGGCCTTCATACAGTAGTTGGGAAGGTGTTTTATAAACTGAGGCCATGCATATTTTCAAAATACATATTATTCACGATATCTGAATTTTCTCATTTTGTCTTTAGTTAGATTTATAGATAAACTTGACTTTTTGAAAGTTTAATATCTTCTTTCTAAGAGATCTTTCTAAGAAGATATTTTCCTTATCCTCCTCCTTCTTCCCTGCAGAAAGCCCTGTGTAATTGAGACAACCATAAAGAAGCAGTAGTCTCTTTTCTATCTGTAAAAGTGGCTTTTCTTGTTGTGTTGAAGAATGTCAGCTTATCAGAGAGGAGGATCAGTGACTTAGCAACAGATGTGCAAACCCAGCACAGCTATGGAGTTTTCTCCATGCGAATCAGCACTAGGACTTTTTTTGCTATTGTTTCACAGATAACTTCTGCTTCTGACTAATACAGCTGTAATAACTGTGGTGATCTGCAACCAAATGACTGTGAAAATATAATAATTGCTGAGGTGATGGGTTGCTTAATTTAATTTCATATTAGCTTCATTTCATATAAGATTTTTTATGAAATCCACATGAGTTGCTAGCAATTGATAAAATTCTTGAAAATGTTTAAAAATGTTTAATCACCTGGATGTTACATCACTTTTCTTTACCAGATATTCTTTTAATGTTAAGTGCAGGTCTGGCTGATTCGGATGGCTTATAGTCATAGAATACAGTCCTAGAAGTAGCTGTAGTTGTTATGCTTAAGGCTTTTTTATTTTCACCTCTGTTCCCAAGGTCTCATAACTTCACCAATCCTGATGGTTCAAAAAAAGTAACTCTTCCAGGGTTTTGGTTTTGTGTTAATTTTTATTAGCCTGACTGCAGCCTCTACTGCCAGAAAGTTTTTAATTCGTAAAATGTAGAATAATATATAAAAAAAATTGTTAAAGTAAGAAAGGAGAAGTGTAAAAATACAGTTATGTGAAATTTAAATTTGCTGCATTTTAAGTAGCATTTGATATCTCAAAATGGAAGAATAGGACCAATTTTTTATGAACATTAATTTTAATGTATGAAACAGAACCACGTGAGTAAATGGCAGCTGAAATTCTAGGCTGACTTGACACGAGACTTTTCAGATCTAGAGAAGACTTTACTGGAAATCATGCAGATATCCAAAATTTCACTGCATGTGCTAAAATGCCTTCAAATAATTTGCTGTCATATTAGGAGGTAAGCTTATTCATGCAGACAGTTTAGTAGTGTGATGTTTCTTGTCTTCTAGGCATGTCATTTTTTATGTGGAGATACTGAAACACTTTTTAATATTAGCAGTTTGATTTACTATTACGTGCAGACAGTTACTCTACTTCGGGGTTTTATTGCCTTCCCCTGTCTTAATAAAGCACAAAGTGGGTGAGTTTTCTGTACTGACAGTTCAGTAGCTCTTATTTTAAGGCCAAAGGAGCTCAATATTGAAATTTCCCATTTGGCAAATGCTGTTTTCTTTTAAAAGTGAAAGTTTTTCTTTTGCTTCTCCTAGTAATCAGCTTATAAAATAGGGGGTATAAATGCATTTTTAAAAATGAATTTTAATAAAATTTTTAAAAGGATCAGATACTTATTTTAAATTTGGTTTTGTACCTTCTCTTTCATTATTGGTTTCCTGTTTCACGCTGGTATTTCTTCTTAAATTCAGAAAACTGAATTCATATTTGTTTTTCCATTTACTTCTGAGGTACTGGAAACACTGTTTCAGAGTGTAAAAGTACCAACTTGCTCCATAATTATTCCTAGCAGGTTTTACATTTTAGATGTAGATCCGCATAGTGGAGACAAATTATCTGTTTAGAATTGTGAGTTATACTTTCTTCTTGTGTTCTTCGTTTTAATTTTTTTTTTTTTTTTTTTAACAAAGAGCCTAAAAAGTCAAACTAATTTCCAAAGGAAAGAATCTAAATTTTATTATTTATTTTTTACACTTAGACTATGGTTATAGCAGTTATCTTGATTTGCCACATGCATGCCTTTAATATTTTGTTAAATCATACAGAATAAGGACAATAGGATCACCCAGCCACTGCAGTATCTAAATGCACAGGAAAGCAGGCAATGGAGTGAAAATTATTTAAAATATATATCTTCTTTCTGTAATTATTTTATTTTATGCTGAGTTGGAAGGTTCCCATCAGGATCACCAAGTCCAGCTCCTGGCCCTGTACAGGACACCCCAAGAGTCACACCATGTTCCTGAGAGCAGTGTCCAAACTCTGCTTGAACTCTAGCAGGCTTGGTGCTGTGACCACTCCCATGGGGAACCTGTGTTGTATGAGAGAAATGTGCATTTAAGTTCCTGACTACTGCGTAGTTTAGTTCATTCCTGAACTGAATAGCCAAGCGTTTCTCTTTCTCTGCTGGTGTTTCTTCTGTGCTTCACAACTCTAACTCTGAATGAACCTTAGTGAGTAGTATCATGTCTCCTTATTGAGAATGCATGGTGGTTAAAGTACAGGTTATCTCATCCTAAATAGTTTTCAAGAATTATTTGCTTGTCCAGGATTTTTGAACATGAGCTGTAGAAGTGGGAATTACAAAAATTACTTTGAAGAGAAAGTAGCTATAGTTTTGCTTTTTGTGGGTAGAAGAAGTTTCACTGAGTTATTTGAAAAGCTGGGTTAGAGTGGAACTCTGTTCTCATTAGATTTACAGCAGAGAGAAAAACAGGTCCTTTGTGATACACATATCACATGATGTTATTTATGTGTGCATGGAGATCAGATTCTGCTATCTATATCATGTTTCATTAATTTGAGGAGTAGAAAAATCATGCTTTTTGCATACTAAAAAAAAAAAATCAGAACAGATGGAAGAATATTACATTTGGTTGTCGGTAGAACTGATAACACAATGTTTTATTTCCAAAGACAGAATTAGAAATCATTATTTTTGTTATACAAAGCTCCCAAACAGTTTTCTGTTGTGTGTTTTTTTTTGGTTGTTTTTTTTTTTTCACAGCAGTACTGGATGTACTTAACTCTGTGAATATGTTTACTTATTCACTCTTATTTACTTCTGATTTATGCCCCTGTAATTTCTCTGTGCTGCAGGGATGAATTGGATAAAATTATAATTTTATTTTTCATATATTTTTGTCTGGTTGAAGCTGGCTAACTCTTGTTATGAGTGTATATTTTAAAAAATCTGACGCAAATGATGGTCTCTGTGAAAAATACATACATAAAGAAATCTAAAATCAGGAAATGCTTTAGTGACTCATCGTCATGTGGGATAAGGGAAGTATCCTTTCTCTTTGCCAATTAAAAAGAATGTTACTATTTTGTATTAGGGATTTATGGTTGCTGTACCAGATCTTGAAAGGATTATCTTCATAGCTGATCTGATTTGAGCTCGGTTTTAGTCTTTGGCAGTGCCGACTATCAGTGTCCGAGTGATGGTGACACTGAATTGTCTGTATGCAGTGATGGGCACAAAGATTAGTAGACAGTAAAGAAAACTACTTTGAAATGATCGAGTTGAAAAAAAATATCTACTTGTCTTTCTTTGCCTCAGTATATGTGTGGATAATATATACTTTTTTTTATTATAGCATAAATTACACCATTGTTTGGGTAATAATACTTTTTTTTTAAATAAATCTTCAACTAGGAATGAAGCCGTTCAATTAGTAATGAAGTAAAAGACAGTGATGATGCAGCAATTATAGTGAAAAATCTGCTTTAGGTAGCTTTAGAACTTCCTATTTAATTAATTCTATTCTGTCTGTGTCAGATGATCATTAAATAATATTGCTGCAACCCTTTCTTCCATTCTTTGTAGCTGTCTGGTGGTTATGTAGCCTCCAGTTTCTCCAGCCTGTCTTGTTTTTCCTTGCCAGTCCTCTTTTAATTTTTGAAGCTAATGAAGTCTTTTGGGTAGCAGCTGTCCCCTTTTTCTGATTCTAGAGCAGTGAAGCTTCATGACACAACTAAAATGCAAGGAATAAATAGTACTAGAGGACTGAAGGGAAAATTACCCTTTACCTGCTTGGCATGTAGCTTCCAAGCAACAACTCTTTTGGTATCCTTTGCATGTTGAAGAACCCTTTTCGAGGTTGTCACACATCTCCAGGGAAATGAGTGGGTACGTGAAGAAGTAGTATAAAACTCATGTGTCTTTGAAGAGGTTCCCAGTTAAATTGGGATAGCTTCTTTTTGACATGTCCTTACAATTTCTGTTATAGAAATGTTTTGCAGACCTCCCCATTGCCTGTTTTCTGTTTCCGTAATTACAGTCTTTCAGAAAAGACAAAATGTCAAAATTATTTTTTTAAGTCGTAGTTTTCAGACATTGCCTGATATTGAATCCAAATAAGGTGTAGGAGGGAAGAGGGTGTACAAAGAAAGAAACTTCCGTGATGCAGTTAGGGAAATTGAATTTCCATCTGAATTAGGGAAAAAAATAGCTGTTGGTAAGAAGCACACCATTGCCGTAAAAAAATTCATGTAATATTTAATATAATTGCATCTAGTACAAAAAAAAAAAAAAAAA